>CM076575.1:1149852285-1150280387 GCA_034641835.2 Pinus albicaulis | reverse complement strand
CACACGATCATGCACGGTCATGAAAACGAAATAGAGCAGAACGAGAGGTTTACCCGTTGGTCCTACGTTTGAAGTAGATCCACGTGGAGTTCAAACTCCCTGCAACCGTCCTTCCTCGTTCACCTGAAATACAAGAAGAAACCAGCACAAAGGACAAGTTGTACAGTATATTTCTACTCTATATGTTAGCGAGATTCATATAAAACATTAAATAAATCATCATGAATGCTTGTATAACAAATATTCTTCATACATTAAAGCATACACTAACACGTTTATTTCGGGAACAGCATGATACTTCTGTATTATAAAAATAGTACGTACAAAAGTAAGAGGAGAGATCACCTGATCCTTCCAAGGCCTTCGCAGACCGTCGTCCGGATCCGTCCAGCCCTTGCCTCGCTAAGACTCCTTCCAAATGAGTGCATACGAGATAACATATAAAGGGATGTGTATCTCGAGGAAACAAGGGTTTCCTGAAATGAACTGGGAAAGTGCAGGAGGCACGGGGAATCAGACTTGGATAGGGAACCAACAGAGTATAATAATAATAATTCTCTCTCTCCCTTAGGCCATACATATGAGGCCCTTTTATAGTCCCTCCAAGTAGTTTCAGCAGTTGGAAACAGTTGGCCACGGGCTGGGGTGGTTGAACTACCTGAGTAACCATCAACCCAGCGCGAAATTAGGGATTTTATATATTTTTTAATCATTAAAATGGCATACGCGGAAAAGTCTAGCTGTACTCGCGTATACACGCGGAAAAACACGGCATAGTCGCGTATGAAGGATTTTCCACTGTTTTTAAGTGAATTTGTCCAAGTCTGTAGGAATGGGTGCCCATAAAGCCATGTAGCAATCATGAATCATGTCAAGGTGAGAAATGATGCTATAACAGATGCCCCCTAATATATGAGGTCAGAAGGGGTACATGATGGCCGAAATGTATTATGCACATAGAAAGAACTTCGCAAGGACAAGAGAGGACTTCACCAGATTTCAGCCTGCCAAAAACCAATGAAAGAAATCAGAGAGTCAACTCAATGCTGAGGCGGGCATACCCATGCTCAGTCAAAAATACATCATATGGAAAGTACTGAATAGATCCAACATGTATACAAGTATCGCCCCGGGCCCCGAGCGCGGCGGATCATGCGAGCGAGGGCCGGGAAAGACAGAGGTACGTATCGGTGTCCAGTATCACATATGAAAAGGGCGAACGAATGGTGCCAGCGGATGTCTGATCGAGTAGCGAATCTCCAGAAATCTTGGGATCACAGGCGGATCAAACGGTGCAATCACGCAACTCGGGGACCAACATATAAGATGCTGCTGTGCTGAACTGCAACATATAAGGGTGGACGGCAACACTGGCAGAAACTGAAAGGACTGTCAACAGTGAACCGAGAAATGCTGATGCAACCCAAGGTCTTCACCGATCACAACGGCACAATTCTACACACTGGGAATAAATGAGCTGAAGTCGACCATGTGAGAAATCGTTGGATTACCGGGCAATGATGTTTCCCGTTAACCAACGCGAGACAACCCACCGATAATGATAATGAGTGTCGAGGTGCCCCAGTACAATCTGACAAGTGTGAATGAATGAGTTGAAGTCGAACACTTGAAAGAATCTACCAATCAGGAGGCAATGATGAATCCCCACTGTCGATAGCGAAGAGTATGCCACTGATGACTGCAAACCCTAAGGTACTGACAAAAAGACTCTAGACCTTATTCCCAGAGCAATGAGTCGGAGTCGATGGGAAAAGATCTGCTCGAAGGAAGGCATTAAGGCATCCCACATCAGTCCAGCGCGAGTGTAACCCGCAGGCCAAGATTTGGAAGGAATCGGACGAAGTAGAGTGATGGAACCAAAACCGAAGTACGTTTCCGACGTGCACAAGATGAAGCTAGCGCCCGGAAGAAACCCTCTGAACCAACCAATAATGAAAGCTGACACAGAGGCGAGAAATCCACCGATAGGGTCAAATGGAAATCCAGGTACTGCACGAATCCCAAGTGTGATAATGTGTGCTGACGTCGAACACAGGGGAAACCACTCAGTCAAAGACCCATGATGATGATCAAATGCGGAGCACAAGGTCACCTATCAATGATGGAAATAGGCCCAAGGTGCGGCTCTAGGTTTGCTCTCAGAGCAATGTGTCGTAGTCGATAAGAGACAAACCCGCCGGCAAGAAGTCAATGGAGACCTTCTCAAACCGGCACGAGCAGAAGATCAAAACATCTGATGTGATAGAACATGATACTGACAAGACCGGGAAGGCCGACTGAATAATGAGTCAAGAGACACCGCAGAATGGCCGACTCAAGCTAGACTTCCCTTGAACAAAAGCACGACTCTGTGATGACCATGGCAGTAAAAAGTGACACTGTATAAGTCTGTCCTGCAGGAGGCAAAACAAACTCTCCATATGATTGGAAGAGATAACCAACCGGGGGAGAACTGATAAGTGAAACATGGTAAAGGCTGAACCTAGGTCAAACTAGAACCATCCCAAATGAAGGAAATATATATAAGTATATGTGCTTTGTTCAAGGGCGACAAACTGACTCTGTACTACCATCGAAATAACGAAGATACATCCCGTTCCCGCTCTTTTTGTTATATTTAATTTTTTTGTCTTTTTCATAATAAGCCTGAAAAAGAATAAAAGAATGCTATGATACAATGGATAGAACGAGTATCGAAAAAAAAAACAGATGCACTAGTTCCGGGGTTTGGAAAAATCCTATGCTCAATGCAAGGTGGCGAAAACTGGTCAGTGATACTCAGAGGAACGTTCCATCCATGGGTACAAAGGTGTCAAGTCGTGATAGCTAAGTGCATGCAACGGTTAACTTGTACAGAAAGTCAAGGTCAAAAGTTGGCTTAAACATCGAGTCCAAATGAAGCCGGCTAAAGGCCAGGATAAACAAGTAGCCAATATGCAATGCGGTAATACAACTTAACGACACCAGGGAGCCTCTAGGGTATAAGCCAGAAAAATGATAAGTGATGAAGGAGAAGAATGAAGCTTCAACACGAAAGACATGGCGGGACTAAAGAGGACTCCCGAGCCTACATAAAAAGCAGCATGGGCAACAAGCGATAGCGAGGAACTAACTAGGAAGCCCATGTAAAGGAAGGCTCTACCATCTAGTCATGATTTTAAAAATCGGCGAGTGAAAATGGTATAATACTCATGACCTGATGGGATCGACCCTAAGGCAAGTGATCAGTATGGAGGCTAGAATGCAAGATGCAACGGAAAGTGATTTCCTAACCTATATGCCAGTGAAGATCATATACCTGCCATGAAGAGTCTGAACACATGGGCCAAAAACCGGGAAAAATCTCGAAAATGTCAAAATGTACCTGAAATATACCAAACTGGGCACTTCCAAGCAATCGAGTTATACAGCATAAGACGGATCGAAAAAATAAGCACAAGGAAATTTTTGCGAAAATTTTCAATTTTTTAGCCATAAATACACAAATTACCTCTCAAATGGTTCATTATTGCATAGCTGATTTGGAAAAATAGCTCTGGAGCTAAAAACTTGTTTCGTCAAACAAGCAACAACCGACCGTCGGAATTCAGCGAAACTTCAGGTAGGCTCCTTATTCATCCTGTTGATTCATTTTGTCCGTTTAAAATTTAAAATTAAGTGGATTTTTACCTGGAAACCCTTATTAAAAAACGCGTACCTGCGCATACGCGGGTTCAAAGAAGGAAAGCCGCGTGTACACGCGACTGTGCACAGCGAAACTAGCGTATGCGCAAGTCCGAATTTTAAAAATGAGTTTCTAATACAAATTTTAATGAATTTCTTCAGGATGACAATTTCATGGAGGGAACGCGAGCATAGTGCAGTGGACCAAGAGGTCATGGAAGACCGCGCAGCACAAAACGTCCTCCGAAACTGTGGATTATTCAAATTTTTCAAAATGCCCAATATGAAAAGTAATGTGAGATTGCTTGAAATGCTGGTAAATTATTGGGAACCGGATCGGGATTGTTTCATCATTGATCAAATGCCACTACGCATAGAGGTGGAAGATATATACTTCATCACTGGACTCTCCAGAAGGGGAGACCCAGTGGATCTGCACGGAAGGCCCCTGGGAGGGTTAACCGTGGAGGACTATGTCCAACTCTATTGCATAGAAGATTCCAAGAAAGTAGGCACACAGATTGCAATCAGAGATATCAGGGACTTGCACATGAAGATCCTCCTGTTCACCATCGGCAGAGTGGCAGGATCTGCCTCACTGCATCAGGCGTCCAGGGCGCACATGAGCATAGCTGTAGAGTGCTTAATTCATGTGTATGATTGGTGCACTGCCCTGCTACTGAACAACTGACCTCCATTCGCAAAACACATACAAAACACTTTGGCTATGGAACCATTTTGACTACATTCTTCTTCGAGAGAGTTCCGGCTTTGAGACCCAAAGTCATCTCAACTATCAGCAGCCCTCGGGACCCAAGAATTGCCCGTTGGGCAGACATGATGAAGAGACTGGGGGGCAGCGAGGTACCCCGAACTACCTGGGATGATGAGTTCTTCTTATGGTGGAGAGAACAGATCATCGCGGTAGATGACTATCCCTATGCCGGGATGGATTTCCGAGGAGATCCAGATCTAGTACTTCCACCCGGTGCAGCATGGGGAGCAGTCGGTAAGTTTTTTCAAAATTTTTAACTTATATGATTTTTTTTGGATTTTTCAAATATGTATGAAAAATGAAAAACAAACATGTTTTTGGATTGGATTCATAATGACTGAAAAATAAAAATGATCATGTTTCAGATGTTGGACCAGTGCGTCCTGAGGGCCTAGCACGTCACAAGCGCCGCAGAGGTGAAGCAGAGACAGCGGATTCTGACAGAACCCTCCAGGCCGTGCAGAGAAACTTGGAGGGACTAACCCGCCAAATCCCTCTGGCTGCTGTGGAGGACTTACCAGAAGCCATCCAGAGACGGGTTGTAGGAGTACCCCGGGACTGGGTTAGACTGTTCCGCCGTGTGGCCACTGCAGTGATGTTCTATAGGAACACTGGGCAGGGTCCTCAGGATTAGACAGATTTTCATATTAGATGACTGTATATTTTTTGAGACTGAACATGATGGGGCATAAGCCCAAGTTTTGTATGGCATTGATGGATCCAAAATTTTGTGAAGTTTTTTGACATACTGATGATATATATACAGCGATATTTTGATGTGATGTGATAAATGTATCAAATGTATGATGTTTTTGATGATTTAGATTTTATTGTATTGAATGATTAATATGCCAATCTAAAGCTTGATTAGCTAATGAGTCAGCAAACCAATTGTCAGCTCGAGGAATATGAATGAATGTTAAAAATTGAAATGACCTCTGTAACAAACGTACCCTCAAGAACAATCGTAATAAAGATGGATCTCGTACCCGATAAGTGTTGTTCAACTGCGACACCACCAGCTGGGAGTCCAAGAAAACTACCAACAAATCAACACCCAAAGATATTGCCTGCGAGAGTAGATGAATGACTGCAGTGTATTCTGCTACGTTATTGGAAGCAGGACCAATGCAGACCCCTCTTGATACCAACAGCTGACCGGAAGGATAGTGAAGCACCCAAGCCACGGAAGCTAAGTTCCGGGTGTGTCTACTAGCACCATCGGCGAAACCATAATGACTCATGACATCAACACAACCTGCCAAAGCAGATCAAAAAACATCACCATCCCATCAAAAATCGAAAATCAAACAGATATGTACAAGACAAAAAACTACTATATACGAAGCAAAATGCCAGGCCAAAGCCTAGGCATAGTACTTCTTCAAATAGAGCCCATTTCGGGGCTCCGGCAACTCGTTCCCTTCGAAGTCAACCAAGGTATACGCTCCTTTCTTAAGGACCTTTTTGACGATATAGGGGCCATACCACATCGATTTAAACTTTCCTGCCCCCAAGGCATCTTTTTCTTGGGCATAGACCAAAACAAGGTCGCCTTCGGAAAAGACCCTAGGCTTAACCGCCTTATCGTACTGGACTTTGACTCGGTTTTTATGCGCTTCGTTCAACGTGGCGGAATCTCGACGCTGCTCATCAAGATGTTCCAGATGAAGAAGCCGCTCTGCCAGACTAGAAGTGTCAGGAAGAAGCTCAACAACTAATTTAAGGGAAGGAATCTCGCATTCGATGGGAAATACGGATTCCACCCCGTGGACTAACTGAAACGGAGTAAAGCCAGTTGCAGTTTTAACTGACGTCCTGTATGCCCAGAGTGCGGGATATAGCATAATGTGCCAGTTGGATCTATGTTTATCAATCGTCCGTTGAAGAATTGTCTTCAAGGACTTATTCACGGCTTCCACCTGGCCATTGGCCTGAGGATAATATGGAGATGAATGCTCCTGCCGGAAACCCAATTTAAGAGCCAACTCAGCCATCATACTGTTCTGAAAGTGACTGCCATGGTCAGTGACAATCTCTCTGGGTATACCGAAACGAGCAATGACTTGATTGAAGAAGAAAAGAGCTGCAGTCTCACCATCGTTCCCAAAAGTAGGCATAGCTTCGACCCACTTCGTAAAGTAGTCTACTGCTACGATAATGTACTTGTGACCTTTTGCCGAAGGCGGGTTACTAGTAGTATAATCCATACCCCACTTTGTAAAGGGGCCGACAGTAACGACTGGAAAAAGCGGAGCTGGATGAGCGCGCATTTTTCGAGTATACACTTGACAAGGATGACACTTCTTGACCGATTCAATACAATCTTTGAAAATCGAGGGCCAGAAGTAGCCAGCGCGCAAAATCTTTTGGGCTGTAGCAAGCCCTGATAAATGACCCCCACAAGCTCCACAGTGAGAATCATTAAGCACAGCCTCAGCTTCTTCGAAAGTTAAGCAGCGTCTTAGGATTGAATCAACCCCTCGACGGTACAAAGCATCACCAATAATCAGATAACTTTTAGCTAAGTGACGCAGCTTACGACGCTCATCTTTCGAAAAAGAGGAGGGAAACTTCGCAGTCTGGAGATATACAATGATGTCCCCATACCAAGGATCTTGTGGAGAGATCAGAAACAAGTGTTCGTCCGAAAAGGACTCATCATAGATCATCGCCTCTCCACAAGGCAACTCGGAGATCAATTCCGCAAAAACTAATGACTTCTTGGATTTGGCAGACATGAACTCTAGATCAAATTCTTGTAAAATCACAATCCATCTATTATATTTGCCCCCAATCACTCGCCTGCTGAGGACAAACTGAAATGGATTGGCAGCTGCCAAGACATAAGTTTTACGAAGAATAATATGATGCCGGAGTCGCTGCACAGCATGAACTGCTGCTAAGGCTAATTTTTCTATCGGGGTGTATCGTAGTTCAGGTCCTACCAGTCCTCGACTAAGGTAGTAAATAACATGCTCAGCCAGAGCATCATCCTCCTGAACCAGAACCATACCAATGGTAGATTCTGCTGTAGCCAGATACAAAAGAAAATCTCTGCTATAATCGGGTGGACTCGGTAAAGGAGCAGAGGTCAATGCCTTTTTCAAGGCATCGAATGAGCGTTGAGCATAGTCGTCCCAAAGAAAAGGGACTCCTTTCTTCAACAGTCTCATATATCCCTTTGTAATCTCAGCATAGTTAACGATAAACCTCCGAAGAAAGTTAGACTTCCTTGGAGACTTTGAAGTTGACGGATTGAAGACGGGGGAGGCAACCGAAGTATTGCCTCAACCTTGAAGGGATCTACCCTTATCCCTTCATTAGACACGATAAATCCCAACAGCCGACCGGATGTTACCGCGAAAACGCACTTGTTCGGATTCAAACGAATTTTATAAAACCGACATCTCTCAAATATTTGCCGGAGGTGTCCTGGATGATCCATCCTCTTTCGAGAATGAGCAGCTAGATCATCTAAGTATGCCTCGATAATTTTCTTGATGTCGTGGAAGGCGTAGGACATGGGCCGCTGAAAAGTGGCTCCAGCATTTTTCAGACCAAAAGGCATTTTCTTATATGCAAACGGACCCCAGGGACAAATAAATGCGGTCTTATGTTGATCTTCTGGACGGATAGTAATTTGATTGTAACCAGAAAAACCGTCCATGAAGGAAAAAATTTCGTTACCGGCACACTCATCAATAATCTGATCAATGAAGGGTGTGGGGTAATTATCTTTAGGACACGCCTTATTCAGGTCTCGGAAATCGATGCACACTCGAATTGTTCCTTGCTTTTTATCAACAGGAACGGGGTTTGAAACCCATTCAGTCAGAGGAACTGGGAAAATGAATCCCGCCTTAAGCGGCTTTTCAACTTCAGCTTTGATAGCTGCTGCCTTCCTAGGATTAACCGGACGAAGTTTTTGCCTGACCGGCTTAGCGTTTTCATACGTCTTGATCTCATGCTGGACGATAGATGGGTCTATGCCAGGAATTTCCTCGTAAGACCAAGCAAAAACATCCCTATACTCTTTGAAGAGCTCGGTATAGATTTGAACTTCTTCACGGGAACATTCAGCTCCAATGAAAACGTTCTCGATAATGTTGGGATTCCTGGAGATGTTCACCGGGATAGTCGGAGAGATCACAGACATGTTCCCTTCAGCATAAACCTGTGCTGGTGCTAAGGGGCTCAAGACTGGGTGAACAGGTCCAGGAGACTGAGGACTTGGAAAACTGGCTTCGACTTCGCTCAAGTCAGGTAGGAAGTAAGACCGATGATGCAAGTCATCCCACGGTCTCTCTATACCTGTCATTGCTTCCAGGATGGCCTCTTCAGATGGAAGAGTGGTATCTAGACAATCCTGGGCAGAAGAAGAAGTAAGCGTCCAAGACGGAGCCACATCACCATCCAACTCTTCCGGCGAAAGAGGAGCTGGATCAGACTCTGCAGTGTCAACAACAGACTGATATGCAATCTCAGCTGCAGAAATCGGGAATGCCATTCCACCCACTTTCCCTTCCTCCAAAGTGGCAGTTGGGGAAGGTAAGGTCCAAGGGTCCGAAAAATAATGAGTTCAAAAGAACTCTCTTCGAAGGGGAGCCTTGGAGGATGAAATAGCATTGATAGACACCTTAGGAGGAGGAAGATCAAAAGATCCCATCAGGGAAGAATACATTCCAACTCCCAGGTTCTCGATAGGTGCCTTAGTATTGTCCAACTTAGGGACGGATGAGTCAGGAGGCGCATCCAGGTCTACAGGAGGACAGTCCAGTTGATCCACCGTAACTATCCTCCCTTCGTGGGGGAAACATACTATCCGAAATAGTGAAGATGCAATGGCATCCATATCATATATCCAGTTCCTCCCCAACAGAAGGTTGTAGTCCAAGGCTGCATCTACTACCTCAACCTCTATGTTAACGGTTTTGCCCCCAACACGGATGGGCAAAGCCGGGACAATACCATGGGGCCTATGAGAATGGCCATCGAATGCAGTAAGAATAGTGCTAGATGGAACAGCTTTGGGAGATCCTAGTGTCTTCCAGCATGCGAGAGACATCACGCAAGTAGAAGCACCCTCATCAACGACCGTACGAAAGATATTAGTCTTCCGGTACGATGATTTAATATGGAAGGCCATATGATGAGGAAGTCTCTTCTTAAAATTCTTCATATCAAAGGTAATGAGAAGAGAATTTTTCGGATCTATAGCTCCAATGGCAGTGAGCAAAGCACTGCGCTGAGCCGGACAAGACTGGAGTACCTCTAAAGCTGACATAGCACAAGGACTCTGCGCCAGATCTTCTACAATCGAGTAGTTCTGGGCAACCCTCATGTTCGGATTAATCGTTGACCGCTTAGAAGATGCTTTTGGCATCCGAGGCATAGACTCGACAGTTGGCTTCGTGATGTGAAGCGGCTCAGTAGCATCAGGAACTTCCTTAGCTTTCGAAGATTCCTCTCCGCCATAATCACGGGATCTCGTGGCGACATCCACGTGAGCACTCATCATAAAGATATTCGATGGAATTTCCCCTTCCTGAGGACCTCCAGAGGAAGCCCTAGGATTTTGATTCGCGCCAGCAATTAATTTCTGCCCTTGGGGAAAAGGGTTTGTTAGCACAGCCTGGGAACTAGAAGAACCCTGCTGAGATAACAGGCGCTGAGCATCCTGAATTTTCGGGCAAAGATGCGTGAGATGGTCTCCAGCACAAAGCTTGCACGGAAACTTAACTTTCTTTTTCTCCTTTTGCCCTTCACCAACACGCTCGTTGGTCTTATTTGCATTGCCCTTCCCATTCTTGCCCTTCTTCTTGTTATTACGTCCCTTCTTCTTCCCATCGGATTGTTGATTTCCTTTGGGTTCGGAAGATTGGACAGCATTTATGGACAAAGACTGGGAAGGTGATGAATCAGCAGGCACAGCCTGACCAGAAGGAGCAGATTGTAAAGACAACTGCTGCAATTGAGAAAGCAGGCTGGCTGCACTACTACTGACCGATCCGACAAGTCCGTCACCATGCGGACCAGGTTTGGGTTTCGATAGATCCAATTTGGAGTGAGGAGCATTAGGCAAATACTTGTAAAGCATGCCAGACTGAGAATAGATCAACTCTAACTGCTGGGCCCTAAAGATGGCCTGCTCCTCGGAATATACCCCTGACATGGATACATCTTTTGAAATATCTGACTGAAGCGATTTCAAAAACCACTCGAGAAGGAACTCACCTGGAATATGGGCTTTAATTAGCCTCTTCCTTCTCCTCCATTCCTGAATATGATCGGAAATGTGAGTTGCCTCATCCTGCTTAAAATTAGCCAGGAGTTCGGTCCCAGCCTCATATCTGACAGGCAACTGGAAATGGTTAAGAAAAGTGACAGCCACTTCTCCAAATGTGGCGAAACTGCCCCCAGTAAGCTCTATATACCACTTCGCGGCGTTTCCAGTTAAGGTGCGTTGAAATAATCTCAATCTAATCGAATCGTCGATCAGAGAGTTGGATGAGCACCATAAGTGGAATGTGGTGACATGGTCTGCCGGATCTTCACCATTCTTACCTTCAAACTTAGGAATGTCTGAAGGAAGTTTGGTTGGAACCGGAGGCCAACACGGACTATACTGAATCGGGTCATTAGTTAACTTCGCCAAGTCTGGCAAGTTTAACGTTGCCAGAAATGGTAATCGCGGCGGAGCCTGAGAATTCCATCCTTGATGGGATGGATTTCACACATTCTGAAAAGAATAGCCTGGATTTGATGAGGCACCAGGCTGCCAGAAAGGACCCGTAGAAAACGGAGAAGAACCTCCTCCCCACGCCGAGTTACCAAGCCCCAGACTAGTTCCCCCCGCTGAAGTATTGACTGAAGATGTAAGCCCCTGGTAGGGGTTCCATGCATTAGATAGAGGAGAAAAAGACTGATAAGCACTCGATGCAAGGAAAGAAGCATTCCCTGGATGACTCGCGATGAACTGATTCCCTGCCCCCGACGTTGCAAACATAGGATTCCACCCCATAAACGCAGTCGAACTTGGCCCCTGAGCCCAAGGATTGAAACTTTGGGTCTGGGACGTAAAAGGAAACGACCCTAAAGAAGGATTGGGACTAGGAATATGCCCAGTCCCAAAGGGGAAACCCTGAAACGAAGCCGATCCACTAGCCATGTTAGACATGGGCGTAGATCCAGTTGCACCGGCGGTAAAAGAAAAAGAGGGATTTCCTGCAATGGACATCCCTGAAACAAAGGGACCAGATTGAGAAGCATATGCTTGGGTGAACCCAGAGCCAAACATAGCAGTGCTAGAAGCACTCGAAGATAGAGCAAGAGTGCCCCCTGCCTCTACAGAAACAGGGGTCTGAATGCCCGCAGCACTCACGGTAGAAGCCGCGTTCCCAGTCATGGCCATCGAAAGATAAGAAAGATAAGGAAGATCCGGCGGTCTCTCAGACTCCGGTCCGACGTACTCTATAACAAACGGATGATCAAGAGGAAGAGGAGATGGACCTGTAGCTGCAGGCTCAGGTATATCTTCTATCTGAAAATCTTCCTCCTGAGGAAACAATACCCTCGAGGTGAGCGAAACGCTCCTCTCGAAACCGACACCGGAATCAGCAACGAAACCTTCAGACCTTAGTGGAGGATCTCTCTCCACAGCGTCAGACTCTACAGGGTGAAAACCACCTGCTAGATTGCTCCTACGCCTTCTCGAAGAAGGCTCTGCACTCTCGGGAGATAACCCCCGGACTCTCCTCGAACGTCGAGGCGCTTGATCAGCCACTTTTACAAATTTATTATATTAGACACAAGAAAAGTGAAAAGCTAGGCAAGCTAGGAGCAAAGAGCACTCACTAAAATCAAAACCCTGAGAAACAGCAAGCAAACAGCCTCCAAGTATTTCCGCTCCGGGTGATGAGGACCGGACACCAAAATACAGGACAGCGAAGTATAGGACCTTCCGAAAGCAGTCTGGGATGATTAGGGCCCAGAACAACTAGCGAAGGTATCAGAAACAGTTACGCCGACCTCCTAACAACAGCCTTTGCCAGCTCAAGCACCCAAGCTTCGCAAGGGCACCCCCCAGAAGTACTGCTGGAAGTGATGCGACGTCTGCCTCAGGTACCACGGGTATTCCCCCCCGCAGTCACCTGTGTGGAACCTAGGAACAACAGCTATGGACACCAATCCGTATCAGAAGCTGGGCGGAACGGTCTTGAGGTTAGATTCAGCTAATCGGAGGGGGGTATCCCTCTTCTTAACCTTCACTTCCCCTCGCGCTTGACTCTCGGATGAGAGCTTTCCCAGTCCACCTCACGGAGTTGGATTTCGCTCAATTAGTAAACTTCTATGTCTGTTTGAGCGGCCTTGGAGAGTTAACTCTCCTCTCTCCTATTCCAAGGCCCTACGACCTAGCTAGTTGGTGATTGACACTAAATAAAACTTGCTAGTTGATTTTAGATTTAATCGCTTATTTTAAGGGCTGTTGTATTAAGTCACAAGGATATGGAGTTGAAACCAATGATGTTCTGACGCAAAAGAAATTAATAAAAACCTGACTACATGCACATGCAGTTCTTAGTCTTTCGATGAACAGCAATTTCTATGTAAGTTCTACGAGGCTAAAAATGTATTTTTCTTTTCGAATTACAAACTCACACGCACAAAAATTAAGAAGCTAATTAAATGATTCAATGCACCTAATGCAAATGACCACTAACATGTAAATTCTAAGATGCAGAAAGTCCCTTGAAACAAGGTGAAATTTCCCAAAAGGCTCCTTTAGTTTCAACTAATCTTTTGATATCCAGAAAGCTAATTCTTGCAAACAAGAACTCTTAATATAAGACACCAAAATACTCAACAAGAAAAAGAAGAAATCAAAAGACAACCTCCCTTCACAATCAAGTAGGAAACTAGAAGCAAGAGAATTCACTAAAGTCCCAAAAGATGAAGCCAAACGAAAATGAAAAAGGCAACAACAAAAACAAAAACAAGCAACAATGTTTTTTGAGTTTTTGATATGCAAAAACAAAAAGCAAAACAAATGTTTTTGGGCTTTTCAGTTTTATAAAACAAGAGTTTCAAGAAAACCAAGAACAACTATCTCAATCTAAGCCAAAATGAGACCGAATTTGAAGCATAAACTCCAACTATGCCCCCAAACCTTATAAAACTAATGATAGCAAGATCAATAAGGGCAACGGAAGACTAAAAACTCAATCAAACAGCCAAGAGAAATAGTGCAAATTCGTTGCAATACAAAACTCCAAAGAAACAAGAAAAGATCTTCGAAAAATGCAACAAAACCCTAGCTTATGAAACTCAAGAAAACCAATCGAAAACAAAGCAAAGAACGCAAGGCAAAGCACAACACAAAGACAGGAGCGAGTCAATGAGCAAAAGCTCTCTGTTCTGATAAAGCAGAACATCCAAGAACGCTCAGAAAGCGATCTTGGAACTCAATCCAGGAGTGCTAGCACCAACAAGAACACTTCGCCAAAAAGATCAGTTTTCGGGCAAACGAAAGAGAACCAAGACTTAAAACCACTTCTATCACACTCCAGTAAGTACAAAGACTCTGCAAACACAGGCTTCCACAGCCAGAAAAGACCAAAAACACCAGAATCTTGAAATTTCAAATTCAGCCTAGGTATACGCGACCTTGCAGCTATGAAACAGGCGTGTATACGCGTCTGTGTCGAGGTAAATCCGCGTGTACGCGGATCCTTCTACACAAACTCGCGGGTATACGCGACTGTGTGCAAGAAAAACTGCGTATACAAAGAAAGATAATGAAAAATAAAAAGTACAAGCCTGGGAAAGGTATAAAAGCTTCAAACTGACTGCAAGAAAGCAGACTGGACTGTAAAAGACAGAAGAAACTGTTGGCAACCTACCAAACAGCTGAAACAACCCAACAGGAGAATCACAAAAATGTGATCCCCAGTATGGTCACCAGTTCTGTTTCGGGGATTTAACACCCTAGAGGTTGGTTGGGATTCAACCTCCACAGAGCAGGGGCGTACTATTTAACAGAGACTCACACGATCATGCATAATCATGAAAACGAAATAGAGCAGAACGAGAGGTTTACCCGTTGGTCCTACGTTTGAAGTAGATCCACGTGGAGTTCGAACTCCCTGCAACCGTCCTTCCTCTTTCACCTGAAATACAAGAAGAAAGCAGCACAAAGGACAAGTTGTACAGTATATTTCTACTCTATATGTTAGCGAGATTCATATAAAACATTAAATAAATCATCTTAAATGCTTGTATAACAAATATTCTTCACACATTAAAGCATACACTAACACGTTTACTTCGGGAACAGCATGATACTTCTGTATTATAAAAATAGTACGTACAAAAGTAAGTGGAGAGATCACCTGATCCTTCCAAGGCCTTCGCAGACCGTCGTCCGGATCCGTCCAGCCCTTGCCTCGCTAAGACTCCTTCCAAATGAGTGCATGCGAGATAACATATAAAGGGATGTGTATCTCAAGGAAACAAGGGTTTCCTGAAATGAACTGGGAAAGTGCAGGAGGCACGGGGAATCAGACTTGGATAGGGAACCAACAGAGTATAATAATAATAATTCTCCCTATCTCCCTTAGGCCATACATATGAGGTCCTTTTATAGTCCCTCCAAGTAGTTTCAGCAGTTGGAAACAGTTGGCCACGGGCTGGGGTAGTTGAACTACCTGAGTAACTATCAACCAAGCGCGAAATTAGGGATTTTTTATATATTTTTTAACCAAATTATTATCAGTTTCCATGCCTCCAACACTTTTATTGTTTCCATTCCATCATTTTATCTCAAATGATATTTTGATATATATGACTTGCCCCTGGATCACTCTTGAAGTTGTTGCTCAATTAAAGCCCTGTTATGACTCCATAGCCCAATGGACTAAAAACCAGTGTTATATCTATATTTTTAGCCGAAGCTTGTTCTGATTGCTTTCAAATTCATGCCTTTGGAACTCTTTCCATTTAGGGCTTTCCACTCAAATAATAATCATGCTCAACCATCCAAAACAAACAAAAACCCTCGTTTTTCATAACTAGCCTAATATCATTACCCAAAAACCTTAAACATAAATCCATCTTTGCACTTATTGGAGAGATCCCTCTCCGGATTCAGGAGGGCTAGATCCTAGAATCCCAAAGTGGTTGAAATAGTGTTCTCTCTGCAGTTTTACTTTGCCAATCTTGCAAATTACAGGGAGCTAACATTTCTGGCGACTCCACTGGGAAGTTATGGGTCATTTTAATTTGAAGGTAATCATAGGTTATCAGAAATTTGTTTCAAAGAATATTTGCTATATCATCCAGTTGAGCCACCAACAACTAACATTTCTGGCGACTCCACTAGGGAACTGAGCAAATATTCATTCCAAAAAACCCCTTGAGTACAAGTAGCCCTCTTCAAGCACTACCAAACACATGGTAATCATGATGAACTTGTTTGAATCAGTGAAAAACTAAGGAAACCTTAGGATTATCATAATATATTATCAAACCTTGAAGGATCAGCTAGCTTAGACATAAGAGTAGACTGTCTTTGTTTCATAACCGTAGCTAAGTTTTGAAACAGATTTAGGACACTCTTATAAACCATAAGGACTGAAAAATAACTCATAAAAACCCAAAAATATTTCAGATTGGTATTTAATAAAAATGGTGGTGGACCATAAAACCTTTTACCTCCAAAAGAGCTAAAAAATTCCACTTGGTGACTCCACAATCCTAAACCAACCTTAAGACTCCACTGGGAATACCCATAGTCATTATAACATCATTCAAACTCATTTAGAAGGCTTTAGGATTAAATTTTTCTTAAATAAAACAGATTAGTTAAGCTCTTAAACACTGTTACATCTGGTTGAACTTTTCTTGTTTACTTGGGTCTTAAACACATAGCATAGTGGCTCCTAGAAATATTCACACTAGAGCCTATCCTAACCCAGATCAACCTGAGATAGTTGATAACCCTGAAAGTACCCTTAGGAAGTCTCCTAAGATTAAGTCTTCAACTGTTTTTAGAACACCCTTGAGAGCTAATTCAGTTCCTAAAAACCTTGCAGCTCTACAAAAATCACAAGTTGACTTAAGAAATCCATTTAGAACTAGGTCACTTGATGTTTTAGATCAACTAGATTCAGAGTCTTCACTTTCATCTCGTGGAACAAGTGAACATCCTGGTAGTACAGAAACAACACCACCTGATTTACATTTCCTTCAAAATTTAGGTGTCTCTCATCCAAGATCATCTCAGTAATCTTTCCCTGGTCCATCCACATCTGTTCCTCATACATCCATTTTTCAAACCACTCCACTCCAACCCACTTTCCTTCTTGTTAATCCACCTCTTGTAAATCCACCTTCACCTTCTACCATGGCAGCATGGTATGCTCCCTTAGTCCTTCTTGTACCATTAGTCAATCTTCCACAGGACTATCAGTCCAAAATACCATTGTATGATGCTAGTAATGCTACTACTGCATCAGAACATGTGGATAAGATCAATGACTAGTTTGACAGAAATGAAATTGATGATGAATCTGTCAAGCTTAGATTATGTGCTCAGATTTTAGGGGGAGAAGTAAGAAAATGTTTTAAATGCTTAGCCCCCCACAGTATAAATGATCTCCAAGCCTTCCATCAGAAATTCTTAAACAAATGGGAAGTGAAGAAGAATCCTCTCTAAATACTTTCTGATTACAAGAACCTCCACAAAGACACTGGGGAAAGTGTGCAAGCTTATTGTACTAGATTTAACAATGTGTATAATGTACTTCCCCCAGATCTAAAACCTCCACAAGGCTCAGCTCTAAACAAGTTTCCTGAAGGGTTTGACCCTAAGATGGCTTATCAGCTAAGAGAGAGAGATCCTTTAACCCTTGAAGATATTAAAAAAGGAGCTCTTGTTGTGGAAGTTAACTTGATGGAGAAAAGAGCAAGAATGAGAAATGAGAAGAAAGTGTCCTTTAAGGAGGAATCTACACCTTCCACTTCTAGCTCAAAGATGGAGAGAATGATGGAAGATATGATGAAGAAAATGAGCACACCTGAGAGAGCTCAAGCTAGTCAAAACCAAACAGCTCCTCAAAACAGAAATCAGAACCAAAATCGGAATTTTAGGAGAAAACAACCTCAAAATAGACCAAGGGAAGATGATCAGTAGATCACTCCTCCTTTTCATTAGAACTATGTAAGTGAGGTTGAAGAGATAGATGAGAAAACAGAGGAAGATGATATCAATATGTTGGGAGTAGACAATGATGACTTTGAGGTTCATTATGATAGAAAACAAGGTCTATACACACCTTATGATGACAAAAGAGATAATGATGAAAGTTATTATCAAGACATGGAAAATGGTATCATAGAGTCTCAAAGGGAATATGACCTTGGGAGTAAAAGAAATCAACAAACTCCCAACAACAAAACCTCTAAAAAATATTCACAAAACAACACTATAAACAAACCCAAAATTGTAAAAAAGAAGGAAAAGACAGTGGCTGTAAATTCTGATAAAAGTAAAGAGAAAGGCGCTCAAAACAATTAAAAACAGTGCAAACTTACAAGAATAATACCTCAATTGGTACTCCTGTGAAATTTTTTTTTCGAATGTAAATAGAACAAGTCAGCAAACAGATTTTGTTGAAAGAGTGGCAGTTAATAAGGTTGAGACAATCATTTCAAAGAATCAAATCCCTTTCAATTTGGAGCAGGAAATTTCAAGAATTAAAATCTATGTTCCTCTTACTGAGTTAGCTGCCCAGAATGTTTATAGATCTCAAATTTTAAAGGCTTTTAATTATATTCGGTCCTAAGATTTAAGGTAGATATCAAGAGGGACCTGTTCCTTCTTTTTATGTAAGTTTAAATGTTCATGACAAGATTTTGTACAACGCTATGCACGATTCTGGGGCCTCTCATAATTTAATGCCCAAAGTTGTGATGGAGAGCCTGGGTCTAGAAATCACCATACCTTATAAAGACCTTTACTCCTTTGACTCGAGCAGAGTAAAATGTTTAGGATTAATCAAAGACCTCTGCGTTAACTTAGCACAGATCCCAACCAAATGCATAGTAATGGATATTGTTGTGGCTGATGTACCCCCAAAGTATGGTATGTTATTATATAGGTCTTGGGGAGATAATTTACAAGGGAATATGCAGAAAGAGACCTAGCACTATCCCTATGTCTAACCTAGCAAGAAGACGCACAGATACATACATATTGAATACATCAAAAAATCTCCCCTTTATTCTGTAAACACAGCTCCCATTTTTATCTTAACGAGGAATCCATCTTATCCTGTTTAACGATGAAACATCCCCTGAGAAGGTGACTTTAACAGAATTAATGCCTAATAGAGAAGAGGAGGAAGACACCACAAAAGTGTCAAAATAGTTTGTTGAACCCGTAAACTACAGCGAACAACACCGGTCTTGAACTACAAATCATGCGTCCATCATTTTTTAACCTTGATAATCAAGAAAGCATTCCTCAAATTAATGAAAAACCTAAGGAATTAAAACAGATTCAACTAAATGCTGATACTCAAGAACAATACAAAAGCACAATATTTGTAGAGGACATTAACCAAACGAATGAACCTGAAATTAATCCCCTATGGAGTATGAAATTTGACGGGTACTGCACTAGAAGCAACGCTGGTGCAGGGGTCTGGATACGCAACACTAAGAACAGTCCCATAGAAAGCCTTTCCTATAAATTAAACTTTTAGTGTTCGAATAACATAGCGAAATATGAATCCCTCCTTTTAGGCTTATATTTGTTAAAAAAGTTAGGAGCCAAAAGAATCAAAGTGCATGGGGATTCAGAATTAATCATTAGGAAGGTCAACGGGGAGTACAATGCTAATCACCCCAGAATTAGGGCCTATCGAAATGATGTCATGGATCTATTAAAAACTTTTGAGGAGTCCCAATTGATTTGTGTCCCAAGAAGAAAGAATAACATGGCCCACAGTTTAGCATTTGCTGCTAGAACATGCTTAACGCCATATGAAACCGAAGAATGCACAATTCAGATTAAATTTAGGCCAGTTTTCCCTGATAGCAAAAAATATTGGCAAGTGTTTGACGGAGACAAACAAATAGAAGACTTCATGCAATTCAGAAATGAATTTGAACTACACAGTTCGGATTCAGATTATGAAACAGATTGCCCTAGTGAAGTAAATTTTATTGATGAAGAAGAAAATTCTCCTAAGCTTGTTAATCTAAATCTTTTGTCTATAAAGCTTGATAACACAACACATATAACCGCAAAGGTATAAATAGAGGATTTAGAAACCCTGCAGTCTAAAGATCATAGTTTTCCAAAGGGACTGGCCCCTTTAGAAGAGTTGTTTGATTTCAACGATGTGGCCAAGAAGCCAAAACTGGAGCCTGTAGAGACTAAATTTGAAGAGTGTAATATAGGCAGTAAACAGAAACCAATGATGATCAAACTGTCTAAGAATTTACCATCTCACATTAAACTCAAATACATAGAGTTGTTTAAAGAATGTTCTGATGTTTTTGCGTGGATTTATGAAGATCTTAAATCCTATGAAACTGAAATAATTCAGCACAAAATCCCTCTCAAAGAAAACCAAAAGCCATTAAAACAGAAGTTTCACAGAATAAACCCTGTTCAGTTGCCTTTGGTTGAGAAGGAGATCAAGAAAATGTATGAAGCTAGTATTATTGTCCCTATTAGATATTATAAGTGGGTGTCTAATCTGGTGTCAGTTAGGAAGAAAACATGAGAGATTAAGCTTTGTATAGACTTTAGAGACTTAAACAAAGCTTCACTCAAGGACAACTACCCTTCACCCAAGATGGACCATATTCTACAAAGGGTAGTTGGGTCCAAAAGAATTTCTTTGCTTGATGGCCATTCAGGATACAATCAGGTTTTAGTTCATCCTGCTGATCAATTAAAGACAGTGTTTACTACACCTTGGGGCACTTTCATGTATGTGAAAATTCCCTTTGGTCCAATGAATGCTGGTGCAACATTCCAAAGAGCCATGGAAATAGCATTCTTAGAAGAATTGGTCTACTTCATCATTATTTATTTGGATGATGTCATTGTTTTTTCAAAGACATATGAAGAGCACTTAGCACATTTGAGAACAGTTTTCAAGAGATGCAAGAAGTTTGGGATATATTTAAACCCAAAGAAAGCACTATTCGGTCTCCAAGAAGGTAAAATTCTTGGGCACATCATTTCAGAAGAGGGTATTAAGATAGATCCAAAGAGGATTGAGGCCATATTGCACATCTCTTATCCTCAAAACATCAAGGAATTGCAATATTTCATTGGAAAGATTAATTTCATGAGAAGGCTCATACCCAACTTGGCTGATCTCCTTAGAAACATTACAAACATGCTGAAGAAGGAGAAAGGGGTAAAATGGACCTTGGAAGCAAATAATTTCTTTGAATTGGTGAAACAAGCGTTAACCAAAACACCAGTTCTAATCAGTCCTGGTTTTTCAAAAGATTTTTATATTTTTTCATTTGCATCAGAACATACAATAGCTACTGTCCTTTTACAAAAAAATCCACAAGGACAAGAGCAGCCTATTGCATTCTTTAGCAAGGCATTGAGAGATTCTCCTTTGAAGTAAAACATCATGGAAAAGCAATCTTTTGCTTTGGTCAAGGCTTTAGTCCCGAATTCAGTTGTGAAAGACATTCTAACACAGGACCTAGATGGTAAGAGAGGTAAGTGGATATTTGTTATTCTTGAAGATGATTTAGAGATAAAGCCCACTAAACTCATCAAAGGCCAAGGTCTAGCTAGATTAATGGCTGAATCAAATTTTGAAGTTCTTGATATTAATATGATTGATGGTTTAGATGAACAAGAGGAACTCTCAACTCCCATTGTTGAAGATCATTTCATTAATTCCTCTCGGTATGATGATATTTTATTTGTTTTGCTTAATTTGAACACACCTCCTAGTTTGAAAAAAACAAAGGCAAGGTTTTTGAAGTTAAAAGCTGTAAACTACTGCATTATAGATAGATGTTTTTATTGGAAAAATGCATGTGGTATATTGCTTAAATGTTTTCCTGAGTATGATGCAGAGAAAGTTAAGCATGAGTTCCATGAAGGAGAGTGTGGAGGCCACCTATACTGGAAGACAACAGCCAACAAAATCCCGAGGGCTGGTTACTATTGGCCTACTTTCTTTCTTGATGTAAACAAGATGATCATTGCCTGTCATAAATGCCAAATTTTTGAAGGCAAAAGAAAGTTGCTACCCTTACCTCTGTATCCAATCACTATTGAAGCTCCTTTTCAATAGTGGGTACTTGACTTCATAGGAGAAATCCATCCACCATCTTCTACCCAACATAGATGGATTCTCACTGCCACAGACTACTTCACCAAATGGATAAAAGCCATCCCTTCTAGGCAAGCCAATGACTCAGTCATCTTAAAATTCATGGAGATTAATATCCTCTCTAGGTTTGGCTGTCCTAGAAAGATAATCACTGATAATGCAGAAACATTTGGATCAAATAAGATGGTTGAGTTCTGTCGCAAATATTAGATAACATTAGGTCATTCCATGGCCTATTACCCTTAGGGTAATGGAGTTGTAGAATCCTCAAACAAGATTTTGGTGAACATAATCAAGAATTTGTTGGAAGACAACAAGAAGTCTTGGCACACAAAGCTTGTGCATGCACTTTGGGCTGACATATTGACATTGAAAAAATCCATTGGCGTATCACCCTACTAGCTTGTGTATGGTACAGATGCAATTTTTCCTACCAGCCTTGGTGTACCAGTTATGAAGTTGATTCAAGAGGTTAATTCTGAAGATAATGACATGATCAGAAGGATAAATCGGAATAATCATCTTCAGAAAAATAGAGAGGAGGTTTATAACAAAGCATTACAAAAGCAGGACAACATCAAAAAGCTTTTTGACAGAAGAACAAAGGCCAACAATTTTAATGTTGGGGAAAAAGTTTTAAAGTGGGACTCAAGGAGAGAAGACAAAGGCAAGCATGGGATATTTTACAACTTATGGCTTGGCCCTTATCTCATTCATTCTGTTGCCGGTAATAATGATTATTTTTTGTAGGAGTTTAATGGAGCTAAACTATTTTAGGGTCCTGTCAATGGCAAGATGTTTAAACATTACTTCTCTTGAACCATGTCATGTTTTGAAAGCATTTTTATCTTTTTTCTCATTATAAATATTTCACCCATCATTGCATTCAAAGTTAGAAAAATCAAAAATACAAAAACAATAGAAGAAAGAAAAGAGGGCAGATTGTAAAAACAAGAAAGGTACAACCCCATACCAGAAAAGAGAAAAACAAATCTGAAAGTGTGAAAGCTTAAATGCCACTCCTAAAAACACACTTCTAGTTAGTCATACAGCCTAATCATGACTAATTATTTTTAAATTAACTGCTGATAGGTTAGTGAATTTGATTTTCCAAACAGCTTAATCTTGGCTTATCAGTTAGGTAGATTAGGCTAGAAATTAAAGGTTCAAACAAGCTCAAAATCTAAACCTAAGTTTCAAAATGAAGAATGACTCCAATCTGTTTTAATTCTGAGTCAAAAATAGAGGTAAAACTGGTTCTAATTAGCTCAAAATCTGAACCAGAGAACAAGGAAAAACAACTTGAATAAACTCAAAAACAGAGCTGAAGAAAAAGAGAAGGTCGTGCTTAAACTTTCAGGTCTTAAGCCTTCCATTATGATTTAATTTTATGCAAAATAATATCTATGTGCACCTTGTTTTTTATGCCATAGATCAGCAATGGGCTGGATTGTTTAATCCTGACTTGTATGCTTTTAAATTTATGTTCTAGAAAGTAGTGAATGAAAATCTGTTAGACTGTTTAATCCTAACAGATTAGTAGATTATGTAGAGAATCATATGAACTCAACTGTTTAATCTGAGTTCATGGAGAAATAAGGAGTATAAATAGATTAGATTTTTTTCTTTCAAAAGAATAAAATGTTGTAAGAGAGTTTTCCAATCCAAATGCACTCCAAATAAGAAAAAATTTTAGATCAGTAGGACTGGGTAGGTAGAAAGCTTGTGTTGATGAAGTTCCATTGTTTTTCATTGCTGCTAACATTTTTTTCAGAGAAAAAGAAGATCATCAAAGTAAAAAAGTTGCATCCCAATGGATGAGGCACTGATCAGCCCCCCAGAGAATGCAAGTATGAATTTCTTGATGCCTTCAATAAGGCACCATCCCCAAGGGGAGCCATTGTTAGCCACCTATAAAATTTGTTATATCAAAAGGTGGCTAAACCTTTTTTGGAGCCTTCAAGAAACAAGTTTTATTGAAAAAACTTGTCATATCTTGAATACTCATGAAGACATCATGCCCTTTTTTTAATATTCACTGCTGTTTCCCTTTTAAACTCAGAATTTCTGTTGTTTTCATGAAGAAAAGACTGCTGCAAAAATCCCTTTCTCTGCATTTTTCCATTCTTTTCACTTCCAATTAACTTTCATTTTTACCCCTTTATTCCCCATGGAATTCCTATATTTTCCATTTTTTTCCAATTTCCCCTTCATAAAATCCCCTTTACAAGGTTTAAAACCCATTTTTAAACCTTACCAAAACCCCCAAATCCATCAGAAAACCCTGAAAAAATCATAAAAATACACTTTTTTGTATTAAGGATTAAGCCCCTTTGGGCTAAGACCTAAACCACTTCCCCACATATGCCCTAGCGCTAGAACCAAGTGCTAGACCCATTTTTCGCTTATCGGATCGGAAAATTTTGGTGTGCGCAAGTATTTTTGTCATATCAAAGCGTCTGATCCGATTGGCCTCTATTTATAAGCCTCAGCCTTTTTGTTGTTCATATAACCCTTGGGCCCGCAATCGGGCACTTAACCCATTATAAAAACCATTCCTGATCACTTTTTTCCTTTGTAAATACATAAAACCCCTTTTTCCTATGTTTTTAACTAAACGTGCCAGTGTTATGTTTTTAATGAAAAGGATCGTCGATCTTAAAAACCGATCGACGATCGAAAAAATCTCTCATCGGAGATTTTAAATGGGTAGATTGAAAAGCCCACTGCTCCTCCCAATTCCGATTGGCTCTTTTGTATGTTTTAAACCACAGTCCCTTTATCATTTGCATATAACCCAAGGTCCCGCATTCGGGCGCCAAGCCTCAGATATATAAGCCACCCCGAAGCCATAAACCTTTGTTTATCATTAAATTTTTCATTTTCGTATGATATAAAGGATTTCACCGGTTTGTATTTCAAACCAATCTCCACCATTGATCTAAAATCCTATCAACGGATATCGGCACATCGCATCGGAAACTTTGGTGGGCGTGTTTTATTTCCCCTCCTGATGGGTAGCCTCCCAATGAAATTTTGGTCGTTGATATTTCCCCACCAGATCTCATCCAATGGTTCTTATTGCTCCGTCTCTAAGCCATTTTTCCCCGCCAATGGCCTCTCCTGATTCATCCTCCACCATCAATCTGATCTATAGATCGACAGTCCAAAGTCAATCGCATCGGCACTCTTCTGTCTTTGCCCCCGTTGATCAAAAAGCCTCGATTTCATCTGGGTCGTCCACGTGTCAACATCCGATTGTCCAGATCAATCCTCCGAACTTTGGTTAAATTCATAACCCACTATATAAAGTTTCAAAGACATCCTAGCCATTGATCTTTGCGCATCAACGGCCCATATTAACTCTTTTTCCGCTTTGTTCCAAACTGATCTAACGGCCCAGATCCTTTCCGGAAACCCCAATTTCCTCTTAACCTTTGTCACTGTTGATTACGGTTTTAAACCAGTTTTTTTGCATTTTTCGCCTGTATTATTATAATGTGACTCCGTCGCATTGTATTGTTACATTTTCTCCCAATTGTTGATCTCTGCAAGATCAATGGTCTTAACTTAAAATCTCCACCATTGGATTCCCTCATCCAATGGCCATGCTCCTAACCACAACTTCCTAAGAAGTTTTACCCAATATGCAGGATTTATTAATTTTTCTATGTATTTTGTAGGTTCTAAAGGTTTTCATACGATTTTAAAAGAAGAACAAAAGCCTAGGATGACAATCCTCCAGGCTTTCATTTATTAAAGAGTATCTGTCTTGTAGGGTTTGACCATCATGTTTCGTCAGTGCCTTATGAGCACTGATGCTAGTCTAAAGGCCCTGTAAACACCTGCACATCAACAAGACACAGTATGATTAAATCAAATTAAAGAGTATCAGTGTTGAATACCTAACCACAGCAAAACTGAAGATTAAATTTAAATTCCACAGTTTAATGGATTATGGCTAAATTGATTGTTAAAAGCCTAATCCATTAAATTAAACAATGTTTAAAGAAAATCAAGAATATTTATCAGACAGAGGATGCCTCAACTGTGACATCAGAGGCTAATTTATTCCTCTTAGATACCTAATAGCACCTGTAGCCTTACAACATTCAAATAGAGGCCGAGTAATGACCAGAATAGAGGATATTTTCCTCACGATAATCCAACAGTTAATTCAGCCAAAACAATTTATTGCAAAATATTAGCAGAGTTATTACAAGATGACACAGAGCCTTAAAGTCAACAAAAACTCCCCACCGAGGTTAATTCTTAATGTAAAACAATTAATACAGAGTAAATATCTGTAATCCTCTCCATCGAGCCCCTCAAAGGCCGAGAAGCATTTATTTGTATTAATTGAACCTGGGAGATATTTTATCCCATCCCACCTCCTCATTTCTTCTATAAATACTTCTGTAGGAGATGAAACAATGTTGGTTGCAGAACTTTGAAATATACTTGTGCTCGAAAATTCTACTTGTAAATAGTGTTCAAAGGCTCTTGAAGCTCTGTTTGTGATCGAATAGCTAGGCTGAGAAGTTAAGATGATTGTTGAACTGAAACATTGGACTTGAAGCTGTAACTGGTTTGAATTCAATATATAAGTTGTTTCTTGGGATCCTGGTCTATATCAGTGGTGAAGTGCTTCTTTCTTTGTAATTTTTTTTCTTTTGTGTATGCCATTTTGTCCATTAATTCTCTGATAAAGAACAACAAGCATATTGTTAGGACTTACTATTTACAGTACCCTTCTCTGACTGATAAGCTTTATCTAAATGTTTTCCTCTAAATTGTTTATTTAAGAATGATTCAATATAGTTTAAGGAGTTAGGAATGATGGCATTCCCTCATCCCACTGTTTGCTTTAAACATTATTATTGAATGTTATTTTCACTATTTACTTATTAAATTTACACTAGAAAAGTGATGGTGAGCCTTTTTTTCTAGCTTCTATTCTCCAAAGGCAATTCTGAAAGTTTCCCTAATTGTTTGCTGAAAGCAGACTAGGTTTAAAAGTACCTTATCTGATCTTAAGTTGCAGTTTGTTTCTCTTATGTGTTCTTCATCCTTTCTGAAAGTAATTATGTGGATTACTGGATTGTTGTCTATTGAGTTTCTTTAATACGAACTTTCCCAAGAAATTTATGGTGAGCCATGTTCTTGGTTGGTTTTAAACAATTACTTAAGAGGCTTTTCTTGTTTGGACTGACTATAAATCCTTGTTGAAATTATTATCAGTTTCCACCCCTCCAACACTTTTTTTTTTCTCCATTCCATCATTTTATCTCAAATGATCTTTTGATATAGATGACTTACCCCTTGGATCACTCTTGAAGTTGTTGCTCAATTAGAGCCCTGTTATGACTCCATAGCCCAATGGACTAAAAACCAGCGTTATATCTATATTTTTAGCCAAAGCTTGTTCTGATTGCTTGCAACTTCACACCTTTGGAACTCTTTCCATTTAGGACTTTCCACTCAAATAATGATCATTCTCAACCATCCAAAACAAACAAAAACCCTTGTTCTTCATAAATAGCCTAATATCATTACCCAAAAACCTTAAAGATAAATCCATCTTTGCACTTATTGGAGAGATCCCTCTCCGGATTCAAGAGAGCTAGATCCTAGAATCCCAAAGTGGTTGAAATAGTGTTCTCTCTGCAGTTTGACTTTGCCAATATTTCAAATTACGGGGAGCAAACGTGGGATGGATTTTAGGAGCTTAAAAAATATTAATTATGAATTTTCAATGACCCATGCCACAACCCCATGGGGTTTTAGCCCACTAACTAGGGTTACAAAATTCAAACATGAATATCTCTCAAACCGTGAAGAATTACGTGGTGTGCCATCTATCACAGAAACATCTCGACAAAAAGAAACCATAAAAAACATTCTTGACCCATAATATAGTAATTTGGTAGGTCAAAATTCCCATGCAATATTTGGGTAGCCCTTAGTGCTACTTGGGTTGACATCAATGACATCCGCTGATCAACAGTATGCTCTCATGAATGAATGTTGAATACGAATTTTCAATTCTCCTATTAGAAATAAAAGTGAGGGTCATAAGCCCACATCTCTCCTAAAAGTAGGTGCATTTCATCTAACATCTTAGTGACTTCATTAATTTCTTGTATCATATTAAATATAAAAGGACCAACTATCATTAGTAATTTAAACATATGACCTTTCTTCATAGGCACAAAGTGTACTTGATCAACATTTAAACTTTTCCTAATGAATTCCAAAGTGAATAATCTCATAGGAAAAAAACAGGAAGCCTATAAGTCTCTATACTAGCTCCATAAAGTCTAATATCAGAATGTTCTTCAAAGACAAACCAATCTCCAAACTTAAAACTTGTCCCCAATTGCAAGAGATCTTGAGCTTTTCGTACAAAGAAAGGGGGAGTAATTCGATTCAAAATTTTATATGTAGTAGACGTGAAATTACTAACAAAATCAAATAAACCACCCTCATGCTACTCTTTCCTCACTATGTCTGTCCAAAAAACCACTGACTATATTTTATTATTCATATCCATTATATTTAATCCCAGATGCATGAATTCTTATACATTTTGATATAGGAAGAGGTATATAACAAGATAAGGAAACCTAAATGAACCTGTCAGTGATAGGCTCATGATCTGAGAGTTGACGACTTCTTTCCAATAAGATGGAATATCCAACACCACTCATGGCTTCATCACAATGGCGAACATTCCCAGAACTGATTTTTCCACTATACTATCATCATCTTTTCCCAAAAACTTTTCAATGCACTACAACAATGCTCTGACTTATATATCAAAAACCTCCATGGGGAAATATTTATTATCAGGTGAAAACTGTTGTGTATTTCGCTTCAGAAAAGAATTGAATTGGTTTAACTTCTAACCTGCAAGACTATTATAATGTGCGATAAATGAATCCTCAGTAAATTGAACATATGACTCTGACTCAGGGTAACATAGAGCATGACGAATTAACTGGGCTGAAAGCTACAGAACATTTTCACCTTGACAGTTCATTACAAAACACTTCCCTGGGTACATAGACATTAGCCAATACACGAATTTGGGGAAAATATGTGTTCTTGGACTACAAGCCGACAGTATACAAGTTTTGACCATGGCGGTATAAATTGGAGAGGCCTTATTGTTTAAGAATCCTTGCTGATAAAACAAAAGGTGGTCAAGGGAACAAATTGTATCCTAGATATCCATCTCCATGTCCATGAGAGGAATGTAACTGGAAGAACCTGACAGGGATGAGTGCTTAGCCATAATTCAACATAGGATAGCAGACAATTGACAGGGTGAAAAATAATTGACAGGATGACATATAGCTAAGAGGGACATGCTGCAGACAAAATTTCAAACACAAAATAACAATAATAACCTCAGAAAAATGAGAATCCTTCTTAAATAGGTGGTGCGGGCTTTAAAATTAAATGCCGATAAGACACGCCAAAAGACCGTTAGGAATAGCCGATGTGGAATACAAATGCCACCAACTTGGCTGCATACATCACTGCGGGAGGTCTCGAGGTATGGAGAACTCATTGGGCTTATGCCCCTGCAGTGAATCTTGACCGTTGATCTGGATTTCTTCCGCAGTCAATAGGGTCAACTGTGAAGGCACTTTCCTCTTTAACCCATGTGCTAAAAGTGCCCGTGGTTTGAGATTTTTACTCACCGTTTGATAAATCATTGAATATTGCACTATAAGATGCTCGATATTTAGTCTGTGAACTGGGAACTGCTTCCATAAATACTTAAATTATTTAGACTTTAAACTTTAATATAATGAGCAGATACATTTTTATGCTAAAGTATATGAAATTTAACACTTTAACATATCTTTTGATAAGTTTCTATTCTTTGTATTTTTTAAAATTAAAAATAAATCATATTGCAAATGAGCTACAATAAAGGGTGTTGACCCACCCCAAAGCCCCTGTGCATGACTAAACTATTACAAAATATATGAAAATTGGTCCTTTGGACTAAAGGGACCTCGCTCCAATAGTGGGGCAAATAGTTGACTTGTCAAACCGGAGAAGGATCACACACAAACCATGAGTGACAGACAGGGCATCTAGTTTCTTCAACCTTATTATAGAGAGTTCCCTTAACCCCAAGAGCCCTTCATCACAATTACTCACCCTAAGAGCTCAAGCGGGATAGGAAGATCTTTCTTAGTGTCCTTGATCAATGTTGCCTCTTATCTAGAGGGGCTACATCCAATAGTCCAAGGTATTCTATGAAAAATAAGAGCTTTCCTTTCGGTAAAGTTTTGCTAAAAATATATGCAGTCTAATCATCTGTCAGAATGTGTTGGAGTCTAACAACTCCTTTCTACATCATGTCACATATGAATTGATATCAAATCTCGATATGCTTGGACTTGTCATGAAATACAAGATTTGGTGTCAATCGAATCCAACTCTTTTCATTAAAGTATATCATTGTAGTGTTGAACACTTATCCAAGGATCTCACCAAATAGATTCCTTAACCACACAACTTCACAACTTGTTGTTCTGGAAACAATGTATGCTGCTTCTACGATGTTCAATGCTATTGACTTCTACTTTCTGCTCATCTAGGATATGACTGTAGAAACAAGACTGAAATAAAATCTATATGTACTCTTTCAGTCAGTGACATTACGTACCCAATCAGTATCAGTGAATACATGAAGTTGGATATCTCCAACAAAGTATCTCAAACCAAGTGTGATCGATCCATGTAACTATCTCAATACATGCTTGGTAGCTATCTAATTCACATGAAGGGGCTAGGTCATGAACTGAATCCAATGTGTTTACAACATAATATGTATCTAGATGGGTGTTCACAAGGAATGTCAGAGCCCCAATCAACTGTCTATACTCGGATGGATTCTTTAGATCAGGTCCAAGTTTTTTACTGCACAAATTTTTGAAGTTAATTTCCTTAAGAGTAACCATGGTTTTGCATTTTATCATACCAAACCTTTCTATTAGCCTTACCACATACTTTCCCTATCATAGAGATATTTCACTAGGACTTTTCCATACCTCAAGGCCCAAAAAGTAATGCATGAGACCGAGGTATTTCATTTTGAATTGAGAGGGTAACTGTCTCTTACATTCGATTATCAATGGTTCAGTTCATGTTAAGAATAAATTGTCAACATATATAGCTAGAATTAAAGGCATACCATGAACAACCTTAAAATAGAGGTTGGGATAAACAATAATTCTACTGAAACCTAGTTTCATTAGATAGTTGTCAATGCAAGCATACCAAGCTCAGGGAGCTTGCATCAATACATATAGTGATTTATTCAACATGCACAAATGTGATATGTGATCTTCAACCTACACCCATGTGATGTGCGATCTTCCATCTCAAATCCCTAAGGTTGTTCGACATAGAATTATTCCTATAACATACCATGGAGGAAGGTGGTATTTACATCCATCTGATGAATTTTCCATCCTTGACTAGTATCAAGGGAAACTATCGAGTAGATAGTTGTATATCAAGCCATAGGACAAAATATATCATCGTTATATTCTCCCTCTTTTCGAGAAAAACCACAAGCTACATACCTCACTTTATACTTTTCGAAATTGCCATCAATTCCATGCTTTATTTTGAACAACCATTTTGAAGTCACAACCGAATTCTCATGTTGTCTTGGAATAACATCCCAGACATAATTTTTCACAATTGATTCATATTATTCATCCATGGAATCCTTTGAAGCTTGCTATTTGACTACTTATTTAAATGAGGATGGTTCATCTTGTATCATGGTACTCATAACTGGAACATAACCCTAATACCTGAAAGGTTCCTTCCTTTATCTAAATGATCAATGAATAGGAATACTCCTTGCACTGTCTTGCAGAGTTTCGCAAAGCCAAAGTGGTCTTTTTCTTGAAGGAGGATCATTGAGACGAGGATATAATGGATCCATAGGTTCCATTGGTGTATCATCATTTCCTAACTCAGGCATAGAAGGGATATCTAAAATATCCTTATGAACATCATCCTCCTTAGGAGGCGGAGCAAGATCTCTTTCTTTACAAAGTGGTGTATCTTCATCGAAGGTTACATCTGTTAGCCACCTATAATATTTTTTTCAAGAAAACAGGTGGCTAAATATTTTTCTGAGCCTTCAAGAGATACATTTCCTTTGAAAATATCCCACTCTTGAAGCCTCTGTGTGCCCTTTTCCTTGAAAAATATCTTCACTATTGTTTCCATCAAGAAATCCTCACTATTTGTGAAAAAATTGTGCTCAGAAAAGCCTCCATTTTCTCCTTTGTATCCCTGTAAAATTCCCCATTTTAACCTTTTTTTTCCTTCTCAAAATTTCCTAAAAGACTTGCATAATCCCTTAATAAACCATCTAAATCACCCAAATCCCCTTTAAAAACCAAGTGAAATCCCTTCATTTGATTTTAAATCCCTCTTTCCTCCTATCGGAACCACTTTTTAGCCTTAAAAACACCATTTTTAGGCCTAGAAACCCACTTTTTATCATATAATAGGCTAAGCCCCTTTTGGCCCAGCCCATAGCCCCTTCTCCACGTGTAACTGAATGCTAAGACCAAGCACTGAGGCATAAAGCACTAATCACAATTGGAGGATTGGTCGAGAGCGTTTTTTCTTTGTTAAACTGAAAATTTCCGATGCGATAGTTTCAGTCTATCTACCGCGAGTGCAATATCCACTGTTGATCTGTGTGAGATCTAATGGTCCACGCAAAATGCATCGCCGCCCCAATATCCAATCGCAAATTTTTAATGTGTCACTTTTAAAACCCCCGATTGGCCAACCCCCGATTGCATCCTGGTCGTTGAATCCACAAGAACCAACGGCCATGATTTTTCCTCTCACTGCCCCTGTGTCTCCGATTGTGCATTCCCGATCTAATTGTGACAGTCGATTTTCCGTCGATCTGATGGTCAACACGCAATCACTACGTAAACCCATCGAAGTTTTGACCCCTACCACCCTCCGGTGTGATTTGATTGTAGTCGTCCATCCCGTTTGAGCCGACAGTCAGGATTCTTTCTGCCCATGCCGGTCCCACCATTCAAATCCCATTTCATTTGAATTTCATCAATTTCCTTTGTATTTCACCAAAGTGTAAACTTTAATGTTTTACATTAAAAAGTTTATTCCTTCCGTTTTACCTTCTAAGGCCATTCCATCAGTTAATCACCGCCATCGATCACCTCCATCTAACCTAATCAGATAGTTCAAAGGCATTTCTTCACCGGACCTCCACTAGACCATTTTCTCGCCATTACGCAACATTTTTCATCATTTTCTCCAATATAGCCACTATTTTCACTGCTGTGCTACCACCTCCTCAGCCCTCCACAACATCCACCTCCACTCCTACATGGATTTTCTTAACATGTTTGTGTGTTTTACGGATTACAGATGGTGAAAACCATCATTGCTCACAGTCACTGTCATAGTGACACAGAGCATAGAGAAGGCCATTTTCCAAGCCAGAGATTGCAGAGTGAATGCCTAGGAAGACTCCTAAATGAAACATCCCATTAAAGGACCAATGTTTAACTCTGTAAGACCATCCAGCACCATTAAAACTCCATTTCCACAAACAGAGACAGTCGATGAAGCGGCAAAGAGTATCAGTGAAGAATTAAATAGGTTTAAAGCCTTTTAGTGAATATTTTAAGCTCTAATTCAATGTTTAAAGGGTGAGTGTACCAAATTGAAGACCTTATGATTAACATAGAAAGCCTAACGAGGCCTAAAGCACAGGAAACAATATTATCAGCGTTTCACATCAGTAGAAGGTTCTTTCCCGAGAAATGACAGAGTTCCCATAATGTTTTACTCTTCATCAATGTTCCTGAGAAGATCTACACCCTGATAGAAGTCCTAATGTTGCAAGAGAATTTGTTACAAAGTATGGCAGACCTAAAGTCATTTATCTCCCTTTTTCTTGCCCCGGAGTACTATAGAGTACTACAACCAAAAAGTGCATCAAAGAACATACCTGGAGTTACTATCAGCCTCTCGAAGACCACTATTTCATCCAAAGAGTACTGAAGATTAATGCATAGATATTAAGACAGAATGGGCCTCGAGCCCTCTTCTCCTACTTCTATTTTAATGTTTCATTTAAGGTTTCACCTACCTCCTCTGCCTCTCTTTAGCTATATAACTCATGAAAAAACACATTGTAAAGGTTGTTGATCGAATATTTGTGAATTGTAAGCCATTTCTCTTGAGATATAGTTCTGTCTGTAAAGTTGTAAAATAGGCTGAGGAAGATGTTTTTAGACTAAATTTCAAGCTGTTGGAAAATGTTGTATATGAATGGTGTTTCTCTTAAATATGACAAGCACATTTCTTCAGATCCTGATTTAAAGCAGCGGTGATGTGTTCTACCTTTGTCTCTGTTTTCCTTATGTAATTCAGTACATTTCATTTCTCTGGTAAGAATCAGAAATATGGCTTAGGATATACCATCGCATGATACCGTAATGCTTCTTGCTATTCTTATATTTGATCTTTTCTACTGATTGTGCTATCTAATAACTAATTCAAGATAATTTAACCAGTGTAGTAGCTCTTATTCACTGCTAACTAATGTATGAATTTATGAATCTGTTCTTATATGTTCTTGTCTGCTTTTAATTGAAAGAATTTAGATACTGGGAGTTTAGAATACTGATTCTGTCTCACTAGGGTCTTTTTCAATCAATTGAACCTTTCTAAGTTCCCTTAAGTTGAATGTCAAAGCATTGAAATTTTAAAGCCTTTCGCTGATCTCAGGCTTCACCTTTGTGTTTAAATCTTAAGTGTTTATTATTGTCTGAAGAGCTAACCTCTTAGGAGTTTGTTCATAGGTGTTTAAGGCATGACCTATCCCTAGATTTTCTTCCTAAGTGGTCACCTCAGAGGTTTCCTTTTCATTCACTTTCATTCCTTATCATTTCATACCACACTATCATCTTTAAAGATCCTCTGTTTTAGATGACTAGCCCAATTGAAAGCCTTGGATACTGAATAGCAAGTAAACCATTTTATGACTCCATTGCTTGATGGTCTCGAGTGTCCTATGAATTATCTCCCCTTTGCCTAAAATCCTCTTTGCTCACCCTTTGTCTTGTATTGAGACCTTCTTTCATGTTTCCCAACAACCAAACAAACAAACAAAACAACAACCCTTGTGCCTATAACTACCCTAATATCTTAAAATTGAACCTCAAAGACATATATATATTTTCATGTATAGAGAGATCCCTCTCTGGACCCAGGAGGGCTAGATCCTGAGGTCCCAAAGTGTTTTTTATGTTGTCTTATCTTTTGGTAGAGCCAAACCTGCCAAAACGTAGGAACCCCAACAATATCTACACTAATGTAAACCTTCCTTTGACCAGGAATGTAAATTCTATACGGCTTGGAGTTTTCACAATAACTAACAAATACTTATTTTCTACTTGTAGCTTCTATCTTATTTCTTTTGTATTTTGGCAAATGAAAGAATATAGGGCATCCAAATATGAGAAGATGACTGATGTCTGGCTTGTTACCTGTGAATATTTCCTTTGGAGTCTTATTCCTCAACGATTGATGACGTACTTGGTTCTGAATGTATACAACAACATTTTTTTCTTCAACCCATAGGAACTTAGGTACTTTCTGGTCATGAAGCATAGCATGAGCATCTTCCTATATAGACCAATTCTTTCTTTTAACAAGACTATTCTATTCAGGTGTATAAGGAACAACATTTTCCTTCTTGATCCATTCCATCTTACATAATATTATGAACTATTTTAACATGTACTCTCCTCCATTGTTAGATTTGAACACTTCGATTCTTTTCCCGGACTGATTCTCTACCAATGCTTTGAATTCCTAAATTTTTTCTAAGGCTTCATCCTTGTTCTTGATTAAATATAGCCATGTATTTATGGAGTAATCATCAATGAAGGTAATGCAATAGAGATGGCCGCTAATGGAGTGCACAGGCATCAGAACACATATTTCTAAATGGATGAGATGGAGAATGTCATATCTCTTGTTCTTACTTGATGGGAATGGTCCCCTTGTTTTCTTTCCACTAGTGCAACCAGGATAAACTCCTTCATGCTAAGATTTTACATCGGGTATACCTGATATCAGTCTCTCCAATTTCAGATGGGAATCATAGTGTAGTTGAGCTAGTCTATGGTGCCATAGTTCACTGAGATGATTGGTTTTATGGGCCAATGCAAATAGTGGTATTCCAGTGACCTTGTAGAGTCCCTTAGATATCAGTCCTATGGTGAATTCATATTTTATACGTGAATCAATAAGCTAAGCTAATACCTTACCATTGATGAAGGAAACCCTCATCCATTTATCTTCTAATGCAAATATAGAAATAAAATTCTTCATAATACCTGAAAGATACATGAAATCATTTAACAATGCCAATTCCCCAGTGTTTAACTAGAATTTAACAAACCCAAATCCTTTTACAGCATGAGAGGAGTTATCTCGAAGAATTATCCTTAACTTAGTATCCATCTCTATGATATTGGAGAGGACTTATTTATAACCAAAAAAGTGATGGGTGACCCCACTGTCAAATAACCAACTATCCCATGAATCTGATGGAGAAGAAATAGTAAGTGCAGAAATAAGAATATATTCATTTTATCTAGAATATTAATTTCATACCTGGAAGCCTTTGACCTTTTTTGAGATGGACGGTGTTCTTCACGGTTGCTTGATGAATCTCTTCTTCTCCTCTCATCCCTTTTTTCACAGTAGTCCCTTTGATTTTCTTTCTTTCTTTTATAATATTTTTTTTTGATGTTGTTGTATCGTGGCTTATTTTTATTTTCTATAAATTCATTGGCATAGTGACATTTCTTATGAAAGTTGAAGAATTCAACATTGTGAGAAAGATATTTTTAATTCCTACCTTTTGATTTTTTATTAGGAACTCTTATATATGGGCCTCCTTTTGATCTCTTTCTCCTTCTATTGTTGTGGGAAACATAAACATCAAGCTCTCCTTCTTAATTTTTATAAATCCTCCCTCTTTCTATCATTCTGGATTCTTCTTCAGTCATCTTCCCAACTATTTCATTAAATGAAATAAGTACATTGTTTCTGGTGATAATAGTAATGAATGTTTCCCGAATAAGAGGGAGACCTCTAAGAGTTGTGATAAACAATTCTTTGTCAGGCACATCTTCAACAACCCATAGCACTAGATCTTTAAGATGAGAGATCCTCATCATGTAAGACTTAAAAGTCTCACCTTTGCTCATCTTCATTTCCTTGAATTAGAATTTTAATGTAATAATCTCATTTAGATTGTTAACTTCATACATTTTGGATATCTTATCATACATATCTTTAGAATTCTTCAAATTCCCAACATAAGCAAGTAAATGATCTTGTGACCCATTATCTAATATTTTTTTATCTTTAGACTCACCTTTATTATACCTATTCTTGATGGTGGCAGATGCATATTCTGAAGGCTCGGTCATGTTTCCTTGAATGTATTCCAGCACATCATTGTTGTTAGATATAATCTCTAATATGACTTTCCATACAACAAATTTAGAAGTGTCACCAAATTTCTCATGCTCCTTGAAGGTAGAGGAAGACATCTCAAAATTGGCTTGCAGATCTGTTCTCTGATAGATCTTCTCTTTGAAAAAAATTGTAGATATACTCTTTGGTAATGTGGGCTTCACAATTTCTCTTCTCTTGGGCTTGTCCTTCACCTCAGCTCTGATACCCTGTTGATTTTTCAATATTTCTCTATGTTGTATTAGTAACTAAAGCCCAAATAAGATGTTCATTATTAGTGTAATAAAATCTATGCAGTATATATAACCATAAACTATAACTGAAGATATAGCAAAGCATGCAATGACAAAGAAGACAATATCATAACCATGAGACACATAAATTGGTCCAAGACAAGTGAAAAAACCCACTGTGGGGTGCACCCTTTCAAATATTATTATTCTATTGATTGTCTTCAAAAGATTTCAGTAGAGAGTACAAATAGCCCAATACATGTATACATTGGAGATAAATAGATCTAATTTTCAATGACAAATATATAATATAAATACATGAAACCAATGGATCACCAATACCAACTAATCTCAACTTCCCAGATCTAGATCTTGATCCAAAATACTGTCGATGACTAATCTGATACAATTGTGACTACGTGACGGATGAGTGATGATGATGTGCAAGAAACTAACTAAGAATAGCATTAAATATGCCCAATATCTCTCAGATTCGTGGCCTTAACAAGCCCTGCCCGCGGCTTTGAGGCTCTGAGATGCTACCATAGAGTTTTGTGCCTGCGACTTAGTGTCTAAACACTTTAGAACCTTGGTTGCGCCATGAAGCCTTCTTTTCAGTGGCTTTACCAGCTGAGTCATGACATCAAAAATTCTAGCATGTGGATTTGACCGAACATAACTTCTACCTCAAGTTGTCCTTCTTACGACCTTGGCTCAAAATACCTAGATATGTGTGCCTTTGTATGTGATCCCCATCCACTACGCGAACATGTTGCGATGTACTTGTGCGAGCCATAAAAAAAAAATGCGACCAATAACCAAAACAACAATAATAATATCTCATGAGATAATGCGTGTAAATTAGCTTGGGGTCTTTTGTATTTATAACTTTGTGAGGGACCACTTGGGGCTTTGACCGAATCAACATGCGATTAGTCCAACTCATAAAATAATATAATAAATCATAACTTAACTTTTGCTTAACCGATTGGAACAATATATAGACCAATTTTGATCCTGTCAAAAAGAGGAAGCTAATTATATTATTATTTTAATCATCTAAGTTGTCTAATGTGGAATTTGACCCTAGTTGAAAAAATTAATAACTATCAATATCCAAGCATTGTTCCCACATATGACACAGGAAATAAGAGATATGAAACCAATGAAAATGTTGTCCATGCCTTGTTGGGAAGCCTAACATAATAAAAATTTGTTAAATTCATGCAAATAAATTTAGCAAAGGCTATATTTGAAAAAAATAATCCAGTGCTATGAAGGTGATGACAAGGTAAAAAGTGTTGAATTTCAAACTTTTAGAATTTAATATGAAACTCTCAAAATGAATAATGATTAAACTGTTGCAAGTTAATTTCTAACAGTAGATGAGATTGTGAATCATATGAGAAATGTGGGTGAAGATATAAAAGATTCAACTTTAGTAGAAAAAATGTTGAGATCTCTAGCTCCCAAATTCAAGACAAAAGTGTCTATCATTGAAGAAAATCAGGATCTACAAAACCTTGCTATTGTAAAACTCCACAGGATTTTAACAACATTTGAGTTGAGAAAATGAGGTCCCTCAGAAATTAGATAATCCACATTCAAAGAAGTTTCAATAGGAAAATAAAATGAAGAACACAAGGAATCAGGTTATTTATCAGAAGAAGATGAAGCAAATTTTGTAAAGGAACTCCAACTAGGCACCGAAAGGTTTAAAGGTAAGCTTCCTTTCAAGTGATTTTCTTGTGGTATAGTTCATTATTATGCTACTAAGTGTACCTATTGTTATCATTCTGCTAGATTCCCAAGTCTGAAGAGGGAATCCCAACATATGTAACCATAGACCAAGATTTTGACTTGGTATCTAGCCCTACCAAGTCAAAGAGGGCTCTCTCCAGAAGGTCACAGCCAAGAGGGCTGGAGGATTTAAGGTTTTTAGGCTAGGTATGAGTGCAGAGGTTGTTTTGATTTGATTGGGTTGGGTTTCACTAGATGAAGATATTAGGTCAAGGGAGCTAGGTTGGGGCAAATGAGATAGGGTTTCAAAGATTCAATGGGGCAAGGTAAGTATAAGGTTTACCACTTTAAATATGATTGTGATCAAATAGTTTTAAGACCGATGAGAAGATAGGAAGAGCATGGGAGATGTATTCTTCCTAAACAGAGGAAAATGGAAAAATTATAATGTATTTCCCTAAACAGAGCATGAGCAAGAATGTGTTATGCCTATCAACTTGAAAGAAATCATAAAATAAAGATGTAATGAACATGAATAAAACAAATTCTAACATATGAAACTGAAGGAAAAATAATGATGAACATCATACCACAAGTATCCCAAAAAATATTTGCAACTCTTCTTTATTAATTGGCCAAAACTAAGTACAATAGTTCCTTGGTCAATAATATAACATCTAAACTAATTCAAAACTTTGAAAATGAGTAAAAAATGATATGATATAGGTCTAAAAAACCCTCTCACAACCTCAGGGGTTGAATCCCTCAGTTGAGGAGCTGATCCAGAATAATCTGAACTGATACCTAGAGTGTAGGGAGCTCTAAGTGACTCCTTCGTAAATACATTCAAACTGATTCATTTAACTAGATCACAACTTTTACCTAATGAATCTACCCCTAGGTAATTTATCCACAACATAATTACATTTACCATCATTGATTACATAATTAGAAACATGATTTTCTTAATTAAAGTCAAAATTTCAATGAAAATCCAAAGAATATCAGCAAAATGATCATTTTCCGCCTCACTGTGTCATTTTTGCCCTCCATCTTGCAGCCTAATTTTGGCTGCCTTTCCGCTGTCCAAATTGGGCCTAAGATAACTCGTTGGAAGTCCCTTCAAGTCTAGTTTTCAGATATGCCTTTATTTTTTTTAAATGAAGTTTATTTTATCCCTAAAAATATCATTCTCCCAAGACTGCTATTTGTGCAACGCCTAGGCCAAAACATGGGAAAAAATATGATTTTTAGGTATTTTTTTACCTTTTCACCTGTCAAATCTTCAAATCAAGGCTGGAAACATGGTTTTATGGAATTAGTTTGTATTTAGGAATCTAATGGTGGTCTTATTTCCCTCAAAAAGTACCCCAAACATTGTTTTAGTGCCTAGGTCGTTCCCTAAATGTAAGTTGTTACACCATTTTTTGGTCATCTAACCTATTATCATTAGATGGATCCAAGTACACCATGTAAGATGAATTTTACCCTAAGTAAAATTTCTTTCACTATAAAAATAACTTATTAAACCACCTTTATTAAGTTTTTTATGGTCTAAACAGGAAACCCCATGAGGAAATATTAAATAAATCTACATTTGTTTGATTTTCCTCAAGCAATAATTAATTAAACGATAGTTTAATTAATATTCCTGGTTATATTTAACCCAATACAAGGAAATTAATTAGATAAATCATTATTTATCTTATTATTTTCTAAAGAATAGTTATTTAAACTCTATTTAAATAATATTCTTTGTCAAATATGACTAAATCACCCATAAATAATTAAATAAATCATTATTTATCTGATTATTACTCAACCACATCATTAAAATGATAAATAAATCATTTATTTATTGATTATTTACAAATAAATGAATTTGACCCAATTCAAATTCTTTTTTCCATCCAATAAATATAATAAGATATTCCATAAAAGTTGGATCTTGGTTTGGTTAATAATATTTTAATTATGCACCAATATCTAAACTAAATCAATATATTGTTATAAATTGAAGGGTTTTCCTATTCATTTACCACCTTTTGTTGGCTAAACATCACTCTGGATCTATACTTTTGGTATGACTATTGGTCCACCATCATAGTCATATTTTTCTACCATTTTTGTTTAGGTTTTCTACATCATCAAGAGAGAGAAGTTTTAGATCTGAAGTGTTGAGGACTTACAAGAACCCATCCCATTGAGAAGAACTAGAAACACCCTTCTGTGTTTTCCTCCCAGGTGCCCATAGTAAAAAATCCATTCAACATATTCTTGTCTTTTCTATTGGATGCATGGAGTAAATCTTGTTTTTTCTACTGGTTAATGTATTCTAATGCATAGATCTAGATTTTTTCAGCATTTATCTTGATCATCTAACTGCAAATCTAAAGATATTGGCAGAAATATTTGTTGTTAGGGATTTTTTTTATGCACAGCTAAAGTGGTATTTTTTCGTATGCTTGGAATTAAGATTCATACTAACAACTGGCGACTCCACACAAGTTTACGATTACAACCTCTATCATTTTTCTGATCCTTGCATATCCAACTGCTTCAAACCCTAGGATTTTTCTTCAGCCACTTGTTTTTTTTTTCATTATTTTTTTTTTAACCTATAAAACCCTAAAACAATAAAAATTCTAATTTTCACGTGTTTTCGGACCTATTGCGCAGGTGACAGAAATTAGCCGCAGATGAGACAACATTTTTTTTTAAAACCTACCACCGAGAGTGCCAGAAGTGCAAGTTGCACTTTTTGGCCCAAAAACTACGGTCTCGACCCTTAGGATGCACCTTTCAGCCCAAAAACTATGACCTCTACTGAAAACAATTCAAAAACTTCGACCTGGACATTTTGCGAAAATTTTTCTGAACGTTTTCTGGGTTTGTTTGAGCCTCTATTCAGGGTTGTCTGACCTCCATCTCCTCCCATGTTGGACCTCTACTTGTTCTGTTTTTCTCAACTAAGTTGGAAACTAGCCCCCTAGGGCTTCACTACCCTCCACTTCTTATGGAAGAGTTTTTTCTGTTGCAGGTTGTCTGAAATTTCAGAGTCTTCAACCATTTTTTCAGATTTGATACCTCACCTTCAGATCCACTTCAGATCTACTTTTTATCCATACAAATCACCTCATTTATCTTTGTTTGGATTTTACTCTAGTGTTTACTCTTCTTCCCTCCTGGAGATAGCCTTTCACAACCTCTTTTTACAACAATTTTTTCTCTAATCTGTTGTTGTTTCTGCACCACTTTCCAGCAAATTTTGTCCTTTAGATCCCTGTCCCTCCTGACCTTAGATCTATTGGATATTTTAGTTTGTTTTGATTAGTTTTTTTACTCACATATAGACTAGTTGTTGAGAGGCCCGCCTCCTTGGGTTTAGCTTATTGCATTATTAGCTGTTTATTTTCTGTTTTTGCAGGCTTATATACTGTCATTTATAGGATTATTTGCAGCTATACAACACACTTTTTCTTTTTCCCTACAAACGTCTAGGTTTAAAAATTGAAATTTACACAATTCACATGCACACCCTAAGCGAAAAGGGCTTGGTTAACACTTCCAAGAAAAGACTCTAAAAAATTGAAATCAATGGATCTTGCACCTCTCTGCCCTTGTTTTGACATTATAATCGGTTGATCCTGCACCTACCTACCCTTGTCGGTCTATTTTTCCTTTGTTCTATGTTTCTGTCATCATCATTACACCACTAAGGCATTCATCCTAGAGACTTCTTGGCCTACATCCTTATTTTCCGGTAGGACGACTTACTCCGCGTAAAATTCGAGTTATTCCTCCACAGAGTTCGCACACCGACTCTTCTTCTGGTCCTTTAGTTTCTCTCTCTCGTTCTGCCTTTGGTTCTCCCCTTGACACCTTCACCATGTCTTTTGTAGTATCTAATTTAGGTGGTAACCCCGACCCTCATGCTAGGAATACCACTAGTGGGACCGCAACAGACACTACCCCGGCTGTGCCCTTGCTCCCATTCATGCCAGGCCTCAGCTTCCCTGATTTCGACCAGTTGATAAATGACCCTATACACCATGACGCTAGTTGGCCTGCTATGCCGACAAATCTCCCTTCAAACATCCCAAAGTTTAAAGGCCTTGCTGGAGAAGATCCTACAAATCATGTTCGATATTTCCATATATGGTGTTTGTCCAACTCCATTACCGATGAATCTGTCTGTCTTCGATTGTTCCAACGTACGCTTACTGGTGAAGCTTCTAAATGGTATGTTGATCAGGCCCCTTCCCCTCATATGACCTTTTTGACTCTTTCTCGGGCTTTTCGGTCTTACTTCCAGCATCCCCTTCGTTATGACATTGGTATCGAACTTTTGACTTCTTTTCGTCAATCATATGAAACCCGCCTATCCGGTCATGTCCAGGAATGGCAGAGAAGAAAGAGCCTATTTCAAGCCCTTACCTTCGAAGACCGTGTCTACTAGGACTGGTTCCTTAGATCTCTCTTTCCTCCTATAGGGAAAGATGTCACATCACATTTTCCTCAAACCGAAGAAGCCGCTCTCCAAGTGGCGTTAAAATATGACTTTATCTACGCTCAGTTAGGTTATGTTTATACCATTCTACCTGATCTTCCTAGACCTAGTGGTGCCAACAGAATGGGGGCATCTCATGCCACTGATGGTATTGTTGGAGCTCTCTCTAATCCATACACTCTGCCTCCCATGGGCTATAGCTTTCCTGGGGGGGGCCAGCACCTCCTGCACTTTTCCCCCTCCCGATAGCACATATCCAAGATATGGCATGCCTCCTCTTTTTTCCCAACCTTATGTTTACCACACTGTTACCCAACCTCCTTATTATTCATATCCACAACCTGGTGCTCCAATCCTCCAACATTAGCACCTCTTCCTCCCTTGCATTATCAACCCCTGCAACAGTGGCCAACGCCCCCTCAAGGGCAGGTGTATGCATAGTAGGGCATGAATAATCCTCCTCCCTACAAAGAGACGAGGAAAGGCACTCAAAATCAATCTGCTCCCGGTAATCCTGGACCTAATCCTCAAAATAATTCAGCTAACACTACTAACCAGCAACAGGGCACTCAACCCAAGCAAGATATGCATGTTCCCACAAACTAGCCTTGTTCTTTTTTTGGTGTTTATGGTCATTACATGCATGATTGTCCTCTTTTACAAAAGATGAAGCAGTTTTGGGAGGCTCAAGCAACGTTGTGAGGTCAACAAGCCTCCCCTTCCGTCCCTCCCAGTGCTGCGCCTAGTCAGCCGGCTCTGCTTACTTATCCTTTCCCTCAGTAAGGATTTGTGGCTACCCAACCACCTAAAGGAAAGGTGGCTACTCAACCTCTTCCATCTGGTACCTCTGGTTACTAGATTCTCATGATAAACTTTTCTCAACCTCTAACCGTAGACATCAATCTTCAGACTCAGTCCCATCAGTACAACAAGCCTCCCGCTACATTTGTCCCCGATTCGCCTCCTTCGGTCTCTACAGAGCCTCTTTCGACACCTAATGGTCCCTTGAAGATCCCTCAGCCTAAGGCAGAGGTTCATACCAAGATCCCTAAAGGAACACTATCCCAAAATGCTACTTCTGGAAAAGCTGCCCATTCGTATACCATAGTAGATTATTTGGTGCAATCTCCTACTGCCATTTCAACTCTAGAACTCCTCCAGTCATGCCCTTCACAATGAAAATATCTGCTATCTACAATGGGCATTGTAGATCCTTCTGAAGATCGATTGTTTGTCTTCTATGTTGATCGGTTAGAATATCCTCGTCTCCCCACTTCCATCACCTTCCAAATCCTAGTCAAGATATGGAACGCCAACGTTCCCTGGTGCATTCTTGATGAGGGGGCATCTACCTATGTGATTTCCATGTCATTTTGGAAGAAAATCAGATCACCTGAGTTGGCTCCTTCCACGATCACTCTCCAAGCATGGGATGGCCACACCTCCCAGCCCATTGGCCTTTTCCGCAATTGTCCTATTACTCTTACGGGCAAGACTATTTGCGTTGACGTAGAAGTCATAGATGCTCCCTTAGATTACAAAATTCTATTAGGTCGTAGCTACACTTATGCGATGTCTTCTATCCCATCCATAGTCCACTGCAAGATGTCCATCCCTTATAATGGAAATATAGTTACCATTGACCAGTTGACATATTACGAACTAAAGTCTCAGACCTCCCCTGAGTCCATCATCTCTTCGGTGGAAAATAGGAAAACTATCAATCCTTTGACTAGTGTCTCACCTGGAGTCTACAAAGATTCCTCATTGCTTCGTACATTCCCTGAACTTCCTCCTCCCATCTATGATCCTAGCTGATCAAATGTGTGCATGATGCAATAGTCTCAGGCTTCCCTCAAGCAGACCGCCTCGGCTAGTCAGCAACCTCCTTGCCCTCTGCATCCTACTCGTAGCCTTCGATTCAACTTTCTGAACCTCCTCCTCATGGCCCTTCAGCTGGTATCCATGAGCCTCTTTACCCTCCTAGAATGGTTCCTCCAAGCCTTAACCATTTAGGAACCATCCTGCCTAGCCATTACCCCTCTGGTCAGATATCGTTCCTAAATCCACCCCTAGGAGTGTACACAATACCTTTCATGGCCACCCTCTCTCTTCCTAACTTGACCCTTGGGGTTCCTGTCTAGTACCTTTATCCTCTAGCCGCTAACCTGCCTAGCCAACCCAAACCTTATCTTTCTTTGACCCCGGTTCAACCGATCCGCATGACTTCTCTCGCAGCCCCAGCGTCTCAGCCACCTCAATAGGAACCACCTCCTATTGCGACTGCTCTGGGTAAGAAGGGAAAATCTCGCAAGGAGGCAACCAAAGACAAGGCTTCCCTGACAAACCTTGCCCCTCCTCGGCCTCCAAAGTGCACCATCCAGTGTGGTTTGTGTGATGTTGTCGGTCATGCCACCCATACTTGTCCAAAGTTGCCTCATCTCAAGCCCATGGTTAATGTTGCGTTCCCTGAGTCTATGGTCTTGGAAACCTATGTTCCTTCCTTAACTATAGCCAGGAACCCCAAGACTATTCACACAAACCACCACTATGCTTTGTGTGATTTCCATGGCCATTATACCTGTTAGCCCCCGATGAATTTTTTGACAAGCAAACATGCGTCTAAAATGTTTTTTGAGCCTTAAAGGAATGCATTTCCTCTAAAAACACATCATCCTTAAATCCTCACTATTGTTCCTAGTTTTAAAGCCTCCCTGTTTGTGAAGAAATTGCCCAAAAAACCTCTTTTTCCCTCTTATTTCATTCCCCCTAAACCTCTGTTTTCATCATTTTTTTTCCCTCCCTTAATTCCTCATTAACCCTTTAAATCATCTCTGATCCCCTTTTAAGCCTTATAATATCATTTATTTGGCTTTAAAACCATTTATTTCCCATATATTTTTCTTCTTCTGGACTCAAAACGCATTTAAATAGGCCAAAAACCCACTTTTTTTATTTATGACAGGCCTAGCCCTTTTCGGCCAGCTCCCTCAACCACTTCCCCACATGACTCATGCCTAGAACCAAGCGCTTGAGCCCCGGGCGTTTATCAGAATCGGAACAAGCGGGAAGTGCAGTTTCTTTGTTAAACACAAAATTTCCGATGCAAGAAAGTTATACTGTTGGTTTCCGCTGAGTTTCCAGTCGTTGATCTTAAAAAAATCTGGCGCTCGGTGCTTATCCCGTGGCGTGCCTCTTCCTCTCTCCTATCATCCCCTCAATTACATGCCGACCATCGATCTGGTCTCTGATCCGATGGCTATCATGCAATCGCTCACCTCCGACTGCGCCAATCGCATTGCCGTAGACCTTCCCCAATTGGTAGTCTCTGATCCAATCAATAGTTGTTGATCTGAAGCCAATCCGATGGTCCTGACCCAATAGCACCATCGCTCATTGGGTGTTTTTATCCTTCCATCACTCCCCTCCGATTAGATCACACCCTTCCATCCCTTAATGATCTAATCGCTTAGATTCCGTCTTCCCACTAACCATAATCCTTTGCCTGTGTTTCTCTCTCCAGACCATTAGCCATCCATGCGCATAATCCAACGGTCCATAAGTGAACCCGATGGCTCCATTCACCCACGCACCTTCTCATTTCGCGTGCCATCTCCCACCGTCCGATCTACCCACTCCTGATACAATGACCATCATCCATATCGCCCCGTTTTCATGGCCGAAATTTACCGCCTGAAATTTACGCAATATAAGCGGTTTTCCAGGGCCATGTGTCGCTCAGCAATGTATATCGCGTGATTTTGGGCTATTTTCTAAACCGCCTTGGAGTCATGCAGTACCGGTGGTTTTCCCATCCAAAACCATTTTCCTCCTTTGACCCCGCCAACTCCACCAGCTAACCATGACCGTCCATTGACCGAGATCGACGGTCCACATTGCATCCCGCGTTGCCTTCATATTTTCTCATCGCGCGATCAAATAATCCCATCGGACCATCACAGTGTTTGATCTCCTCTTGAGATCTAATAGTCCAGGTTAAATTTCCCTATGCCATTGCTGGGTCCCACCATATCAGCTCATTTCATCGCATTTTCATTTTTTTATTTGTGTTCCAAAGGTCCAAACTGATGTATTACGTTGAAAACCTTTTTAATCCGCCTACATCGAACTTTAATGTTTCATATTAAAGTTTATTTCATTTCTCCACCTAACTGCATATTGACACCTCCACTACAGCCAGTGTGTCCACAGTTGCACCACCATTCCTCCAGGCCTTCAAAGCATTCTTCCACCACCGCCCTGGATTTTATAATTGGTTTGTTTTATTGCGTAGGGTTTTCACCAGAGTCATATTTCACTTTGTTTCTCATAACCGCAGTTATTGTGATTCAAAAAATAGAGAGTTCATTACAACAACAAAAGTGTATCAGCAACAAAGATTAAGGTGTTAGAGCCCGAAATTGAAGATTAAAATTATCTAATCCTTATTCAAAGAATTAAGGTGCAGTTTGAAGATTAAAAGAGCACATGAAACAAGCCATATATGATTTCATGTCAGCAGTACATTTTATCAAACAGTACACCTCTGACAGAAGTCTTCATGCCTCCCCGAGCTCCCAAAGGCCATTTCACTGACTGAAGCTTCCAAATGCTGTCAGGACTGCAATAATGGAGGTATGGGAACCCAGAAGACCATTCAGTCACCTTACTTGCTTCAAAAGTGTTATATAGATCATCCGTCTTGCGGACAAGACCGATCTCTCTAGTACAAAAGGTAACTAGCAACAAACAGCCAATTATACTAATCTCTCTCTAAGCATATGCAATTTATAAAAACACTCTACGGGTGCAAGGCCTACCTTATATCCAACGCTTTGCTTGCTTTTGTTGAAGTCCTTCCCGTGCACTGAAAGAACGTCCTTCGTATATCTGCAATCACAAACAAGGAAAAAGATTAAGCAGCACCTGTATAGACATTATCATAAATCATACTTATCATAATGATCAAGGAATTTATGAAATAAACCACAAATTGACAGTTGAATGAGAGAAATGAGTATATTTGTATTAACTTTAAAGATAGAAAACCTTTACAACCTGTGCCTTGATGTTGTGCAGGTCCTCCCGGGGTCCGAAGCAGGAATCTCCTTTACTCTGACAATCATTGCACTCTTTGAACTAAGACAAATGAGGATGAGTGATTTAACCTCACAGAAAGTCTTAAGTTACTCAAGTCTAAATCTCAACAGCATTTAACTTCAAATCTCATAAGCTTGAACTCCCTTTGAGGCTACCCAAGGCCTCTTTTTATAGTGAAAGAGAGGAGACTTCTAGTTCCAAATATGAAGGGATAGAATCCTCCTTCAAAGGGATAAGCTCCTTACATCAAGGGGTTAGCTCCATTAAGAAAGGGATGCATGAACCAGCTTCAAAGCGTATCCATTCCGAAAATTCCCGTCTAGAATCTTCTAGAATTCACCTGGAATTCACTCTTTAATCTTCATTTTCTCGCCTTTTTATGTTTTACAGAGGTCCGCACCCATTACACAAAGAACGTGCGGTATGGTTCCGCATGCAGGCTGAGCTTTAGGTGCGGGACCGCAGGGAATGCATAGAGAAAGTGCGATACCAATTCTTTAGGGGATTTTAAGGATTTTCTTCTGATTTTGAAGCTTGATATGAGGAGCTGGTATATTAGACTTGCAAAAGAAGGAAGTATGAGTAATAATGAGCTCATACGGTCAGCAGAATGTCAAGGTGACAGTTTTCAGTGTAACAAATTGCCCCCTAAAGTGCAAAGTCTGTAATAGATGAAGCTGTAGTCTGTCATATATGAAGAGTGCAGTACTTTATCATTTCAAAGATCATCCCGTGGACACCCCAGTCGGTACCTATAAAAAAATTCAATGCAAAATATATACATGTATATGTCATCACTGAGGTAGGCATTCCCATACTCAGATAAAAACTAACTATAAACTAACTGAAATCGTTCTGATACAGGAATGATTTTGAATACATCATAGTATAGATATATGTAGACACAGTATGGACACAACTATCTGTTTATCAATAGTCTACTGTATAGATGACAACAAAATTCCTCGCAGCCTGGATGGTGGAAACTAGATCCAGGGTCTTGATTTCCGCATCTCGAACCAGTACGATTCTATCCATGTGAATGAATGTATTGAAGTCGAACATGGTAGAAACCACTTGATTACCATTCAATGATGTAAACTGTTAACAAGTGTGAGAGAAACCACCAGTAATGTCAATGGCTCTCAAAGTACTCAGTACAGTCCATGAAATGTGAATGAATGAGCTGAAGTCGAACATGTCACGGAGTCATTCGATCGAAGGTCATTGATGTAACCTGTCGTCGAAAGCGAGAAACCTGCCATTGAGGCATGCAGATTTCAAGGTACTGACGATTTCTGGATCAACTTCCTAGATAATGTGCCGATGTCGATAGAAAGCGATCTGTCGTAGGCAAGCCCACAACACGAAATCATAGATCAAGTTTTGAAAATATGTTGGCAAGGACTGACTCAGGGATGGTCAATGATGGATGACAGATATTTTGCAGATGAATGGTTTTATTTGAACTGTTCTCTTGGACACATAACGACATTGCAGATGGCTTGGTGACAATTGACCCAAAGCTAATACCCAGAAACCGGCTGAAAATTTTCAATGTGGTTTGATTAACTGTTAGGCAAAGGATTTCCCAACCCATGTGAATATAAGTGTCGTGTCCAAGAGTGGTCGACTGAGTTTTCGGACAATTTTAAAATACAACAAACATGCTCATTTTTCTCTCTTTTCCCCCACCATTTCCGGCAAGTACCTCTTTATTTTTGACAAGCTTGAGGAGGATAACATTTGCTTGGTTATAAGCTCACCCTTCGGGTGAGTCCAACTTAGTTTAAAATTCGAACCCTAAGAAGGAGTGGTTCGTTCCTGTTGAAAATTAAACAGGTCCTTTACTGTTAAGTTTTAACGAGTCCAATATAGGAGAAACTCGGTGTTTTTCAGTTTTAGGGAGTCAGAAGAAAAACTTAAGAAAACTCCATGGGTGTTCTTTTTCGTAAATTTAGTCTCTCGAGCCCGAAAAAAGGATAAAATAATGCGGGAGAGAACTCTATTGACCATATTTAGTCAACGTATACCTTTTTCGTAGATAGTCCATTTCAGTCCGTAAAAGGGGTAAACTTATACTGAAGGGACGACTGTTCATTTACTTTAACGAGTTCGAATAGTCAAGTACTCGGCAATCTTTTCATATTTAGAGAGTCTGAAAAGGGCTTAAAGAGGACTCCAAAGTTTCGCTTTTTCGTAAAATTTTTGAAAGAGTCCGAAAAAGTGATAAAAGTATGCTCTTTGTTGAAAAATGATTATTTCACCTGAAAAATCCTGTTTCTGCACAAAAACTCAAAACATTACACATACCTGCTTAAGATAAATAAAAATGCTTTCAAAAATATCCCTTTTAAAGTGAAAAATAAATAAATTTACAATTCATTCATTCGAAAAAACTTATAAAAAGGACTTTTTCTATTTCATTTTTACCGTTCAGTTGCAGAGTGAAAAGTAAAAAGCTTTTGGATAAAAATTTCCCGTGAAGATTCTGGAAAATTCAACCGTTGGAATCGAAAATCGTCAGCCCCAGGTAATCCACGACCTCCTTATCTTGTTTTTCATCCGTTTAAATTTCTTTTTTAGGCTTTAGTTTGATTTTTTAGGGCAAAAATAGGTCAAAAAATGCGCCCGCGGGGTCCGCAGGCGGGACACAGGTTACCTGCGGACCCCGATTTTTTCTGAACGGGAAAAAATCGGGGGTGCCGCACCCGGCACACACCTTGCGTGCGGAGCTACGCTCTGTTTACAAAGAGCGGGTGCGGTACCCGCGCGGTTAAAATTCAAGCACAGTTTTCTCAAATTTCTGCCAAAAATTTTCAAATGAAGTCATTCTAATATGCCTTATTTTATGTTGCAGGATTAACAAGATGCTTATTTGGCGAGAAAGGGAACATGAGGAAGTGGATGAAGCTGTAATACTCCATTTGCCCACACAAAGGGCATTAAAAGCGTGCTGCTTATACAAATTCTGGGCCATCTCTGGCATGAGGGCACAAGTGGAACTCTTAACATGGTTGGTAGACAGATGGCATGTGGAGGACCAATGTTTCTTCATTGGTGGCCACCGGCTCTAAATTGAGCTGGAGGATATATACTTTTTGACTGGTTTGTCCAAGAGGGGCGAACATGTATCTTTGTTTGGGACTAGGCCAGGTGGCCAGACTGTCGCTAGTCTTCAACTCGAATTTTGCAATGATCAGGCAGATCCTCGGGACAAACGGATTGACATAAAACATATCATCCGTCCTGAACCGAAAGTTATAGCATTCACTGTTACCAAACTATGTGGGAGCGCCGCGCTTCATGTAGCTACTGGTTCCCAAATGCGCATTGCTGTGGACTGTTTTCGCGGCACCATCTTCAATTGGTGCGAAGCTGTGTTGGCAAATATAAAAGGCCAACTTACCAGAGCAAAAACCGGGAAACTAAAAAACTTTGGATATGGTTCCATTGTCGTTTCTTTTGCTTTGGAGAGGATTCCTCAGTTAGCTCCACAGAGTATTTTAGTTGATGCCGGTCGACCTCGAGAACCAAGGATGGTTCGCTGGTCCGCGCTGATGGCTCGTCATGCTATCGAGGGCACTGAGATTGTACGATTCCCTGTTTCATATTTTCATTGGCTGGATCGCCAAATTTTTACGATAGAGGATTTTCCGTATGCAGGGATAGATTTCCGCGGAGATAGAGAGATGTCTCTCCCTGCAGGGGAACAGTGGGACGATTCAGGTAAAACATTTTTCAACGTTTGCTAAGTTCTAAAATTTTTTTAATTTTTTATCGTCTTAGAAAACTAATAACCAAAAGTTTTTCAAATACATATGTGGGTCCACAACGTCCAGCTCATCTCCAACCTTTCGAGAGGAGACAACCAGTTGCGCCCGCACCAGCCCCAGCAGGCCAATCAGTAGAAATTTTGACTGATTTGGAACATCATCTAGAACACTTGACTCTAGATATACCAGAGACAAGCATAGATGACATCCCTCTCAGGCTATAAAGATATGTGATTGGAGTCCCAGGACCTTTCAGGAGGTTCCTATGCAGGGTGGCTCGAGCAGTTGTTTCCTATCGAGATCATCATCAGTGATGAGATGATCATGTAGACTCATTTTTGTACTTTTGTGTTATCATTTTTGCTGATCATAAGGTGTTTCCAACCTATGATCGAAGACGATGTATATTTTTTGAACACACTCCTATGATATATATATATCACTATTTTGACGGCTATCTGCGTACATGAATGAATGTTGTTTGTTTTACTGCTTTTAATTATTGCAAATGTCTATTTATCATACTAGAAGCAATTGAATCTGCTAATGTATTTAAATGTATTGGAATATGCTGATATTCAATGTAATCAAATTCACGTTCCAAGAGACGAACTCTCAAAAATAACCGTAATAACACCGGATTTCTAATGGTATAAACCCTGTTAAGCTGTAATACAACAAGTTCAGAATCCAACCTTACAATCAAACTCCGAATTCCAAATGATATGGACTCAGATAATAACTCAATCACCGCACTATACTCGGCAATGTTATTTGTTGTTTGACCAAGGCTTACCCCATGCATGGATACTAACTCGTCAGAGGGTGAATAGATAACCCAAGCTGCGGAAGAAATGTTCCTTGTACTACGACAAGCACCATCAGCAAAACCAATGTAAGTTTGAAGAGACGTCGACATGTACAATATCAAGAGTAAAACTCAGATAAGCAGTCATAGTGATAAAAACACACTTCTAAACTAGGCACACTTTTCTAATCTAAAACACACCAGCAGTAAAGAAATCTAAACTAACAAAAATCTCCACACCTTGTTTAAGCGTAATATCGCTTTAGATAAAGCCCATTTATGGGTTTATCCAAAGGGACACCGTCAAAATCTACTAACTCATAAGCCCCTTTTGCTAACTTTCGTTTCACAATGTAAGGACCATGCCACATAGGCACGAATTTTCCAGCTCCTAGCTTGTCGTTGGCTTGATCATAAAGTAAAACTAGGTCTCCTTCTGAAAAATTTCGAGGGGTCACATTTCTATCATACTGAGCTTTTATCCTTTTAACATGAGCCTCATTTGCTATTGCAGCACTTCGCCGATTCTCATCTAATTGGGCCAAGTACAAGAAACGTTTTTCCTCTTCAGACGTAGCTGGAAGTAATTCTATGGCTAATTTTAATGACGGTATTTCGCATTCAATTGGTAGCACAACTTCTAAACCGTAAACTAGTTGAAAAGGAGTGAAACCTGTTGATGTTTTGACTGAGGTTCGATATGCCCAAAGCGCTGAAAATAACATGGAATGCCAATTCGTCTTGTGAATACCAATGATTCGTTTAATCATGGTGACTAAAACTTTATTAATGGCTTCAACCAGACTATTTGCTTGTGGATAGTACGGAGTGGAACTATCGTGGCGTAGGCCAAGTTGTTCTGTTAGTTCAGTCATCATGATATTCCGAAAATGACTTCCATGATCCGTAATAATAGCTTGAGGAACACCAAACCTAGCAATTATATGATTGAATACGAATGTTACAGCAGTCTTGCCGTCAGCTGAATATGTAGGCATCGCCTCGGCCCATTTCGTAAAATAATCTACTGCGAGAATAATATAGGCATGCCCCCCGGCCGAGTGAGGGTTACATGTGATAAAATCGATACCCCATTTTGCAAATGGACCAACAGCAATTATAGGGTGAAGAGGAGCGGGTGGCGCGCGCATTTTTCTATCAAAAATTTGACAGTTGTGGCATTTCCGAACCGAATAAATGCAATCTTTAAATAATGTTGGCCAGAAATAACCTGCACGCAATATCTTTTGGGCAGTGGCATACCCAGACATATGACCGCCACATGCTCCAGAATGACAGTCATTGAGTACCTTTTCAGCTTCTTCATGAGTTAAACAACGTCGGAAAAACAGAATCCGCTCCTCGTCGATAAAGAGTATCACCAATGATATTATATTGTTGGGATTGGAAGCGTATTTTCCGTCGTTGAGTTCGTGAAATTTCAGGCCGAAAAGATTGGGTTTGGAGATATACAATAATATCCCCATACCATGGATCAAGCGTACTGATAAGAAACAAAGATTCGTCCACAATGGATTCTTCTGCCACTGTTTCAATATTAGTAGAGGGAAAATCACACATTAGTTCCGCAAAAACCAAAGACTTCTTTGCCTTGGATTTCTCAAATTCCAAGTCAAATTCTTGTAGGATAACTATCCATTTAGAATACTTTCCCCCTAGCAATTGTCTGGTCAAAATATACATCATAGGGTTGCAATCAGAAATTACTGTGGTTTTACGTAACAATATGTAATGTCGAAAACGTTGGACAACTTGAACAGCTGCCAAGGCCAATTTCTCCACATGTGTGTATTTGATTTCAGTCGGATTCAAATTTCGACTAAGATAATAAATCACATGTTCGTTGTGAGATTCATCTTCTTGAACTAATACCATCCCAATAGTGGAATGAGAAGCAGCGAGATACAGAATGTAATCCTGGTTGTAGTTGGGAGGATGCAATAACGGTGCATGGGTCAACGCGTGTTTAAGTGCATCAAAAGATCGATCAACGACCTCGTCCCAAAAGAACGGAATGTCCTGTTTCAACAACCGGGTAAAACCCTTTGCAAGCTCGGCATAGTTCTGAATAAATCTACGTAAAAAGTTTGCTTTCCCCTGCAAACTCTGGAGTTGGCGCAATGTCGAAGGAGGAGGCAATTTAACAATAGCTTCGACCTTCGAAGGATCAACACGAATGCCTGATTTCGAGACAACAAATCCCATTAAACGACCCGATTCTACGCAGAAAACACATTTATGCGGATTCAACCTTATCCGATAATGCCGACATCTCATAAAAATTGCTCGTAAATGAGTGGGATGATCGGCCCTACGTAATGAATGAGCAGGTAAATCATCAAGATATGGTTGAACAATGTGCTTAATGTCATGAAACGCATAAGACATAGCCCTTTGAGAAGTTGCTCCAGCGTTCTTAAGTCCAAAAGGTAGTTTACAATATGCAAACGTTCCCCACGGACAAATGAAAGCTGTTTTAGGTTGATCTGCAAGGAGTATGTTTATTTGATTGTAACCAGAAAAACCATCCATAAAGGAAAAAAGTTCACTTCCAGCACAATCGTCGATTATCTGATCGATATAGGGAGTTGGATAATTGTCTTTTGGACACGCTCGATTAATATCCCTATAATCGATACATACTCTTATTGTTCCTTGTTTTTTAGTCACAAGAACAATATTCGATACCCAATCCGTTAAGGGAATTGGATAAATAAATCCTGCGCGAAGTAATTTTTCAACTTCATTTTTTATAGCAGCAGCTTTCCTAGGATGTATTTGACGTAATCGTTGACGAACAGGTTTAGCATCTGGGTAAGTCTTAATTTCATGTACTACGATCGATGGATCAATTCCTGGCATTTCTTCGTAAGACCAGGCAAACACGTCATGGAATTCTTGAAATAGGGCTTTATAAGTCTGAATTTCTTCGTCTGAACAACAAGCACCTATATGAATGTTTTCAATTATTCCAGGTTTTACTGAAATGTCAATCGGAACCGTTCTAGATATATTTTCTAAATTTAACTCAGAATCAGGATTTTTCAATGGATTCTGAGGTTCCTTGGCATATTCAGCAGTAAAGATTGAAGCGAAATCATTTTCAAAATGATCTAATTCAGGTAAGAATGAAGACCTATGATGGAGATCTTCCCATGGTAAATCATCAACAGACAAAAACTCACGAATTTTCTCATCTGTATGAACAATTTCAGGAAATGTCGTTGCATCTGAACTAGAAATAGAAAGCGATTCCTCTTGGATCCCATTCATTGGATCGATTTTGGTTGAAGAGGGGTTGGAAAAAGACTGTACAGTCTGGTACGCAATTTCAAATGGACTCAAAGGCATCGCGCCATCAAATGAATCTATCTCGGATTCTGAAGGTAGAATCCAAGGATCATCAGACATAACTGTGTCTGACGAAATCATATGAATAGTTGCTGTAGAAGATGATACGTTAGGAGGAGGAAAAGAAAAAGTTCCTAGCAAACCAGAATCTTTCACCAAACCTACTCCAACATCCTTATAAGGGATAGTCGTTTTACCAACATGCTGGATTGTTTCTGTAGAGGCTGGGTCTGACGAAAAATAAGTTAACTGATCTATTGTCACGATCCTTCCTTGATATGGAAATTTTATAAGTCGAAAGACCGAAGAGACAATAGCAGTCATAGCATAAGACCAACTACGACCCAGTAGAAGGTTGTAATCTAGAGGGGCATCAACCACCTCCACATCTAGATTAACAATTTTTCCTTCAACCCCTATGGGTAAATCCTGCAAAATACCATAAGGTTGAAAACCTCGACCATCAAAAGCTTTTAGAATCGTCGGAGATTGGTTAAGTGTAGGAGAACCAAGAGATTTCCAACACCGAAGCGACATAATACACGTTGAAGCTCCCTCATCAATCACAGTCCGAAAAATAGGTCTGTTTTTGACTAACACTGGAATCTGGAAAGCCATTTGGTGAGGAAGACGTGGTGTACTAGTTTCTAAATCGAAGATTATAAGGTTAGAATCATTAACATCAACAGCTCCTATGGCAGACAATAACAATTTACGCTGTGCTGGACATGACTGCAACACTTCCAAAGCCGACATTGCTGAAGGAGAAATAGCTAAATCTTCAACAATGTTGTAATTCTGAGCAGCTCTCGCATGTGGATTGAAAGCTGATTTACGAAGAACACCTTTAGCAGGCGGCTTGATTATCAAGTCCGGATTTTGTTTCTCGATCTGTAGCGGACCGGAAACAGGAGGAGTTGTATTTGATGCGTTGGCATTGGAAGACTCTCCTTCTTTGCCATCAACGGGATTCTTAGAACCGTAATCTTGTGATCGCGTCGCAACCCTTATATGAGACATCATCATAATAGGCTCTTCTAAAGTGGTCGAGGAAGAACCAATCATCTTACTATCTTGAACTGGAAAAGGATCCTTCAAGACAGCAGGTTGTTGCGATCCTTTAATGAGTTTCGTAACTTCTTCTCGATATGGGCATTCTTTCGTGAAGTGATCTTGTTCACAAATGAAGCAAGGATAACGAGGTTTACGTTTCTCATCATTGGATTCTTCTCTATCTGTTTTCTCTTTCGAATTTTTCTTGTTTTTATTCCTCCCTTTCTTTTTACCACCGGTTTTTGATTTTGCCGTAGATGTTTCAACGACATGAATATCGGCAGAAATTTCTTGAGAGGATTCTCCCTTCGGGGAATCAGGTAAAGTTATGATTGGAGAAGAATTCTTTGAGGATTTCTTCTTACTTTTGGAACTAACTGTACCAATCATACCGTCAGAGGCATGAGACCCTGAAGGAGGAGCAGCTATTTGACCTTGTTTGGGTAAATCGGGAATTTTTTCATGTAAAGTACCTGACTGCGTATAGACGAGGTCTAGGTACTGAGCCTGAGCAATTACTTGCTCTTCAGTAACAACACCAGCCTTAGCTACATCTTCAGTGATCTTGGGCAGTAATGATTTTACAAACCACTCTGTCAAAATTTGATCCGGAATATAAACCTTCACCAAACGTCGTCTACGTCGCCACTCATGAATATGATCAGAAATATACGTGGACGTAGATTGTTTTAGTGAAGTTAATAATTCTGTGCCATTGTCGTATCTGACAGGCAACTGGAAATGAGTTAAGAAAGACGTTGCTAACTGACTGAAATTATGGAACGAGCCTCGTGGTAACTCAATGTACCATTTGGCTGCTAGACCTATGAGTGTCCTCTGGAAAAGACGTAAGCGAATCGAATCATCAATAATCGAATTAGATGCACACCAAAGGTGATAAGTCATCACATGATTTGATGGATCCTCTCCTGACTTACCTTCAAATTTTGGTATATCACTGGGCAACTTATGAGGCATTGACGGCCAGTTCTGATAATAGAAAATAGGATCATTTGTAAGGCACGTCAAATCTGGTAAGTCCAAAGTTGCGATGAACGGTAACTGACGGTTAGGGTCACGAAAACCTTGAGAAGCCAAAGCAGATCTAGGAGGCGGATACCCAGGATAACTAGGAATCGGATTAGCATTGGGTATTGTATAACCTCCCAGATAACCAGGATGTATCGGACCATACTGAGGTTGTTGATAAGTATAACCAGGGTATGGTTGATAGCTTGGATTCTGCACATAGGGACCAAATTTCGGCTGTCCTTGGTACGGTTGATAAGTAAATTGAGGTTGAATTGTAACAACTGTACTTGTACCGGCTTGTCCTGCAGGCATCTGAACTGTAGTCTGAACTGAGGGTCCCGACTAAGGTACAGAGACTTGAGGGATTTGCACAGATACAGGGATAGCCGAACTCGGGGCTACAGACACTCCAGAAACAGGTGTAACAAGTTGAACAGACGTTGCAGCAGTTGCAGAAGTTTGGGGCGGAGTCTGAGGTGTACTAGGCCCAGCGTGCTGAACTGAACTAGGTGCAGGAGTTTGAATAGCTGGCTGAACAGGTTGCTGAGTTGAACCAGAAACCAATGGCTGACCAGGTTGATAAGGTAAATGCACAGTAGGCTGCAAAGGCTGTTGATATTGGGACGGATCCCACACCATCATTCCGGGGTATTGTCCCGTAGAAGGTTGAACGTAAGGACCAAAACCTAGTTGAACGTAGGGTTGATAATAAGGTAAAGTTCCAGCTCCTTGAACATATGGTTGACCAGAAGGCTGTTGGTAACCTTGCATTGGGTACTGCCCTTGAGGTTGATAACCTTGAGGCACGTACTGAAGCTGGGGTTGTTGAGGACCCTGAGGAGCATATTGAGTTTGGGGTTGACCTTGAGGAATGTATTGTCCTTGAGGTTGGTAACCTTGAGGTATGTACTGTCCTTGGGGTTGCCCCCCAAAATAATATTGATCCACAGTTTGTCCTGGGAAAAAGCTACCTTGAGGATGAGCCCCGGGTGGTAACTGACCACCTTGAGGTTGCCCCCCAGGCGGTAATTGACCACCCTGAGGTTGCCCCCCAAGCGGTAACTGAGTTCCCTGAGGTTGACCCCCAGAAGGAAACTGACTGCCTTGAGCTTGAGGATTAGGAACGTTACCAGACATCATAAAAACTTGCTCTGCGTTCGACGTTTCAATTTTAAGTCCACCAAGACCAGATGATAACACATTTTCGATAGGTTGAGGAGTTGCTCCTGAGAAATTACCAGACAAAGACTGATATCCCGCAGGAACAGAAGGACCACCATGTAAAAAAGATTCAGGCGTTTGCGAAAACATGGACGACTCTCCAGCCATAATAGATGACGGATAGTAACCTCTGGGTGTAGGATGAAATGGAACTCGAGGTGGATAAAAAGCGAGACCCAGATTCTCTAAAAAATCAGTTAAAGAAAGATACCAGGGATTAGTTCGAATAGGGTTGTAGAAAATAGATTCACGCTCCCTAAGATTTAACGATTGAGGGGAGTTGGGAAGAGATATGTCTTTGTCTGGATTAGTAAGTTCTTCTATAGAAATTAGTCCAGAAGGAAGATTTTCAGTAATGATATTTCTAACCCTTGGTGAACCTGGATCGCTAGAAGTTGGTGAGATAAATCCTGAAGATGTTTCTAACATAGAAGATTCAGTTTCAGGCTCAGAGATTTCAGGTTCGTCAGATAATTCTCCAGTAGGAGAAATATTTTCAGTGACTTCAGAAACTGAAATCGGTTCTTGAATATATTCTGTTGTAGGAATTTGATGATCAGGATGTATCACAATAGCAGAGCTTTCAACTTCTGTTGATCTAAGTCTACGGCTACTGTGTGGTACCAGAGCTCGAAGCCCTTCAAGATGACCTGGTGTAAATTCAGGGGGTTTCCCTTGTATTCTCCAGGATTGTCTCGGCAATTCCGCCACGATGAAAAATTATCTAATCACACGCAAAAAAAGAAAAATTTCAATGAAAACACCTAAAGTCTCTAAGAAACAAACAATTGAATCACTCGCTTAAAAAATCTAAGAGTTCAAACCACACACAAACAAGTAACTTTCCGTACTAAAATCACTAGTTGGTGATGAAATCCAACTTAGCAGAGTTTTAACACGAAAAGAGCGGTTGGAACAGTTACCCCGACAACCTGCTTAATGAAACAGACTGGCACAAGTTTCTTCACATAACCATCTCGAGTGAAGAGAACCCCCCAGAGAGTCCAAGTGAGTCTAGTCGAGGTCTGTTCCAGGTACAGTGGGATCTTCCCTCCACCGTCACCTTAGGAAAGAATCCTAAAGATTATGGCCTCTAAGGTTACCAACTGAAACAAATATACCTGGGGGAACAGTCTACGATCCGACACACACGCAAGGGCAGAGTAACAAAGCTCAATCCCCTTGAAGGCTCCTTGAACAGAATCCAAGGTTTACCGACAAGTGACCCCGGGCTCCTCGACAATGGTCTATCCGAGGTTTACCGTTTTTAATACGTGTATATCTTCTATCGTTCCCAATGAGGAAGGATTGATTACCCCACTGGTTCAGATATGATCTCGTGCTTAACTCCTTTAAGAGGAGATTCCCAGAGCATACATGCAACAACTGGAATTCTTCCTACCGCAAGATATATCTACTTGTTTGTTTTATCTACCTTGGAGAGTTAATTACTCCCTACTCCAAGATACTAGCCTAAGCTATGTTGGTGATGAGAGCCCTAGAAATAAAAAGATTACCAGATGAATTTTATTTAAGCGTTACTTTTAAGAGCTGTTTCTTAAGTCAAATGGGCGCGGAAATGAAACTTTGTATGATGTGAAGACTCGACTTCCAAAAACACTAAAATGCATCTATGATGATATTCGATTCTTTTTTCTTTCAATGAATTTTCTATCTAAAGAAGAGTTAGAGAATGCAACTTTCAAATTTCTTCTTCAAACATGAAAACTAAGTGAAAGAAACATTTTGTCTTTTCAATAAACTATCAAAGCTCACAAGAAAAACTCTTTTCTTTTCCAAACAAGAAACTACAAAACAATTCTCTTTCGAAAGAAATCTACAAAAATTAAAACTATTCAAAACTACAAAGACTAATCTTAAGAACTAATCTAAATTGAGTAAAAGCTTTTTAGAGTTTTTTTTTTTATGAATGTTTCTCTTAGTTGTTCAGCAAACTAAGAATCTATCAAACAGATCAAAAACACTCAAAATATGTTTTTCAAAACACTCAAAGAATAAATGAAATTCAAAACTTTAAAGCAAGTTCTTTTCGAAGATTTGCAAAGAAATAAAAAAGGCTTAATTTCTCAAACTAGGATGTTTTCACAATGAGGTCGGATTCAAGAGACAAAAAGAGATCTTATGTGATCTGAGATACTGCAAATTGTCAAAAAATTTGAATCACTACAAAGACCAAACAGGAAAAATAATCCAATGGGCAAAACCTCCTAGAAAATCATTCAAAACACTAACACTGTTGGAGTTCATAAACAATGAATTCTTGATAGACACAATAACCAGTCTGGGTAGAAACCAAAGATCTAAAAATTAACCAGAAAAAGAAACCTAGAGATTTTTCAAAATTTTTACAGGGTCCGCATGTAAGCAGTGTTGACAGGTGCGGTCCCGCACTGTATTCTATAAAGAACGTGTGAAACTGCCCGCACTGTAACAGTTATGCAGAGTGCGGTCCTAGCAAAAATGATAGAAAAATCCAAAATACTTCTAAATTTTCAAAAACAGAAAAAATTTAAAACACCCAGACAGATGTGAATCAATCAAAAACCAGAAAAAGAAATCTTTTCTCAAGTCAAAAATCAAAGAGAACCAAGAACAAACAAGTTCTTCCCCAGTATGGTCGCCATTTTGTTGTGTAGATTAATCCGTCTTGCGGACAAGACCGATCTCTCTAGTACAAAAGGTAACTAGCAACAAACAGCCAATTATACTAATCTCTCTCTAAGCATATGTAATTTATAAAAACACTATACGGGTGCAAGGCCTACCTTATATCCAACGCTTTGGTTGCTTACTTGATTTTGTTGAAGTCCTTCCCGTGCACTGAAAGAACGTCCTTCGTATATCTGCAATCACAAACAAGGAAAAAGATTAAGCAGCACCTGTATAGACATTATCATAAATCATACTTATCATAATGATCAAGGAATTTATGAAATAAAACACAAATTGACAGTTTAATGAGAGAAATGAGTATATTTGTATTAACTTTAAAGATAGAAAACCTTTACAACCTGTGCCTTGATGTTGTGCAGGTCCTCCCGGGGCCCGAAGCAGGAATCTCCTTTACTCTGACAAGCATTGCACTCTTTGAACTAAGACAAATGAGGATGAGTGATTTAACCTCACAGAAAGTCTTAAGTTACTCAAGTCTAAATCTCAACAACATTTAACTTCAAATCTCATAAGCTTGAACTTCCTTTGAGGCTACCCAAGGCCTCTTTTTATAGTGAAAGAGAGGAGGTTTCTAGTTCCAAATATGAAGGGATAGAATCCTCCTTCAAAGGGATAAGCTCCTTACATCAAGGGGTTAGCTCCATTAAGAGAGGGATGCATGAACCAGCTTCAAAGCGTATCCATTCCGAAAATTCCCGTCTAGAATCTTCTAGAATTCACCTGGAATTCACTTTTTAATCGTCATTTTCTCGCCTTTTTATGTTTTACAGAGGTCCGCACCCATTACACAAAGAACGTGCGGTATGGTTCCGCATGCAGGCTGAGATTTAGGTGCGGGACCGCGGGGAATGCATAGAGAAAGTGCGATACCAATTCTTAGGGGATTTTAGGGATTTTCTTCTAATTTTGAAGCTTGATATGAGGAGCTGGTATATTGGACTTGCAAAAGGAGGAAGTATCAGTGATAATGAGCTCATACGGTCGCGTAATGTCAAGGTGATGCTGGCAGTAACTAAAAGATGTAATGTAGTGAACAGAGTGCCTTATAGCCACGAAGGACTCCAAAGAAACATCAAAGTTCAAATATCGACCTGACAGAGACTCTGAACCAGACTACAGAGTACAACGCAAAGCTATTAAGCAGAGTGGGCATGGACACTTCCCCCATTCTGTCTTAATGAATCGAGTTAATGTGTATCATCTACTCCTGCTATCCAGTCTCCTATAAGAATTCTCGAGAACATTTTGTAAAAGGTTGTTGTTGCTGTTGTTTTTGTAGTTGTAGGGATTCATTTTTTACTATTAGAACAATTTTGGGAGAGAGCAGCAGAGTAGTTTGTAATGTAGTAGGCTGGGAGGAGAAAGTTTGGACTTTAATTAGCCATTGAGATCAGTGTATGTGACTGGTTTTGCGTCAATTAATCATTCAAATTTCACAGGATCCTGGTCTATTGCTACAGGTGATGTTTCTCTTATTACATTTTTTTATTACATTTTCATGTTGTTCATTGGTCTTTTGGTACGCATCAGAAATATAGCGTAGGATATACCTGTGTATGGTACCCTATGTTTCTGCTCTCCCTACCTTTGATGTTTTCTGCTGATAGTGAATCTAAGGGAAAATTCATGTAATTTAACCATTATAGTAGCTTCTTTTCAATGCTAGCTGATGTGTGAATGCGGGTTTGCTACTTAATTGTTATTGTTAGGTTCAAGCTAGAGGATTTGGGATACCAGGGATTTAGTGTAAGCCCTGTCCACTAGGGTCCTTGTTCAACATATTGGCCTTTCCAAGATCCCATGAGTTGGTGTCGAATCATTGAAGGTTAAAAGTCCTTCTATGATCTTAGGCCTAGTTATGTGTTTAAATCTTATCGTTTTCCCTTTGAGAGTATGCTGAAGCAGATCTGGAGTTAGATGACCTCTGGTCTGATCTCAAGCTGCCCTTTTTATCTCTTCATTTCTCTCCTTATTTTTCCATTCCACTGTCTATCTTAAAGATCCCTTAATATAGATGACTTGCCCTATGGATCCAAGTACACCATGTAAGATGAATTTTACCCTAAGTAAAATTACTTTCACTATAAAAATAACTTAGTAAACCACCTTTATTAAGTTGTTTATGGTCTAAACAGGAAACCCCATGAGGAAATATTAAATAAATCTACATTTGTTTGATTTTCCTCAAGAAATAATTAATTAAAAGATAGTTTAATTAATATTCCTAGTTATATTTAACCCAATACAAGGAAATTAATTAGATAAATCATTATTTATCTTATTATTTTCTAAAGAATAGTTATTTAAACTTTATTTAAATAATATTCTTTGTTAAATATGACTAAATCACCCATAAATAATTAAATAAATCATTATTTATTTGATTATTACTCAACCACATCATTAAAATGATAAATAAATCATTTATTTATTGATTATTTACAAATAAATGAATTTGAACCAATTCAAATTCTTTTTTCCATCCAATAAATATAATAAGATATTTCATAAAAGTTGGATCTTGATTTGGTTAATAATATTTTAATTATGCACCAATATCTAAACTAAATCAATATATTATTATAAATAGAAGGGTTTTCCTATTCATTTACCACCTTTTGTTGGCTAAACATCACTCTGGATCTATACTTTTGGTCTGACTATTGGTCCACCATCATAGTCATATTTTTCTACCATTTTTGTCTGGGTTTTCTACATCATCAAGAGAGAGAAGTTTTAGATATGAAGTGTTTAGGACTTACAAGAACCCATCCCATTAAGAAGAACTAGAAACACCCTTCTGTGTTTTCCTCCCAGGTGCCCATAGTAAAAAATCCATTCAACATATTCTTGTCTTTTCTATTGGATGCATGGATTAAATCTTGTTTTTTCTACTGTTTAATGTATGCTAATGCATATATCTAGATTTTTTCATCATTTATCTTGATCATCTAACTGCAGATCTGAAGATATTGGTAGAAATATTTGTTGTTAGGGATGTTTGTTATGCACAACTAAAGTGGTATTTTTTTGTATGCTTGGAATTAATATTCATACTAACAACTGGCGACTCCACACAAGTTTACGATTACAACCTCTATCATTTTTCTGATCCTTGCATATCCAACTGCTTCAAACCCTAGGATTTCTCTTCACCCACTTTTTTTTTTTTTTTTTTTTTTTAACCTATAAAACCCTAAAACAATAAAAATCAATGAAAATTCTAATTTTCACGTGTTTTCGGACCTATTGCGTAGGTGAAAGACATCAGCTGCAGCTGAGACAACATTTTTTTTTTAAACCTGCCACCGAGAGTGCCAGAAGTGCAAGTTGCACTTTTTGGCCCAAAAACTATGGCCTGGACCCTTAGGATGCACCTTTCAGCCCAAAAACTATGACCTCCACTGAAAAAAAGTCAAAAACTTCGACCTGGACATTTTGCGAGAATTTTTCTGAAAGTTTTCTAGGTTTGTCTGAGCCTCTATTCAGGGTTGTCTGACCTCCATATCCTCCCATGTTGGACCTATACTTGTTCTGTTTTTCTCAACTAAGTTGGAAACTAGCCCCCTAGGGCTTCAGTATGCTCCACTTCTTATGGAAGAGTTTTTTCTGTTGCAGGTTGTCTGAAATTTCAGAGTCTTCAACCATTTTTTCAGATTTGATACCTCACCTTCAGATCCGCTTCAGATTTGCTTTTTATCCATACAAATCACCTCATTTATCTTTGTTTGGGTTTTACTCTAGGGTTCACTCTTCTTCCCTCCTGGAGATAGCCTTTCGCAACCTCTTTTTACAACAAATTTTCCTCTAATTTGTTGTTGTTTCTGCACCACTTTCCAGCAGATTTTGTCCCTTAGATCCTTGTCCCTCCTAACCTTAGATATATTGGCTATTTTAGTGTGTTTTGATTAGTTTTTTTACTCACCTATACACTAGTTGTTGAGAGGCCCGCCTCCTTGGGTTTAGCTTATTGCATTATTAGCTGTTTATTTTCTGTTTTTGCAGGCTTATATACTATCATTTGCAGGATTATTTGTAGCTATACAACACACTTTTTATTTTTCCCTACAAACGTCTAGGTTTAAAAATTGAAATTTACACACTTCACATGCACACCCTAAGCGAAAAGGGCTTGGTTAACACTTCCAAGAAAATACTTTAAAAAATCGAAATCAATGGATCCTGCACCTCTCTGCCCTTGTTTTGACATTGTAATCGGTTGATCCTGCACCTCCCTGCCCTTGTCGGTCTATTTTTCCTTTGTGTTGTGTTTCTGTCATCATCATTATGCCAATAAGGCATTCATCCTAGAGACTTCTTGGCCTTCATCCTTAGTTTCCGGTAGGAAGACTTAGTCCGCGTAAAATTCGAGTTATTCCTCCATAGAGTTCACACACCGAATCTTCTTCTGGTCGTTTGGTTTCTCCCTCTCATTCTGCCTTCAGTTCTCCCCCTGACCCCTTCACCATGTCTGGTGTAGTATCTAATTTAGGTGGTAACCCCGGCCCTCATGCTGGGAATACCACTAGTGGGACCGCAACAGACACTACCCTGGCTGTGCCCTTGCTCCCATTCATGGCAGGCCTCAGCTTCCCTGATTTTGACCAGTTGATAAATGACCCTATACACCATGACGCTAGTTGGCCTGCTATGCCGACAAATCTCCCTTCCAACATCCCAAATTTTAAAGGCCTTGCTCGAGAAGATCCTACAAATCGTGTTCGATCTTTCCACATATGGTGTTTGTCCAACTCCATTACCGATGAATCTGTCTGTCTTCGATTGTTCCAATGTACGCTTACTGGTGAAGCTTCTAAATGGTATGTTGATTAGGCCCCTTCCCCTCATACGACCTTTTTGACTCTTTCTCGGGCTTTTCTATCTTACTTCCAGCTTCCCCTCCGTTATGACATTGGTATCGAACTTTTGCCTTCTTTTCGTCAATCATATGCGACCCGCCTATCCGGTCATGTCCAGGAATGGCAGAGAAGAAAGATCCTATGTCAAGCCCTTACCTTCAAAGACCGTGTCTACATGGACTGGCTCCTTAGATCTCTCTTGCCTCCTATAGGGAAATATTTCACATCACATTTACCTCAAACCGAAGAAGCTGCTCTCCAAGTGGCGTTGAAATATGACTTGAAATACGCTCATTCAGGTTATGTTTATACCGTTCTACCTGATCTTCCCAGACCTGGTGGTGCCAACACACTGGGGGCACCTCATGCCACCGACGGTATTGTTGGAGCCCTCTCTAATCCATACGCTCTACCTCCCATGGGATATGGTTTTCCTGGGGGGGGCCAACACCTCTTGCACTTTTCCCCCTCCCGATAGAATGTATCCAAGATATGGCATGCCTCCTCTTTTTTCCCAACCTTCTGTTTACCACACTGTTACCCAACCTCCTTATTATCCATATCCACAACCTGGTGCTTCAACCCCTCCAACATTAGCACCTCTGCCTCCCTTGCATTCTCAACCTCTGCAACAGTAGCCACCGCCCCCTCAGGGGCAGGTGTATGCATAGTAGGGCATGAATAATCCTCCTCCCTACAAAGAGACGAGGAAAGGCACTCAAAATCAATCTGCTCCCGGTAATACTGGACCTAATCCTCAAAATAATGCACCAAACACTACTAACCAGCAACAGGGCACTCAGCCCAAGCAATATATGCCTGTTACCACAAACCAGCCTTGTTTTTTTGTGGTGTTTATGGTCATTACATGAACGATTGTCCTCTTTTGAAATATATGAAGTAGTTGTGGGAGGCTCAAGCAACGTTGCGAGGTCAAAAAGCCTCCCCTTCAGTCCCTCCTAGTGTTGTGCCTAGTCAGCCAGCTCTGCTTACTTATCCTTTCCCTCAGTAAGGATTTGTGGCTACCCAACCACCTGAAGGAAAGGTGGCCACTCAACCTCTTCCATCTGGTACCTATGGTTACTAGATTCTCATGATGAACTCTGCTCAACCTCTAACCGTAGACATCAATCTTCAGACTCAGTCCCATCAGTACAACAAGCCTCCCGCTACATCTGTCCCTGATTCGCCTCCTTCGGTCTCTACAGAGCCTCTTTCGACACCTAATGGTCCCTTGAAGATCCCTCAGCCTAAGGCAGAGGTTCATACCAAGATCCCTAAAGGACCACTATGCCAAAATGCTGCTTCTAGCAAAGCTGCCCATTCGTATACCATAGTAGATGATTTGTTGCAATCTCGTACTGCCATTTCAACTCTGGAACTCCTACAGTCATGCCCTTCACAACGAAAATATCTGCTATCTACCATGGGCACTGTAGATCCTTCTGAATATCAAATGATTGTCTTCAATGTTGATCGGTCAGAATATCCTCGTCTCCCTGCTTCCATCACCTTCCAAATCCTAGTCAAGATATGGAACACCAACGTTCCCTGGTGCATTATTGATGAGGGGGCATCTACCTATATGATGTCCACATCATTTTGGAAGAAACTCAGATCACCTGAGTTGGCTCCTTCCACGATCACTCTCCAAGCGTGGGATGGCCACACCTCCCAACCCATTGGCCTTTTCTGCAATTGTCCTATTACTCTTACGGGAAAGACTGTTTGCGTTGACGTAGAAGTCATATATGCCCTCTTAGATTACAACATTCTATTGGATCGTAGCTACACTTATGCGATGTCTTCTATCCCATCCATAGTCCACTGCAAGATGTCCATCCCTTATAATGGAAATATAGTTACCATTGACCATTTGACATATTACGAACTAAAGTCTCAGACCTCCCCTGAGTCCATCATCTCTTCGATGGAAAATAGGAAAAATTTCGATCCTTTGACTAGTGTCTCACCTGGAGTCTACAAAGATTCCTCATTTCTTGGTACATTCCCTGGTCTTCCTCTTCCCATCTCTGATCCCAGCTCATCAAATGTTTGCATGATGCAATCGTCTCAGGCTTCCCTCAAGCAAACCGCCTCGGCTAGTTAGCAACCTCCTTGCCCTCTGCATCCTACTCGTAGCCTTCGATTCAAATTTCTGAACCTCCTCGTCTTGGCCCTTCAGCTGGTATCCATGAGCCTCTTTACCCTCCTAGAACGGTTCCTCCAAGCCTTAACCATTTAGGAACCATCCTACCTAGCCATTACCCCTCTGGTCAGATACCGTTCCTAAATCCACCCCTAGGAGTGTACACAGTACCTATCATGGCCACCCTCTCTCTTCCTAACTTGACCCTTGGGGTTCCTATCTACTACCTTGATCCTCCAGCCGCTAACCCGCCTAGCCAACCCAAACCTTATCTTTCTTTGACCCCGGTTCAACCAGTCCCCATGACTTCTCTCGCAGCCCCAGTGTCTCAGCCACCTCAATAGGGACCACCTCCTATTGCGAATTATCTGGGTAAGAAGGGAAAAGATCACAAGGAGGCAACCAAAGACAAGGCTGCCCTGACAAACCTTGCCCCTCCCCGGCCTCCAAAGTGCACCATCCAGTGTGGTTTGTGTGATGTTGTCGGTCATGCCACCCATAATTTTTCAAAGTTGCCTCATCTCAAGCCCATGGTTAATGTTGTGTTCCCTGAGTCTATGGTCCTGGAAACCTATGTTCCTTCCTTTACTGCAGCCAGGAACCCCAAGACTATTCACACAAACCATCCCTATGCTTTGTGTGATTTCCATGGCCATTATACTTGTTAGCCCCCGATGAATTTTTTGACAAGCAAACAGGGGTCTAAAATGTTTTTTCAGCCTTAAAGGAATGCATTTCCTCTAAAAACACATCATCCTTAAAGGCCCCTACTGCCTTTTCCCTTTATTAAATCCTCACTATTGTTCCTAGTTTTAAAGCCTCCCTATTTGTGAAGAAATTGCCCAAAAGGCCTCTTTTTCCCTCTTATTTCATTCCCCCTAAACCTTTGTTTTCATCATTTTTTTTTCCCTCCCTTAATTCCTCATTAACCCTTTAAATCATCTCCAATCCCCTTTTAAGCCTATTAATATCCTTTATTTGGCTTTAAAACCATTTATTTCCCATACTGTTTTCCTCTTCTGGCCTCAAAACGCATTTAAATAGGCCAAAAACCAACTTTTTTTATTTATGACAGGCCTAGCCCTTTTCGGCCAGCTCCCTCAACCACTTCCCCACATGACTCGCACCTAGAACTGAGCTCTTGAGCCCCGGGCGTTTATCAGAATCGAAACAATCGGGAAGTGCAGTTTCTTTGTTAAACACAAAATTTCCGATGCAAGAAAGTTATATTGTTGGTTTCCGCTGAGTTTCCAGTCGTTGATCTTAAAACAATATGGCGGTCTGTGCTTATCCTGTGGCGTGCCTCTTCCTCTCTCCTATCATCCCCTCAATTGCACATTGACCATCGATCTGGTCTCTGATCTGATTGCTATCGCGCAATCTCTCACCTCCGACTGCGCCAATCGCATTGTCGTGGAGCTTCCCCAATTGGTAGTCTCTGATCCAATCAATAGTCGTTGATCTGAAGCTGATCCGATGGTCCTGACCCAATAGCACCATCACTCATTAGGTGTTTTGATCCTTCCATCACTCCACTACGATTAGATCGCACCCTTCCATCCCTTAATGATCTAATGGCTCAGATTTCGTCTGCCCACTAACCATAATCCTTTGCCTATGTTTCTCTCTCCAGACCATTAGCCATCCATCTGCATAATCCAACAGTCCATAAGTGAACCCGATGGCTCCAATCACCTACGCACCTTCTCATTTCACGGGCCATCTCCCACCATCCGATCTACCCACTCCTGATCCAATGACCATCATCCATATCGCCCAGTTTTCATGGCCAAAATTTACCCCCTGAAAGTTATGCACTATAAGCAGTTTTCCAGGGCCACGTGTTGCTCAGCAACGTATATCGCGTGATTTTGGGCTATTTTCTAAACCACCTTGGAGTCATGCAGTACTGGTGGTTTTCCCATCTGAAACCATTTTCCTCCTTTGACCCCGCCAAATCCACCAGCTAACCATGACCGTCCATTGACCGAGATCGACGGTCCACATTACATCCCGCGTTGCCTTCATATTTTCTCATCGTGCGATCAAATAATCCCATCGGATCATCACAGTGTTTGAACTCCTCTTGAGATTTGATGGTCCAGGTTAAATTTCCCTCTTCCATTGTCGGGTCCCACCATATCAGCTCATTTCATCGCATTTTTGTTTTTTTCTTTGTGTTCCAAAGGTCCAAACTGATGTATTATGTTGAAAACCTTTTTAATCTGCCTACATCGAACTTTAATGTTTCATATTAAAGTTTATTTCATTTCTCCACCTAACTGCATATTGACACCTCCACTATAGCCACTGTGTCCACAGTTGCACCACCATTCCTCCAGGCCTTCAAAGCATTCTTCCACCGTCGCCCTAGATTTTATAATTGGTTTGTTTTATTACGTAGGGTTTTCACCAGAGTCGTATTTCACTCTGTTTCTCATAACCGCAGTTATTGTGATTCAAAACACAGAGAGGTCATTACAGTAGCAAAAGTGTATCAACAGCAAAGATTAAGGTGTTAGAGCTTGAAATTGAAGATTAAAATTTTCTAATCCTTATTCAAAGAATTAAGGTGCGGTTTGAAGATTGAAAGAGCACATGAAATAAGCCATATATGATTTCATGTCAGAAGTACATTTTATCAAACAGTACACCTCTGAATGAAGTCTTCATGCCTCCTCGAGCTCCCAAAGGCCATTTCACTGACAGAAGCTTCCAAAGGCTATCAGGACTGCAATAATGGAGGTATGGGAACCCAGAAGACCATTCAGTCACCTTACTTGCTTCAAAATATAGAACAGAGTGCCTTATAGCCACGAAGGACTCCAAAGAAACATCAAAGTTCAAATATCGACCTGACAGAGACTCTAAACCAGACTACAGAGTACAGCACAAAGCTATTAAGCAGAGTGGGCATGGACACTTCCCCCATTCTGTCTTAATGAATCGAGTTAATGTGTATCATCTACTCCTGCTATCCGGTCTCCTATAAGAATTCCCGAGAACATTTTGTAAAAGGTTGTTGTTGCTGTTGTTGTTGTAGTTGTAGGGATTCATTTTTTACTATTAGAACAGTTTTGGGAGAGAGCAGCAGAATAGTTTGTAATGTGGTAGGCTGGGAGGAGAAATTTTGGACTGTAACTAGCCATTGAGCTCAGTGTATGTGACTGGTTTTGCGTCAATTAATCATTCAAATTTCAGAGGATCCTGGTCTATTGCTACAGGTGATGTTTCTCTTATTACATTGTTTTATTACATTTTCATGCTGTTCATTGGTATGCATCAGAAATATAGCATAGGATATACCTGTGTATGGTACCCTATGTTTCTGCTCTCCCTACCTTTGATGTTTTCTGCTAATAGTGAATCTAAGGGAAAATTCATGTAATTTAACCAGTATAGTAGATGCTTTTCAATGCTAGCCGATGTGTGAATGCGGGTTTGCTACTTAATTGTTCTTGTTAGGTTCAAGCTAGAGGATTTGGGATACCGGGGATTTAGTGTAAGCCCTATCCAATGGGGTCCTTGTTCAACATATTGGCCTTTCCAAGATCCCATGAGTTGGTGTCGAATCATTGAAGGTTAAAAGTCCTTCTATGATCTCAGGCCTAGTTATGTGTTTAAATCTTATCGTTTTCCCTTTGAGAGTATGCTGAAGCAGATCTAGAGTTAGATGACCTATGGTCTGATATCAAGCTGCCCTTTGTATCTCTTCATTTCTCTCCTTATTTTTCCATTCCACCGTCTATCTTAAAGATCCCTTAATATAGATGACTTGCCCTATGAAATCCTTGCTTAGTTGTATGCAAGTAATCTCCTTTCATGACTCCATAACCCAATGGATGGCACATTCTTGACATATCCTCTTTTATCGAAACATCCTACTTCTCTGCTCCTTTCTTTCCATTTCCTTCTTAGTTGACGATCTCATGACCAACCCAAAAACCAAACAAATAATTTTAAACCCCCCTCTGAGCTTCATACCTAGCCTAATATCTCATTTTCGAGCCTCAAAGATATATCATTCTTTGTCTTTGTTGGAGATATCTCTCTCCGGGTCCAGGAGGGCTAGATCCTAGGGCCCCAAAGAGGTTGTGATGTTGTCCGGTCTTTTGGTCTTGCCAATCTGGCAAAAACACTGGAACCCCAACATAATGGCAACTCCACTGGGGAACAAATCAGACCAATTCCTTTAGATTGGTAATCTATGTTGATGGTGGACAACAGTCTGTTCCAAACTTCCAAATTCATCCACCTGGCGACTCCACATCCTATAATTCCTAAAATACCAAATGACTCCACTGGTAGAAGACTCTGAACTGGTTGAGAAGATGAAGTGAGCTTCTTTTCATAAACATGGATCCATACATGGATAGGGATGCAAAGCTAGATTATTTGGCAGACCAATTAAATGGAATGGCGAACATGTTTGGAAAAGTGCTGGAAATGTATATGGCTAATCTGAATGCAAATGATGATTATTTAGAACAACCCATGCATTTTCCAGAGCAAGGGCCAACTCCAGACCTAGACGATTAGCAATACATGTATGATGATCCTAGTTTAGAGTTTTCTCTTGCTCTGGAAAATTCTCAAGATGAGGCTCACGAAGATATCCAGCCCCAAGATCAGTTCATACAAGAAGTAGAGTACTATTGTTCTTATGTCTGTGTTAAAAAAGAAATTTCTCCATTGACAGAAGAAGATATGGACCGAATATTAAACATGCAGTCCACCTCTAAAGTATTTTACAGAAATGATACAGATCTAGAAGACTCCTATGTGGATCAGAATGAAGAAATACCTGCTGAGAATCCGACATGTTCGATTTGTGATATTTCTTACGATTATGAATTTCCTAGTTATGATATGTTTGATGATGATTATTTTCGAAAGGAAGTTGAGCTTGCAAGACCATCATCAACAGACTCATGGGAGGAAAATTAGGGCCAACAACTCCATAGAAGAAATGAATCAAGTCAGCCTATCTATGACACTGATGGGGAAAATTATGAAAGCACAGTAACAGATGAAGATTCATTGGATTTTCACTCTGTTACACCTCATATCATCAGCGATAGTTTTCATGATCAACAGCCTTTCACTTCAGAGAACGAGGAGGAAAGAAAATAAGAGATTCTTGAGCATGATGAAAGTAAGGAACCTTCTCTTGAAAAGGAGGAAGCAATGGAAAATATCGCCATCCCCATGTGGAGCCACTGTTAGCCCCCTATGAATTTTTTGACAAGCAAACAGGGGTTTAAAATGTTTTCTGAGCCTTCAAGGAATGCATTTCCTCTGAAAACACATCATCCTTGAAGCCCCTTGGTGCCTTTGCCCTTTGTTAAATCCTCACTGTTGTTCCCAATTTTAAAGCCTCTCTGTTTATGAAGAAATTGCCCAAAAGGCCTCCTTTTCCATCTTATTTCATTCCCCCTAAACCTCTGTTTTCATCATTTTTTTTCCCTCCCTTAATTCCTCATTAACCCTTTAAATCATCCTCGATCACCTTTTAATCCTTATAATATCCTTTATTTTGCTTTAAAACAATTTATTTCCCCTACCGTTTTCCTCTTCTGGCCTCAATACGCATTTAAATAGGCCAAAAACCCACTTTTTTATTTATGACAGGCCTAGCCCCTTTCGGAAAGCTCCCTCAACCACTTCCCCACATGACTCGCGCCCAGAACCGAGCGCTTGAGCCCCGAGCTTTTATCAGAATCGAAACAATTGGGAAGCGCAGTTTCGTTGTTAAACACAAAATTTCTGATGCGAGAAAGTTATATTGTTGGTTTCCGCTGAGTTTCCAGTCGTTGATCTTAAAAAAATCTGACGGTCGGAGCTTATCCCACGGCACGCCTCTTCCTCTCTCCTATCATCGCCCCGATTGCACGCTAACCATCTATCTGGTCTCCGATCCGATGACTATTGTGCAATCACTCACTGCCAATCACGCCAATAGCATTGCCGTGGACCTTCACGATTGGCAGTCTCTAATCCAATCAATAGCCATTGATCTAAAGCCAATCAAATAGTCCTGTGCCAATCGCACCATCGCCCATCAGGTGTTTTGATCTTTCCATCACTCCCCTCCAATTATATCGCAACCTTCCATCCCTTAATTATCTAATGGCTCAGATTTCATCCGCCCACTAACCATAATCCTCCGCCTTTGTTTCTCTTTCTAGACCATTAGCCGTCCATCTGCATAATCCAACGGTCCATAAGTGAACCCAATGGCTCCATTCACCTGCTCACCTTCTCATTTCGTGCACCATCTCCCACCATCCGATCTTCCCACTCATGATTCGACAACCATCATCTATATCTCGTAGTTTTCATGTCCAAACTTTACCGCCTGAAAGCTACACGATATAAGCGGTTTTCCAGTGCCCTGTGTCGCTCAGCGACGTATATCGCGTGATTTTGGGCTATTTTGTAAACCGCCTTGGAACTGTGCGATACCGGTGGTTTTCCCATCTGAAACCATTTTCCTCCTTTGACCCCACCAACTCCACCAGCTAACCATGGTCATCCATTGATTGAGATCGACGGTCCACATTGCATCCTACGTTGCCTTCATATTTCCTCATCTTACGATCAAAGAATCATTGGACCATCATAGATGTCGATCTCCTCCTAAGATCTGACGGTCCAGGTTAAATGACCCTCCGCCATTGCCGGGTCCCACCATATTAGCACATTTCATCACATTTTCGTGTTTTTCTTCGTGTTCCAAAGGTCAAAACTGATGTCTTACGTTGAAAACCTTTGTAATCTGCCTGCATCAAACTTTAATGTTTCATATTAAAGTTTATTTCATTTCTCCACCTAACTGCATATTGACACCTCCACTACAACCACTGTGTCCATAGTTGCACCACCATTCCTACAGGCCTTCAAAGAATTCTTCTACCACCACCCTGGATTTTATAATTGGTTTGTTTTATTATGCAGGGTTTTCACCAGAGTGGTATTTCACTTTGTTTCTTATAATCGCAGTTACTGTGATTCAAAACACAGACAGGCCGTTACAGCAGCAGAGATTAAGGTGTTAGAGCCTGAAATTGAAGATTAAAATTCTCTAATCCTTATTCAAAGAATTAAGGCGCAGTTTGAAGATTAAAATAGCACATGAAACAAGCCATATCTTCTTTCATGTCAGCAGTCTCAGACAGTACACCTCCGACAGAAGTCTCCATACCTCCCCGAGCTCCCAAAGGCCATTTCACTAACAGAAGCTTGCAAAGGTTGTCAGGACTACAATAATGGAGGTATGGAGGCCCAGAAGACCATTCAGTCACCTTACTCGCTTCAGAAGACAGAACAAAGTGCCTTGCAGCCATGAAGGACTCCAAAGAAACATCAGAGGTCAAATATCGACTTGACAGAGACTCTAAACCAGAGTACAGAGTATAGCACAGAGCTATTAAGCAGAGTGGGCATGGACACTTCCCCCATTCTGTTTTAATGAATCGAGTTAATGTGTATCATCTACTCCTACTATCTAGTCTCCTATCAGAATTCTCGATAACATTTTGTAAAAGTTTGTTGTTGTTGTTGCTGTTGTTGTTGTTGCTGTTGTAGTTGTAGGGATTCATTTTTTACTGTTAGAACAGTTTTGTGAGAGAGCAGCAGAGTAGTTTGTAATGTAGTAGGCTAGGAGGATAAAGTTTGGACTGTAATAAGCCATTGAGCTCAGTGTATGTGACTGGTTTTGTGCCAATTAATGAAGCAAATTTCACAAGATCCTAGTCTATTGCTACGGGTGATGTTTCTCTTATTACATTGTTTTATTACATTTTCATGATATTCATTGGGCTTCTGGTATGCATCAGAATTATAGCGTAGGATATACCCATGTATGGTACCCTATTTTTCTGCTCTCCCTACCTTTGATGTTTTCTGCTGATAGTGAATCTAAGGGAAAATTCATGTAATTTAACCAGTGTATTAGTTGCTTTTCACTACTAGCTGATGTGTGAATGTGGGTTTGTTGCTTATTTGTTCTTGTTAGGTTCAAGATAGAGGATTTGGGATACTGGGGATTTAGCGTAAGCCCTGTCCACGTCCACTGGGGTCCTTGTTCAACAGCTTGGCCTTTCAAAGATACCATGAGCTGGTGTCGAAGCATTGAAGGTTAAAAGTCCTTCTATGATCTTAGGCCTAGTTCTGTGTTTAAATCTGATCATTTTCCCTTTGAGAGTATTCCGAAGAAAATCTGGATTTAGATGACCTCTGGTCTGATCTCAGGCTACCCTTTGTATCTCTTCATTTCTCTCCTTATTTTTCCATTCCACCATCTATCATAAATATCCATTAATATAGATGACTTTCCCTATGAAAGCCTTGCTTGGTTGTATGCAAGTAGTCTCCTTTCATGACTCCATAGCCCAATGGATGGCACATTCTTGACATATCCTCTTTTACCGAAACATCCTACTGCTCTGCTCCTTTCTTTCCATTGCCTTCTCAGTTGATGATCTCATGACCAACCCAACAACCAAACAAATCATTTTAAACCCCTGTTTGAGCTTCATACCTAGCCTAATAGCTCATTTTTGGGCCTCAAATATATATCATTCTTTGTCTTTATTGGATAGATCGCTCTCTGGGTCTAAGATGGCTAGATCATAGGGCCCCAAGGTGGTTGTGATGTTGTTCGGTCTTTTGGTCTCGCCAATCTGGCCAAAACACTGGAACCCTAACAATACCCACATCTGTCCCTGCCTTGATGACTTCCACACCTCTCTAGTGACAATTCGCCAATTCTAGGCCAAGCGCAACGAGTCCACCACTCCCTTATTTGCATGTTTTGCTTCGAAAAAACCAAAGGACATGAATACTCTCATTGAAATGCCCCCTACTGATGTCAAGATGATAGAGACTTCGTCCACCATTTTCTACCTATCATCATCCATGAGACCCTCGGTGGAAGTCCCCTTGGATACTTCCCCTGATGTTTTGCTTGACCTCCCTTCAGCGATCACCATGGGCTCAACATCAGTAGATCCTTTATCTACTTACTCTTCTGTCACCCCTTGTGATGATGTGCATGTGAACCTCTCTTCTCATGATGATGAGTCAGGTAGCTGCGTCGCGTCAGGTGGTCTTTCTTCCACCAGTCACCCCATATTTTATCACGATGACGACATTATGGAATAAATCACCACCCCTGACTTTATCTACCCCCCCTTACATCTAACCCATGCATTCGAACCACATACACCTTGTGGCCATTACATTGAAACCCAATGTTCGGGTAAGGGGGCACCCATATTTCAGAGACCAACATAAGAAATTCTCCACAACTCTCCTAGTGTATTTTGTCATGTCGACTTTAGTACCATTATTCTTCCACATTTAGAAGAAACTCTAGATTCTCATATCACTTCAGATCACTCTAGGGATGAGACCCCATATCATTCCTTCATCTTACATTAGCAACCCAGCCTCTTAGACATTGTTGTTGACTGACCTATGGGTTTTCTAGGAGAGCATCAATTCATTATCTCCAAATCCTCTCTTTGGGATAGTGACACCATGTATGCCAACTCATAAACTTAAAGTCCATTTTATTCATATATGCAGTACCAAAAAATATTGGAAATCCTCCATTCCCTTTCTTGAACTGCATAACCATAATGAAAACAAATGGCACACCACATCATAAATTTTTTTTAGATTCCTTCTTTCTAAATATATTTTGGCATGACCACAACATGCTTGGGGGAACCTATGCCCCTCAACCATAAAAATCCTAGATCTCAGCCAAAAACAACACTGAAACCACCTTTCTTTGACAGGTCACAATTTTCAAGTCATTTCCTAGGACATGTCACATTTTTCTGCCTAGTACCTGCTACCTAGGTCGCAGAACAGACCCCTAAAAGTGTGACTTGGCCTGTTCATGAGCTCTGGGGACCTAAATTGAACTTTCAATCCACTAAGATGAAAGATTAGGGTTAGGAATCTTACTTGTAATTGACAGATCTTCATTCCAACGTTCGGTTTGTCCGCTATGCTCGCTGAAAGATTTAGGGCCTTCTCTTCTCTCTACATTCACGAGAGCTCCACATGCAAATGAGTGAATTTGGAGGGAAAATGACTTATTAAAAGAAAACCCTTGATTTTTCTTTCACCTAATGTGGCCAGACCATAGCTCATTTTGACAAACCATATGTACTGTTGGAAATCTCTCATCAAGTCCTCAAATGTGTATCTGTTAGGTTTTAATTGATTTGATACTTCACCGAGACACTTTTTGTCCAAGAAGGGTCACTTCACCACTCCTAAAAATAAAATTTCTTCACTTGCAACACTCGAAATTGGGGGCACCCCTTTGCCTTCATACTTGTCCATGCTTATGTCGATCTTCGTCGTGAGTAACCATCATGTGCTCATGTTTTTATGGTCTCCATTGGCCCTCTTTTCTATGTGGAAACACCATCCAATCGCCCTTGTTTAGAGCATCTGAGTTGAGTCATCATTGCATTCATGGAGTCTATCCTGAGTGCCTTTGTATCCCGCTATAGTCCTCCATCTTTCATCGCTTGATTCCTCTCTCGTGTTGCACATCATGGCCTCTAGGCCCACTGTCCCCTATCCCTCATGATATTGTGTCATTCACTGCCAGGTCATCCATGCCCTTTATGCTCTAACAAGGGAAGTCATCCTTCTGCTAATTAGTAACCCTCATTTTTCATCATCACCCCTGGTGTCCGTCCGTCAGTCACTCTACTATTTTCTCTCGTGCCTTAGTTGAGGACCTCTTATTGCCTCATTTATGGCGGATCTCCTTATGTCGACATCAGATCATTTATTCCACAAGACTGGTCTAGAGGGCGGTGTACCTTGGTTCTAGATTCCACTCTTGTTCAGTGCCTTGGATTAGGCAAAGGGACTTCTTCTAGTCCTTTGACTTGATTGTTTCTTAGCTCCAACTCCTTTTTAGCATGATCAAGATCTGTATACTTGATGGTTCAATGATGCAGCAGATTGGACCGGTGATTCCCGGGTGTGTGTGAGATGTTTCAGCCCTCATGAGGGGGTGGCCCTACAGGTAACCCCCCATATACTTGGATGACTTCTTCACTTCAGCCTTCGATGCAGCTCCATATATTTAATGATGTCAGCCTTAGCCGCTTGCAGTTCCTTCTTGATTGCATATGTTAGTCAGATTTTCGGAGCCCTTTCCTGTTTACAGGGGCATCTGGGATGTATTTGTATCTCATTTACTCAGATATTATTGTACAATTCCTTGTTGTTATCCCAGGCACAATATGTATGTGGGATTCATTATCATTTTATCTATCTAGCTCATGTTTATGCCATCATATACTATATTCTTCAGTCCCTTTCTTATTGGACGCCTTATTTTTTGTACTATTGCCTCGGTGGGCATAGGTATCCCTCCCCTGCCGCCTATAGTAGGTACTCCCTTATAAAAGGGACTTGTCACACCTGTAAGTCTCACATCATCAGGGTCTAGTCTTTTCAACACTTTAGTCTACCTTATACTTCTCTCCCTTTGACTTCCCCTTCGGTGTCTAGTGATTGAGTTCTTATAATGTACTTCGGTCATATGATTAGCTCGTAACGCTCGCACGCTCGGGGGCAATCTGTTACACCATTTTTTGGTCATATAACCTATTATCATTAGATGGATCCTAGTACACCATGTAAGACCGATATTACCCTAAGTAAAATTTCTTTCACTATAAAAATAACTTAGTAAACCACCTTTATTAAGTTGTTTATGGTCTAAATAGGAAATCCGATGAGGAAATATTAAATAAATCTACATTTGTTTGTTTTTCCTCAAGGAATAATTAATTAAACAATAGTTTAATTAATATTCCTGGTATTTAACCCAAAACAAGGAAATAAATTAGATAAATCATTATTTATCTTATTATTTTCTAAAGAATAGTTATTTAAACCTTATTTAAATAATATTTTTTGTTAAATATGACTAAATCACCCATAAATAATTAAATAAATCATTATTTATTTCATTATTACTCAACCACATCCTTAAAATGATAAATAAATCATTAATTTATTTATTATTTACAAATAAAGGGATTTGACCTAAGTCAAATTCCTTTTTCCCTCCAATAAATATAATAAAATATTCCATAAAATTTGGATCTTGATTTGGTTAATAATATTTTAACTATGTACCAATATCTAGACTAAATCAATATTTTTTATAAATATAAGGGTTTTCCCATTAATTTAGCACCTTTTGTTGCCTAAAGATCACTCTGGATCTATACTTTTGGTCTGACTATTGATCCACCGTCATAGTCATATTTTGCTAGCATTTTTTTCTGGGTTTTCTACACCATCAAGAGAGAATTTTTAGATCTGAAGTGCTGAGTACTTACAAGAACCCATCCCATTGAAGAGAACTAGTAACACCCTTCTGCGTTTTCTTCCCAGGTACCCATAATACAAAATTCATTCAACATATTCTTATCTTGTCTATTCGATGCATGGAGTAAATCTTTTTTTTTCTACTGTTTAATGTCTTCTAATACATAGATCTAGATTTTTGCAGCATTTACCTTGATCACCTAACTGTAGATCTGAAGATATTGGAAAAAATATTTGTTGTTAGGGTTGTTTGTTATGCACAGATAAAGTGGTCTTTTTTCGTATGCTTGGAATTAAAATTCATACTAACAAAAGTCAAACTATGTAAAAATTCTGAATGTTTTAGAAAACATTGAGTCCACGATGAAGGGATATTTCAATAATCATGATGTTTTTTGAAAAAAAAGAGATGTGTTTTTTATTTGGCATGTTTTGAACAAAAACCTCCTCCAGTTTCTCAAATTTTTTTTTTTTTGGCCACAATATTCTCTGCAGCAAGGTGTCTGAAAAATGATTTTGCACAGGCAAAAAACTAGGTTGTGAAGATGTGAATGGATTTCTCATTCTATAATACCTGTGTAGAACGTGAGATAGGTTTTTTTACTATGATATATTAGGAATAGAAATTTCCTCCAGTTTCCAAAAATTCATTTTTTTTTCCACAATATGTTCTACAAAAAGGTGACCAAACTAGACATTTCTGGAAAATGTGCCTTCGAAAAGTTTTTCAAATTTTCCTAAATTTTCTTCAAATTTCCTCAAAATTTCTTCAAACTTACTTCATGGAAACCTGATATGGTATTATATGCTATCATGGATGCATCAATGAGAAAATCCAACTTACCCTTTTCTTTCTGCTTGATTAGGGTTTGTAGTTCTCGACCAATTCATAGAAATCAAAGTAGCCCACATGTTTGAAACATGTCACTACCATAGGAGATACCAAAAGTTCTCTAGTACTTGCTGGCTCAAGTATGAATATTATACCTACTCTATGTGGCCTCTTCACCTCTATTTACTCTCCCTCACTGTATGATATGTTTTATTCCTCTTCTGCCATGGTGTTTTATCAAAACCCTAGGGAAGTATACAGTGTGAAATATGCTTTTAGGAATGAGGAATTGTTGGCTCGAGGGGTCCTGACCTAGGTTTAGAGGTTAAAGTTTCCCAAAAAAACCCTATACTACTGCCCCTTTTGGCAGTGGTCGTCTTGCACAGGCCAAAGTCTCACCTGAAGAAGTATGGGAGGGTGTTGGAATGAGGTTTCCACATCGTGAGAGAGAGTAGGTAAGTCAAGAAAATCTGCGTTCACAGCCTATCGAGTTCACACCAAACAGATGTATTTTCAGGGATATTAATAATATAATCGCAATATACATATCTACTATCGTGTACAAACCTAGTTAATAACTCCCCATCCACGTGCGTATCAACAATAATCAACACATATCATCATAACGCATCATCAACAAGGTATAGTTATAACATAACATAGAGAGATTCATAGCATAAACATATAACCAACAGTATTGCATCAACAAAAATACCTTAGATCAGATAACACAGAAATACTTCAACCATATCCGCATATATTAGTATCCAAAACTTAATACAATCCAACATATCCTGCGCACATAGCCAGCAAGGTCTGCACACAACAGGACCGAGGATCTCCGTGCACATAGCCAGCAGGTGTCCTTACCCTAACGACCAACAACAGATCTAACAATTCACACTTAGCATCAGACTTAATTCTTTCCTATCTTAAGACTAAAAATGTGCATCTATTTATATCGATTTAGCCTACGCTTCCAATGGTTCGCAAACCGTGGTTTGCAGACTCTTGGTCTACCCTTGACCCATTACAATGCATTTGGGGCTTTGACCCACCCCAAAACCCCTCTGTTAGACTATTTAAAACCAAAATTATACAAAATTATACAAATTCACAGCTTTCAGGGACCCTGTTCCAACAGTCCCCCAGCACAATGTTGTGACTCGTCCAAGTAACTGTGATGGTGGGGTATCCACCTGTGCCTATAGTAGTTTGACCATCTTGACCAGTGGGGGTAGTACTCCTTCACTTTGAGCAGCAACATTCTAAGTAATATCCACTAGCTTCTGTGAATTCAGTCCTTCTCTTGTAGTGTTGTCACTCTCCAGAGTCTAGTTCAATTGCTTCAGAGTGACATCAATATCCTGAGAGAGCTTGAGGGCTTCGTCGGCCCATGGCTTAAGACGATCACAGAGAGTGTTCTTATTCTAGAGAAGTTCATCAATATCATCCTGAAGGACATGGATAGTGTGCATTCACGCTAATCGTTGAGCAGGAACCGAGTAGGCATCATGGCTTCAATCTGCTTGAACGCTTCTTCCTTTTTTTGCAGGTCCTGTTTGATTTCACGCAGGATTGGGTTGCGCTGTACTTTGGTCCATAACTGCATGGTTGTATCCAGTAATTGGGCACCCTGAGAAATCTTTCTGGTAATCACATTTGTGGTTGCAGTAACTAGCGCAGCTCGCTGGGCCCGCACCATTGGTGATGCCTCTAGCTACAACTTGGCCTGCAAGTTCGTGATCTGTTGTTCCATCTATGTTTCGACTAACTAGATCTCCGTTCCTTAGGCTTTTAATGTTGTGACTAGCCCCTCAATCTTGGCTTGGGGGGTAGTTGTGGCTATTATTTCATCTGTAACATCTGCACAGAGCCGACTAATTAAATTTTCTAGTTATGTCTACTATGTGGTGGCAAGGGTGAATGCAAATTGGGCTTCAGATATTTCAACAACTTTTTCTTTAATCGTTTGCTCGGCTACGTTAAGTTGATGGTGCACTTGGTGATCCTGATGCTAGATTTCTTCAAAAAGCGTAGTGTGGAGTAGCTGCAATGATTCATGAGGTAGCCAGGCTAGATCTAACTGCACTCCTGCACAAGCATGAACTTGCACACCTAACGTAGCCAACCTAACTTCTTTAATCATTTTCTCGGCTATGTTAATTGCCCACCTAACTTGGACTTGCACTACTTGTGGCGGGGTTCAACCTCACCTGGGTCATGTTGGTTTGCAAGGTATCTACTTGGAGCTGCAAAGCCTGGATCCCTACCTGAAGTGTATCAACCATGGCCTTCTACTGCTCCTCAAGAGTTAGCCATTTGTCTTCTGCAACAAAGGTAATTGCATCTGTAATCTGCTCTAGATCATCTTTGGTCAATGTAACTCCTGTACCTAGTTTTGGTCGGATGGTGCATTTTTTCTTGTGCCACCCCTTGACAGGCTCACTCATCCACTTTGTGCCTCTGGAGGAATCAGTACCTCCCTCCTCCTGAGCTTCGGTCCCAAGGTCCTACTGTGCATCCTTCTATTTTGGGGCATCCGCAGCCTTCCCCGTACTCTTACCGGGCTGTGAATACTTCTGTGATGCAGCTTCAGTTCCCTTTCCTATACTCTAACCTAGCTACAATCCCTTCTGTCATGTAGCTCCAGTGCCCTTCCCTGTGCTTTTGACAGGCGGGATTACTTTCGTTGTGATGGTTCCTTCAGTGCCCTTCGCGCCTGCTTTGAAGCCAAGCTTCGAATGAAGAGGCCATAGTGAAATTACACTATCAATTTCTTCATCCATGTTGGCTCGAGGGGTGCTGACCTAGGTTCAAATGTTCAAGGTTTGCCAACAAACCCCTATACTACTGGCCCTTTCGGAAGTGACCTGCTTGTGCAGGCCAAAGTCTCACCCGAAGTAGTATGGGTGGGTGCTGGAACCAGATTTCCACACCCTAGGAGAGGGTAGGTAAGTCAAGTAGAGTTGCATTCACCCTTATAGTGACCAGATCTTATATCACAAAGCCTATATCTATAGATTCCCTTCGCATCCACATGCGCAATAATAATGACACACAGAAATCAACATTTTATGAACTCATATAACAATAATGTAGCTATTCCAGATATTCTTGAATGAAGTAAAATAGATCAACCCTAGATCGCATCATAAATAAGTAACATAATTATGTTCGTAGCTTAAATCAATAACACAATAGCATATATTAAGCAATCAAACATCACAAATTCATATCCTAATAATTCTAGTGGATTCAAATAGTCAACAATACTTTTGCATTCATTAATCTTCTAGATCTACTTACAATACCCAAAAACCCAACCTGCACACAAAGCAGCAGGGTCTGTACACAGCAGGACAGAGGCCCTTCGCACACACAGCAACAGGAGTCCTTACCCAAAAACCCTAACTAGATCTATCGAATCACACTTAGCAGCAATCTCTTATCATTCTTAGTCTGTCCTACAACTCAAAAAGGTTCAACTACTTATACTATTTTAGCCTACGCATCCAATGGACCGAAAACCATGGTTTGTAGACTTTTGGTCTACCCTTGACCCATTTAAAATGCTTTAGGGGCCTTTACCCACCCCAAAACCACTGCGTTAGACTAAATATAATAAAAAAATGTACAAAACAGACCAATTTCGCAGCCTATAGGGGACCCTGTTCCAACAGTCTCTCAACAAAATCTCGTGACTCATCTTGAGTCACTATGGTGGTAGCTTCATCATATGCGCCTCCATAGCTACTCTGACCATGTAGTCATTTGGTCCGATATAGTTTGAGTCGACTACCATTAACATATCCTGGTAGCATATTGCCGCGTAGGCTGGCCAACTGAACAACTCTGCCATCTGTGGCCAACCGAACAGTGCTGTCGCCGAAACTTCCCTGGATGTTTTGCAAACTGACTATCATATAAGAGGACCAAGTCATCCTTCACGAAGGTCTTTTGGTGAATATGTCGATCATACCAAGATTTATCATGGGCTTTCTGAACCTGTTGATGGAAATTAGCCAGGAACCGATCTTCCTCCAAAGCCATAAGTTGCGCTAATCGCTCCTTCATGATGTCTGAGTTTGCCATGTTCGTAAATGTTGCGATACATAGACTAGGAATAATGTACTCCATTGGCATAATGACCTCCTTTCCATAGACCATCCTAAAAGGAGTTTTTCCAGTTAGCTTCTTGCAGGTGGTTCGATAAGCCCAAAGAATTGATGGGACGCACACGTCCCAATCGCTGTGATCGTCATTGCAGACCTTTGTTAGTGCTTGCTCCAATATTTTGTTAAAAGCTTCAACCACACCATTTGCCTGTGGGTGATATGGTGTGCTTTTTTACATGGTGGATTTGGAACTTCATGGTCAAAGCTTGGATTGTTTCATTAACAAAGTGTTTACCCTGGTCGCTCATGAGGATCTTCGGACACCCAAACCTGGTCAGGATTTGTTCAAAGATGAAATGCGCAGTGGTATCCATAGTAAAATCCTTTACTACTTGTACTTCGGCCCACCTAGTTACGTAATCAGTGGCAGTAATAATGTAGCACACACCTATGTTCTTCCTTGGTGGGTTGATAAGCCTATGAAATTGATGGCCCACTTATCAAATGCTTGTAGAGCCATTTGCAGTTGAAGGGGCATTTAATCCCTACGGGATGACCTCCCTATTTGTTGGCACATATCGCAGGCTTTACAATGATCGTGAGCATCACGATGCAGGGTAGGCCACCATAGTCCACCATAACCCAACCTCAAGATAACCTCAAGACCTCTTGCGTCATTTCTTTCCCTACGTGGTGACCTCCTACTACTCTGTCATGAGCTTCTACCAATATAGCGCGCCTTTCATGCTCCAAAACATATCTTCGTAATACTTCATCACCTCCCATCTTATATAACTTACCTGCAGTGATGGTAAAATCTGTTGCTCAAGCGGCTAGTTCTTTCTTCTGTTGTATTGAATACTCTACAGATGCCATCCCAGTAGTCAAGAATTGAATGATATCAGCGATGTGAGCATCTACTACCTTAATAGAAAATAGCTATGCATTAGGCAATCCATCTTCTAGGTTGGTTGGCTCCTCACCACTCTCTATTTGTGATAAGTGATCTAGCCCAACATTTAGCTTTCCCTGCTTAAAGATGATTTCAAAGTCATAATCCTGAAATAGCAGTAACCATCAGTAGATTTTCCCCCCCAAAACAGCCTTATTTACTAGGTACTTCAAGGCTAAATGGTCTGTAAAAATTTTGAAGTTTCCTCCTAACAAGTAGTGCCAATATTTCTGCAAAGCGTACACCATGGCCAACCCCTCCCACTTTGTAGTGGAGTAATTACGTTCGGCGCCAGAGAGTTTTCAACTTATAAAGGAAACTATATGATCAATGTCTCCTTCTCCTCGCTGCGTAAGGGTAGCCCTGAGAGAAATTCCTTATGCATCGATGTGGACATGAAAGAACTTCTCTGAATCAGGAAAGATGAGAATAGGTGCCAAAACCATATTTTCTTTAAGTAACTCAAAGATCTTTTAACACTCGTCATCCCAAAAGAACGAGACATCCTTTTTGAGCAATTTTTTCATAGGGGCCATTATCAGTGCGTAGCCTTGAATGAATTTTCAGTAGTAGCTTGTGTGCCCAAGGATCGAGCGTAGCTGTTTCTCCGTCATTGCTCCTAAGAGCATAGAGTAGGGGTCCGCATCTTCTACAATTTCGATTACTTCAAAGTCAGCTCAGGCCTTTACTCCTGCAATATCCACCGTAATTTTAGACAACCTTCCTAGTGGAATGATTTTCTGTTTATTTTCCATGCGCAGCTAAATAGTGGAAAATTCCAACTTAGGCTCTCCCATTCATTTGCAAGTCTGTTTAGGTAACACGTTCGCATCTGACCCTAGGTCCAAAATAACCTGACTCATCTCGTAGTCACCAATCTGTGCAGACAACTGCATTTCTCTTCCAGTGCATTTATTATACCTATATAGCTTGTGCACATCCTTGACCTCCGAAGGTAGATTGGGTCGCGTTGCATAGCTATCTATTAATTCCTAAAGATTTTCCACATCCTTTGGGTTACGTAGTAGCTTCATACAAGCCTGCAAAAAGGGCTCGACCTCCTCATCAGCCTTTAGGTTCATAGGTGGTCGAGCAGTAGCTGCCTCTGCATCAGCAATGTCCTTGTGAGCTGTGACAAATGTTTATTTCCCCTTTTTTAGGTCCAAATCTTCTTGTTTACTAACCACTTGTCGGATTAGATGTTCCATCGCAGCCTCCTCCTCAGGTCCCCTACTGGCCATCCCACTTCATTTCACCACATTCACAATTGGATCTTGGTCTCACAGCTTAGGCTTAACTCTCTACACATTCTGTGTAGGTGTAAACTGATTTTCCTGCATTCTTGCTATTAATATTTTGAAATCTTCAATCACATGGTCAAGCTATCTGCAACATCAGCAGGGTTGCCTAGTGGGGTTTGGGTAGTCCCTTACAAAGTGTCCTACTTCTCCACAATTATAACATATTAGCTGATCTCATCCCTGTCCCGCACTTCCACCGCACCATCCTCCCCTGCTCCTTGATGGGGAGCCACCTATACCCGCGGGGGTTCTTGGTGACACAGGGTTTGATTGTACTCTGTATAAGTTTCCTCGATCAATCATCAGATCATATGTCCAATTTTTTTTTTCATCATGTCCCACTGATCTGCAAAACCTACACCATTGATGCTTTATCTCTATAATTTACACAGTAAGGCGGGGACAGTGGCTGGTATCGTGCAGGCCTGCGACATGACAATCATCACGCTATAGCACTGGGTCCCATAGCTTCCCTAGGGCGCAATGGGCTAGGTCCCCTAGCCTGCATATAGTCTTCTAATAGAGGATAGTTATCCTTGGTATGGCCATTTACCCTACATCATATGCACCATCTCCCAGGGCTAGCCTCTGCCCCTCATTCCTTTCGCAAGTTCTGGATCTCTACATGCATCACTTCCAGCTATCCCTAGATCTATTGGACACCCAGCTAATTTTCGTCCCAAGGTGCAGCTTCTAACTTCATGACACCTTCCAAGGCCTTCCCCTACAATTCAAAAGTTTGGTGCCACATAGGTACTCGTAGGTGAGGTAGCAACATAGAAATAAACCATTCCATGTGTTGTCTATCATCATATTTGAATCCCCCTACTCTGATCACCTTCTTCAATCATTGATCGACCTCCTACATAGATTTAGAAGGCCCTTTCCTGAAATCATTTAGATCAACCACGATTTGGGAGTAGGAATTAGGTTTCTTGAACTGCTATTTCAGGGCGTTCTTAATATCTTCAATGGTTGCATTTGTGTTTTGGCTGATGTATCTCATGTACCAGTCCAAAGCTCTTCCTTCGAAGGCAAGGGACAGTTGTGCCCTTTTCACCACATCACATGGTCTGTGTAGTCCATACCGATCCTACGACAAACCAGAACTGATCCATGTATTTATCCCCCACACCCTTAAAGGTTAGCAACTTCATGTGCACAACCATGTCGCCTTCTGGTGGTGGGGGATAGGTGAATTCTCACCTCTAGGCTGGTTTGAAAGTGGTGTGGCTGAAGGACTCTACGAAGCTGCTTCCCTTACTGAATTGTAGACCAATCTTTCTCCTTCTAGGTTGGTCCTGTAGTATTTGTCACTTCGCGTTGTGATCCCCTCCAGATCAAAGGTCATTCACTCGATATGGCTACACAGAATACTCTTTTCGCATAATAATTTGTTGATCAGCAATGGCAAGGTCTATAGAAACTTACCTCAGAACCCCTTGAATAATCTTTGCTCTACTTCATAGTAGGAGACAAAATGATCAATGGAAAACTCTATCACAAATCCTCTTAACACATTTTTTACCCAATGGTCCACTGTGCGAGTGATGGTGTTATCAGTCTTTTCTAACTGTTGGATTAGTTCGAGGGTCCACTCTGTGATCCGCTCATCCTTCCAACACTTCTGAAGTTCTACCAGCCTTACGAGCCACTCCTAGAGCTCAATCACAATCGTTACAAAGAATATCTCGTAGATCTCTGTGAAAATGTACTTATTCTTCCACTCTTCAGTGGTCAACCTCTCATTGCGATTTTCTTTTACGGAAGATTTTTGAACTTGTTGTTCAAACCATTCATCAATTTCCTTTCTCTCAGGCTTCCAGTATGACCTTGGCATTACCCGATCCCTCTCTCAAAATGCTCTAGGTCCTGGAAACAGAAACATTTGTTGGCTCGAGGGGTCTTGACCTAGGTTCAGATGGTCAAGGTTTGCCAACAAACCCCTATACTACTGGCCCTTTAGGTAGTGACCTACTTGAACAGGCCAAAGTCTCACCCGAAGTAGTATGGGTGGGTGCTAGAACCAAGTTTCCACACCCTGGGAGAGGGTAGGTAAGTCAAGAAGAGTTACATTCACCCTTATATTGACTAGATCTTATATCACAGAGCCTATATCTATAGATTTCTTTCGCATCCACATGCACAACAACAATTACACTCACGGAAATCAACATTTTATGAACGAATATAACGATAACGCAACTATTCCAGATATTCTTGAATGAAGTAAAACAAATCAACCCTAGATCGCATCATAAATAAGTAACACAGGTATGTTCGCAGCTAAAATCAATAACACAACAACATATATTAAGTAATTAAACATCACATATTCATGTCCTATTAATTCTAGTGGATTTATATTGTTAACAATACTTCTGCATTCATTAATCTTCCAGATGTACTTACAATACCCCAAAACCCAACCTACGCACATAGTAGCAGGGTCCGCACACAGCAAGACAAAAGCCCTCCGCGCACACATCAGTAGGATTCCTTACCTAAAAACCCTGACCATATCTATCGATTCACACTTAGCAGCAATCTCTTATCATTCTTAGTCTGTCCTACAAATCAAAAGGTTCAACTAATTATACTATCTTAGCCTACGCATCCAATGGTCCGCAAACCATGGTTTGCGAAATCTTGGTCTACCCTTGACCCATTTACAATTCTTTAGGGGTGTTGGGCCAGAACTGTAATCTACGAATAAATTACGCTTCCATAGATAGGTGCTAGTCTAGAACAATAGGTGAAAGACTATACTACTATTTCTCCTAACTCAAAACATATATACAGAGAGGATTGGAGGCTTACTTGTTCAGTCACTTCCAAATGGCTCCTTCTCTCGCTTTTGTTACAGCTTCAAATTCAAGTAGTTTGTGAGTTGAATGCTTCCTGCAAGAAATAACACTGAAACAACAGAAGATGCAATAATATAGATATTTATTCAAGCTATTTAGCTAAATTAGTAAAGCATAAACTACATTCATCAACCAAGATCTCACAATATAGAACATCTAAGTTAATACAGATGCATGCAGTGAAAAATAAGAAGTACTATTTATTGATGATAGAAGGAGAGGTTACAACCTAGTGGCTAATTTGAAGTGACCTTCCAACAAAGTTCCCCAGTCTCATCACAACATAAATCTCTCCTGCAGCAGCTTCACCAATCTAGCTCTCAATTGAAAATCCTCCAACATTTCTCTACTCAAGTTCTTCCTTCTCAAACACTTAGATCTATGTTCAATTTATAGATGAACTATAGGTTGTTTTGCAATCAATAACTTTCCAAAAATAGGCAATACATGTCTCCATTCATGTAGATGTCAAATTGACACTTGGATCCGAAGCTTGACACATGTGAAATCTTCTAGAAGGCATTGGCCAAGTGGAGATTCCGGAACAATGAGAATTTCGCTCCCAATGTGACCAACGCACCTGTGAATGTCGGGAAGTGCTTTGCAGAGCAGCCTTGCATGGGGCTACCTACATATGCAATAGACTTAGGCCCCTTAGAGCCTGCATTGGTGAGCTCTCATATGCTATATAATAAGCTTCAAACCATGGAAACCCTTTCTTGATGAAAGTCTTGCTTGATTTGTCTTGTTTATTGTCTTAGGGAATTTAGCAACTGAAATGATAGGGAATGATAGACCCTTAATCATTGGTCCTGGAGATGATGCCCAGTTAACTAGGTCATTGGGAATGGTGCCCAAATTGACATATAAAAATTCCCCCCTAAAGAATGAGATCGAAATAATAAGAAAATTTGATTGAGATGCTTTACACTGTGATGAGCCTGGAAACGAAGCGGAATGGTCACCTGCATCAATCTTACAATACATTACATAATGATATATCCTATATTGATCATAATTGCTGAGGGTAGGCATTCCCATAGTCAGCACATAAAACAATCTAATAACATGTACATAATTTAGAAAGTCGTCTACATTGGAATTTTGCCCAAATGCAGACATGCCTACATATATAGGCTGTAATATCCCTTTTTTCAGGAATATTGCCAAACTACTCAATAGGAACGTTGCATAAGGAAATATGGGCAAATAAAATGCAGGAAAAATCTTGTTTCCTCTTGAATATGCTGTGTGGGACTCAAATTTGTAATATATTAAAAAAAAAATCAAGTTAGATCTACTAAACATATCTCCCACAAACTGGTACCAGTGAGATATTCCTCTTTAAGACATTATCAATCAACACTATGATCTAAAACAGAGATTGAATGAAGGGGAATTTACTAGATATGTCACCTTTACAAGAAAGGATGAGATAAAAATTATATCTAGCCCTTTTCAGACTCTGTCTATAGACCCTTCTCGAGAGGTAATATCCCAAAGGGTTTACTCAGCAAATCATGACTGAAAAATTCATTTTTCAGACATGATGGGTTCAGCTACCATGAAATGTGTTTGATAATTCTCATCAACCAATATAAATACAGCAACACTCTTTACTCAACTTTTAACTTCAGAAAGGTGGGGAAAAGCAGTAATTTATGCACTAAAGTATGTGTATAAATAAATATGCGTGATAAAAAAGGAAATGGCTCTGGTATATGTTATATTAGGTTAATAGGGACTCACATGCATAATTTCAGCTCAAAAAAATAAGTTTTTCTATGTTAAACAGTTCTTCCTTCCCGACTAGTCAAGAAAAACCATGATTTCCCATGACCTAAATTATGCAGAAAAGTGTTGAAGCTTGGGCAGCATAATTTCTAAAGGGTATGAATGATTTTATTCATAAATTTTAGTATTTATGTTTATAATAATATTCATTTATCTTAGGCATGGAAAAACAAACATTTCTATGAAGAAAAACCCTGCAATGAGTTACTGCAACACATAGGAAAAATACTACAGACTATATCAACGTTATTTTTCAAGAGTTTTAGCTGCTGTAAGTGAAAAATAAGATATATTAAATATATATGGCTGAAACATTAGATCCATACCAAATCTAGAAACTACTCAGCCTCCTCTGTCCGATCCCCTTGGGATTTCATCGAAATAACAAGAGTAGATCTGAACTTTAAAGCTACAGAACTACAGAAAAATCAGAATTTCTGAAGTTGAATTTTATTATACATGAAATCAGATCTGAAATATCTTATAACAATAGCTACTTGAAATAATTACAAAGTGAGAGGCAAGCCTCAATCACTTGAGAGCAGATTTGCACAAAACTGAAATAACATTAAACCCCAATGCAGAAAATGGAGTTCATGGAAGGGACTAGACTGTAGCTCAATGGAACTGAAATAAAAAATAAAAAATACATATCTAAATATAAAATGGGAGAGATATCCTCTTCCAGGTTGTCACAAGACACCCTCCCTGAGAGAAATATTCTCCAAAACAACTGGATCTCTGCAGATCTAGACTACCACTTGCTGCAACTCAAGTAGCTGCAAAATTATCAATAGGACCAGCACTGCTAATAGATGGAGCTTGGCCAAAATGGAAGATAGCGGCTCATTTAAAAATTCATTGCATTCTCCTCCATGAGCTACTCAAGGAAGGAGGGAGGATTCCTAAACAAGAAATCCTCTTCTCTTTGGCTAACCAACCAAGAGAACTCGAGTTACTCAAGCAACCACAAATCATCAATAACATTTACATGAGCCCTCTCCTCCTTTTTATAACGTGAAGGTGTGCACAAACCCTAAACCACTTCAATGGACTTAACCCCTTTCACATTGGATGCCCTCCTTCTAGAACTATGCAGTTTGTCTAGGAGGTTCAATGAATCTAGACAGAACTGAGATTTGGTCCTATTGAACCAATCAAATGTCTCGATCCCATTTCACACACAAGTGGATTTTATTACAAAGGCCCAGATTTATCCCTTTTCACATTAGGCATGTATTTATTCTTTTATTTAAGGATTTTTTCATGTCCTCCTTTACATTTTATTCATCAAACATGAAATGCAAAAATAAAAAATAAAAAATTAATGTTCCAATTAGCTGAAGCTAATTTAGGAACATTACATAGGCCCATGTTTGGATGAAAATCTGTATGTAAGGTCACAGTACAGATGATGTGTACAAAAATCCTAAAATCGCAGCCTGGATGGATGAAACTAGATCTAGGGTCTTCTTATCTTGTTCACTCGATCATTCGGGTACAATTTTAGCCATGCGAATATATGATTTATCATCAAACATGGAAATACATCATTTGATTACTAGCCAATGATGTGAGTTGTTAACAAACGGGAGAGAACCACCACAATTTCAATGGCCCTCAAGGTACTGCAGTACATTTCGTAAGACGTGAATAGATTATTTGATGTCGAATGAAAAATAAAATCTTTTGGTCAAAGGTCCGAAAGCGAGGATCTTGTCGATGCTGTAACAAGCCTCATGGTACTAGAATCTGATGTTTCTAAGTGAACTTCCTGGATATTGATTTGTTGTCGACAGGAAGTCACCTTATTGCAAAATAGGAGTTACTGATTTTAGAGACAAGGGTATGAATTGATATAGCAATTTTCAGGGATGACGATGATGAAAATGAAGGTTTACGAGTATTGTAGATGGATGAGTTTTTAATCACTGGATGACTTATCTTGGACATATCGGCGAGACTATGATGATTTGGCAGCATTGACCCAAAACCGAAATGAAGGTATGATGAACCATAGGTGTGAATGGACCATCAAGATGATTACCCAACCCAAACAGTCATGGACATGGAGTGAAATAAGTGTCATGTTAAAGAGAGACTTGCTACCAAAAGGAAACTTTGCTTATTTTTCCCAAATTTTCCCTAGTCATTTGTCGACCAGTACCTCTTTATTTTTTAACAAGCTTGAGGAGGATAACATTTGCTTGTTCTATAATTAAACCCTTTGGGTGAATAAACTATCGCTATTTAATAATTTAACGAGTCTAACGATGAATGAAACTCAATTCTTTCCATGATCAACAAGCCCGTTGCTATTTTATGTTTTAACGAGCTTAACGACAATGATATTCCGGTCCTTTTTCATATTTAGAGAGTCTGAAAAATAGGACGAAAGAGAACTCCAAAATTACATTTTCGTAAATTTGTCACTCAGATCCAAAAAAGTGTAAAATAATATCTAAGATAACCTCTTTGGTCATGTTTAACCAAGGTATTCCTTTTTCGTAAATAATCCATCTTAGTCCAGAAAAATGGTTAAACTTATACTAAGTAGATATCAATTCATTTACTTTAATGAGCTCAAAAATACAAGTTCTTGGAAATATTTTCACATTATCGGAGTTTGAAAAGATCTGAAAGAAGACTCCAGGTGTTCCTTTTTTGCTACTATCGAAGCTCGAAAAAGAGATAAAAGTGTGCTTCAAATCCTTTTTTATTTTAAACAAAGCTTGAAAAATAAGGAGAAAAAGTATTCTTTGTGGTCAAGTCATTCTTTGAATAAATCTGCACGAATAATATGTTTATCAGCTATATGTCCTGTTCAGAACAACATCAAATGGATTAAAAATACCCATTTCATGATAAAAACATAATAAAACTATAGTCATAGCAATAAATTTAACTTGAAAATAATTTAATGACTATTAAAAGTAGTCTCACTATTCATTTTTACCATTCCATAGTTACCATTTGCATTTTGATTTTTTCCCCTGAACTTCAGCTGCTAATTGCGTGCAATTGGTAAGAATGTTTTGAATAACCCCTACAAGAGTAGGTGCCCCCCAAGCTTCATTTCATTCATCTATGTAGATTATTGGTTACTAATATCTAGATGGAATGAAGGTTCATTGATGAGATCAAATGGAAGACTCATCTTAATTAGGAGAGGATTTGTTTCATTTTTTAACGAGCTTGACACAGGAAAAGAAATATGCTCATGATCTGTTTCATTTTTTAATGAGGTTGACACAGTAAAAGAACTTTCCTCAAAGGCACTTGTTTCATTTTTTTAATGAGGTTGACACGAGAAAAAAATAACTATTTTCATAGGTACTTGTTTCAATTTTTAACGAGGTTGACACAAGAAAAAATAACTATCCTCATTGGTACTTGTTTCATTTTTTAACGAGGTTGACAAAAGAAAAAATAACTATCCTCATATATCTATTTCATTTTTTAACAAGGTTGACACAGAAAAAGAACCATCCTCATTGTGCAGTTGGACTAGTGAGTGTGTGCTGCAAAAGATGTAGTCTAACGGAGTCATCATTTAAGGAGTTTTAATAGCACCGCAAATGATAAGTTATAACATGCGTTGACGGGACTTCTCTAGGATTTTCATTGAATTTTGGAATTATGGTATCACCGGCCACCAAGGAGAATAATTGATGGGATCAGCTTGATATTGCACTGAAGATATGAATAAAAGATCAATCTGTTCAGTACTCATAAAGGAGGAACCAGATAGGATTCTAGATGATGACATGGGTGAAGTCAATGGACAAAACATTGAAGATGAAGAAACAACAGATGTTGTCACAATTGAAATAGATGGTTTAGTCTAGGATGTTATCTTAGCCATGGTCAAATGACCCAGTGTATACCCTATAGAATCTATGAGAATTGAAAGTGAAACAAGATCAACAAAAGTAGAGGAAGGTGACTGAGGAAAAGGCTTGTACAGGTAAAGCTCCTACCAAAAATGAGTTTGAGTTAAAGGTGTATTTTCTTGTGATATTTCTTCAATCGTAATCAAACCAGGTGGAATAATCTCACCGTCAGGCCCAAACTATATTTCAGGTGGTTGACTGCGCAATATGGGAGACTCAATGGCTACAATATATTGTGGAGTGACCAATACAGAAACAACTTTCACTTGTTCAACTTTGGGATCAAGATTTTCTCCACTTAGGGAATATAGAAACATAAATATAAGGGGATGATAGACCCTATTTCATTGGTCCTGGGGATGATGTCCGGTTTGACCAATAATAGTTCCCCCCTAAAGCACAATGGAATCTGGATCAGCTTCTAGTTGAACAACGTTGGGTTTGGGAGGTATGGTCTCATAGATTGGATGGATCATGACCATGGGTAGCTATGAGGACTCTGTCTCGACAATAGTATACAAACTAGTATTTTTAGAAACAACTTGTGCCAACTCTGGTATATGGGAAGATGATGCTTCACCATAGGTACTGATGGTACTCGTTTCGGTAGAGAGATGTCTACGCGAATGACGGGGGAAAGGATTTTGTTCTTCCATGATGACTGATTTATTTTAACCAAAAAAAAATAAACAAAAAGAGGGTAATGCTAGGCAAAAGGGTTTACCAAGAAAATGTGAACTGTAGAATACCTCTTGGCAAACCAAGAAGTATAGACAGGTTCTCCCCGAATGATGTGTTCGGTGTATCAAAATTTCAGGGCAGCCGACTCGGTTCACTATGGATGGATATCACCTAAAATTTTTCCTTCCAAATATACCCAAAGATACGTGGATGCCCAAATCTGTATTAACATTATCTAATGCAAAACTGCATAGTGAGAGCACCCTTTATACTTATCGTACTGTAACACTGCCCAATATACCCGAGAGTACATGGAAGAGCTACGATATACTTACGTACGTACAGTGATGTATCACACTCGGAATGTATCGCAGACAAGTTAACAACAACTGCTATGTTTTACGATGCTGGAACAAGTCTCTAAGCTAGACCTTCTAAATGTTATCGTTATGGTTCCAATGCGTTGTTAAGTAGATTGAGATTTATTTTATGTTGATCTTGCTTAACAATTTTCCTTTCAGGTTCACCACAATGATGTATATGAAATTCATAAAATGCAAGGTAAGAATGATAAAAAAACTTTCACTTTTAGCCTTTTCAATGAATAACCTAGCTACTAAGGGAAGAGAGCAAATAATTTGTGAGCAAAGAAATCAATGAACAAAAACAAAATCAATAAATCACAAACTACATGCAGATTTCCTAATGTTTATTTTGAAAAAACACACAATCCTACATGCAAATGCAAGTTTTTCTTTTCAGTTTCCTTAATGTTATGAATGCAAAAAAGAAACTAGGTGCACTAGATCAATAATCCAAATGCTTTTTACTTTCGAGAAACGAAGAATACAAACAACAATTTCTCTTTTGAAGGAAAAACAAGGATTTAAACAACAATTTATCCTATCAAGGAAATGAAGATTTTACGACAATTTCCTATTTCGAAAGTAAATGATTCTCAATGCGACCATAAAAAATACTTTGAAATCATCTTGTCAATGATAAATAAATTTTTTTCTAAAACAACATTGAACAAATTTTCAATCAAAGTAGGAAGAAGTATATAGAGTCACTGGCCAATTGACCATCAAAATTTTTAGAACAAAGCAGCAAACAAAACTGAAGCAAGTTGCAAAGTCAAATTCAAGGGAATTTGGTCACTTTCAAGAGTCAATGCAGTCTCCAAGGGGAGACAGTGCTCTGCAAAGCACTGTGTCCAGACTAAAGGTGCGTTGGGCACAGTAGAGAAGGAAAAATACTACTGTTTAAATCACTATCTTTTCAAATTAAGCTCTGAAAAGGTATAATCTTTATGTGTAACAAATACTCGGTGGATTAACAAAGAAAATCAGAGACTAGAACAAATAGAACTAAGAGAACGTCTTCCCCAGTGGAGTCGCGAGTATGTTGGGCCAGAATTGTAATCTAGGGATAAATTACACTTCCCTAGAGAGGTGCTAGTCTAGAAAAAGTGAAAGACTATACTACTATTTCTCATAGCTCAAAACAGATATACAGAGAGGATTGGAGGCTTACTTGTTCAGTCATTTCTGTTGTAGCTTCAAATTCAAGAAGTTTGTGAACTGAATGCTTCTTGCAAGAAATAACACTGAAACAACAGAAGATGCAATAATATAGATATTTATTCAAGCTATTTAGCTAAATTAGTAAAGCATAAACTACATTCATCAACCAAGATCTCACAATATAGAACATCTAAGTTAATACAGATGCATGCAGTGAAAAATAAGAAGTACTATTTATTGATGATAGAAGGATAGGTTACAACCTAGTGACTGATTTTAAGTGACCTTCCAGCAAAGTTCCCAAGTCTCATCACAACATAAATCTCTCCAGCAGCAGCTTCACAAATCTAGCTCTCAATTGAAAATCCTCCAACATTTCTCTACTCAAATTCTTCCTTCTCAAACACTTAGATCTGTGTTCAATTTATAGATGAATTGTACGTTGTTTTGAAATCAATAACTTTACAAAAATAGGAAATACATGTTTCCATTCATGTAGATGTCAAATGGACACTTGGATATGAAGCTTGACACATGTGAACTCTTCTAGAAGGCACTGACCAAGTGGAGATTCTGGAACAATGAGAATTTCACTCCCAATGTGACCAATGCACTTGTGAATGTTGGGAAATGCTTTGCAGAGCAGCCTTGCATGGGGTTACCTGCATATGAAACACAATTAGGCCCCTTAGAGCCTGCGTTGGGGAGCTCTCATATACTATATAATAACCTTCAAACCATGGAAACCATTTCTTGATGAAAGTCTTGCTTGATTTGTCTTGTTTCTTGTCTTAGGGCATGTAACAACTGAAATGATAGGGAATTATAGATCCTTGATCATTGGTCCTAGAGATGATGCCTAGTTAACCAGGTCATTGGTAATGGTGCCCAAATTGACCTATAACAAGGGGCTTTGACCCACCCTAAAACCCCTACATTAGACTAAATATAATAAAAAAATGTAAAAAATGGACTAGTTTTGCAGCTTACAGGGGACCCTGTTCCAACAATCCACAACCATATAAGGGATCGAAACCCACGAGAATCCTTGCAACCTCGAATTTGGATGTTTGAATAGTCACCTGAAACGTGGTGATGCTTTTGTATTTATCATAGATAGCTGGCGACGGACGTGGCCGGGAGTTGATAGTTGTTGCGAGCCGACTCTGAAACAAGATCCATAAGACCTGATTGTCATCAATGTGTTGCGCATCTTTAGAGTCCCACAATTTCATGTATCGAGCCCATTCACACATGTCTTAGGTGAGTTCAGGGAGGACTAATTCCTTAGGTGCTTCCCAGGTGACCAATGCATTGAGGAACAACAACCAAGAATAGAAAAAGTGTCGCCCCTACTCCTGGGATTCTCCGACATTGGCTAAAATTCATCGCACAAGTATTGCGCCCAATTGAAGCAGACCCCTTTCCCGCATTGGCCTGCCAACTGAATCACATGTGCAGTGATGGTGGTGACCTGGCATTTTCGCATCATCTTGCATGCCAACAACATGGTACTCAACTGCATACCAGGGTCACTGATGGACTTGATTATGAAACCTAGAGTATTCCTCTCCACATGGTAGGTTTTTCACACATATTCAACAATATCCCCTTCATACTTCTTTCCAACGCACTCCAGGGGGTTCAGTCCTTTCATGGGAAGACCAGTAATTCGATGAATGAGCGCAACATCATGGGGATTCGATCCTGAGTCCACAAGCCACCCTCATGAACCAGGGTGAGCAACTGACATGCTAGACAGTCTGTGATGTTGCAGTGGCCGAAGTGTGGCATCTTGAGTAGGTTCAGGATCCTGAACCTGGCCAATCCATGCACCCAACGCATGGGGATAATCTTTATCCCATCATCTTCCTGAACTCTATCAAGGTATAACTTGGGTGCCAACTCAAGGAAGACCTCCAAATTATCCAAGTCATGATCATCAAATTTTATCTTGTGGAGCCTTCCAAAAGGTTCGCCAATAACGAGGACCTCTCCCAGGGTTAGAATAATCTCCACGGAGGTGATCAGGTCATCGAAGTTCTGTGGCATGCGTTTCGAGGGCCTCCATGGCCAAACAAAGGGAAGTAACCAATTGATTGGCATGGCGGCCTGGGCCTCTTCTTGAGTAGAGTGTTCCTAGGGCATTGCTCGCGGGGATTTTACATTTCTCGAGGAAGTACGGGGCTTCACCCCAACCAATTTCACAGGTTTTCCTGATCCTTGAGAATTTTCCTTTCCCTTCTTCTTGGTTGGGCTTCGTGTAGAGATAACATATTCGTCTTCATACTCAATCTCCACTACTTCCTTAGTTTCGTGTTCTATCGAGGTCACTGGTTCTAACGGTTCAACAGGATTAGCGGCTGTCATCTTGGCACAGAAGATGAATTCTAGATTTCTACTATCATAGGGAGTAGGTTTCTCATACATGAAAGGGACACAGTAGGCACAAAAACTCTTACAGAAGAAATTCGTCAAGGACAAACACACCAAGTCATTAGGGTAATTTTGAGGTCTAAAATGGGCCTCTTAGGAAAAATGTACGACAAAAATAAACTTTATAAGAACCAATAGGATTCAAGATGATGATGTCAACCATGGGGGATGATTCACCATTTTTGGAGTAAAAAAGTAAAAATATTAAAAAATAATAAAATAATAAAACGACTTTTTCAACTCGTATTTTCAACTTATCTCTCTAATTTTTTACCCAAATTTCAAGTGGCAGTACTCGTTGGATGAAAAATTTAATTCCTCATCCAAGGAGTATCCATGTCGCATACTTTCGTTGGACCCTGGTACACAAAAAATGAGAAATACATAAAAAAAATGTGTTTACAATCACGTTTAATCACATTTTTCATGTATTTCTCAATTTTTGTGTAGAAGTGTCCATCGAAAGTATGAAACATGGGTACTCCTTGGATGGGAAATCAAATTCTTCATCCAACGAGTGTTTCCACTCGAAATTTGAGTAAACCCATAGGGGGATAAGTTGAAAATACAAGTTGAAAAAATAGTTTTCCCTTTTTTCCCTCTAAAATTTGATGATGTAATCAAATATTATTTTATTATTTCCACTATTATTTTATAATTTCTTTAGGAGGCCCATTTTAGACCTCAAAATTCCCCTAAATAAAAACTCTTCAAGTGATACAGAACCCTTGTTTCATCTATCCTTCTCCTTTTATAACCTTTGTGATTGACCAACGGTTGGGTAAACTTCACTTGGAACTTACCATCAAGTAAATGGTAAAATTCTCCAGAAATTTCCTCATTAAATGTCGGTTGCCTGCACCTGTTAACGGTAAATTTTACTTTTTACTCGATTTTACTATGCTAATGGCTAGTTTTTACACCTCTTGTGTGCCCACCATAGCCCTGTGTTCCCAATGGACCTCGTGCACTCCCAACGCACCTCTGCACTTCCAACATGCCTTCTCCACTCTAAACATCCTCCTGCGCCTCCCGTGCATCCCTTCAGTCATCAAATTCGATGGCCACGCCCTGCGCATATCATGGTACCTTCCATCCTTACCTTCATTGGTGGGAATAGCCCATTTTATACAACTACTATGGCCATATAGTCATTTTATCTGATACGGTTTGAGCCAACTTCCATTGACGTAGTCGTGTAGAATATCGCCGCGCAGGGTGGCTAATCAAATAGCTCTGCCATCCATGATTTATTTAATGACATAGAGCCCTATCCAGTGCTGTTGGAACTTCCCCAGGTGTTTTTCAAATTGGCTATCATAGAGTGGCACTAGTTCTCCCTTCGCAAAGGTATTTTCTCGAATATGTCGATCATGCCATGCCTTATCCCGAGCCTTCTAAACTTGTTGATGGAAATTAGCAATGAAACGCTCTTCCTCCAAAGCCACAAGTTGCACTAACCGATCCTCCATGATATCAGGCTTTGTCGTATTCGTAAAGGCTCTGATGTGCAGGCTAGGAACAATGTATTCCATGGGCATAATGGCCTCCTTGCCATAAACCATCCGAAACAATGTTTTCCCTGTAAACATTTTACAGGTAGTTCGGTAGGCCCAAAGAACAGATGGGATGCACACGTCCCAGTCACTACGATCGGCGTTATAGACCTTGGTCAGTGTGTGCTCCAATACTTATTAAAAGCTTCGACTGCTCTATTTTCCTGGGGATGATATGGAGTGCTTTTTGCATGATGGATCCGAAATTATTCCGTCAAGGCCTGTATTGTTTCATTGACAAAGTGCGTACCTCTATCGCTCATCAAGATTTTCGGACATCCAAATCTGTTCAGAATTTTCTCAAATATGAAGTGTGTAACGGTATCTCTAGTGAAATCCTTTACCACTTATGCTTTGGATCACCTAGTTACATAATCAGTACCAGTTATAATGTAATGCACACCTATCTTCTTTCCGGGTGGGTTGATAGGTCCTACAAAATCGATGGCCCATTTTTCGAATTCTTGCAGGGCCATTTGTGGTTGAAGAGGCATTTCGTCCCTACGGGATGGCCTTCCAGTTCATTTGCATGTATTGTAGGCCTTACAATAGTCATGAGAGTCACTATGTGGGCTAGGCCACCATAATAAAGCTCTCAAGATCTTCTGCGTCGTTGCTTTCCCTGCGTAGTGATCTCCGGCTACCCCATCGTCGGCTTCTGCCAAGATAGCATGCCATTCATGTTCCAAAATGTACCTTCGCAGCACTTCATCAGCCACCATCTTATATAGATGACCTGCGATGATGGTAAAGTCTATAGCATGGGTTACTAGCTCTTTCTTTTGTTGTACCGAATACTCGTCTAGTGCTATTCCTGTAGTCAGGAACTAGATAATATTGGCGAAATACGCATCGATAAACTTAATAGAAAATAGCTACACATCAGGAAATCCTTCTTCTAGGTTGGTTGGTTCCTCGCCATTCTCAATTCTGGATAACTAATCCAACCCAACATTCCACTTCCCTGGCTTAACAATGATCTCAAAGTCATATTCCTGTAACAGCAGTAGCCATCGACGAATTCCCCCCCCAACAAAGGCCTATTCACCAGGTACATCAAAGATGAATGATCTGTAAAAATTTTGAAGTGTCCTCCTAATATATAGTGCCGATACTTATGTAATGCATATACCATCGCCAATCCCTCTCGTTCCATGGTGGAATGGTTGTGCTCTGCTCCAGAGAGTTTCCTACTAGAAAATGCAATCGGACGATCAATGTCTCCATCTCCAGGCTGCGTAAGGGCCACTCCCAGGGTGATTCCTGATGCATCAACGTGAACATGGAACACCTTCACCAAATCACAAAAAATGAGGATAGGTGCAGAGACCATGTTTTCTTTGAGTAGCTCGAAGCTCTTCTGACACTCGTCATCCCAAAAAAATGAAACGTCCTTCTTAAGTATATTTTCCATAGGTGTTGTGATCAACACGTACCCATGAATGAACTTCCTGTAGTAGCCTATGTGTCCGAGGATCGAACGCAGCTGCTACTTAGTTGTAGGTACTGCCAGATTTATGATCACTACAACTTTCGCAGGGTCAACCATCAACCCCTGTCGGCACACTATATGTCCAAGCAAGATTCCGAAGGGTACGTAGAATATACACTTCTTGATATTAAGGGAAATATGGTGTTTTCTATAGGCATCCAACATCATGAATAGGTTCGAAATGTGCTTCTTTACTAAGCTGAAGATAGTCTAATCATCAAAGTAAACTTCTATAAATTTGTGGATGAACTCTTTGAACACTGTCACTACTACTCGTCAAAAGATAGTAGGGGCATTCTTCAGTCCAAACGGCATCACTATATACTAGAAGGATACCCATTCAGTGGAAAACATATCCTTGCTGCGATATTCAGGTGCAATTCTAATCTGATGGTACCCTAGGAACCCATCCGTGAATGAGTACGCTTCCTACCCTGCTATGCTATCAAAGAATTTGTTTGAGAATTATGTAGGAAAGGGATCATGCACGCAAGCATCATTCAATTTGTGCAATTCCACACAGATCTATATCTCTCTCTTCATTTTTTTCTACTGAACCACCATTGGGCTTACCCAATCCAACTGCTCAACCGGTTCGATGATACCTGCGGTGAGAATTTTATCAATTTCTTCCTTAAAATTTTTCTTATACTTAGGATTCAGCCAATAAGGCCACTTCTTTACATGGCGGGCATCTAGTTTTAGAGTGATCCACATGACCCCTAGGTCCCCTGTGATCCCCTTGAGCTCCAAAAACATTGTCAGGAATAAGTCCTGATATTCTGTGAGCAGTTCGAAAAATTTTCCTACTGTATCATCATGCCAATAATCCCCAATTTTAGCCAGCTTCAGCTGCTCCTCCATGCCAATTTTGACTTCTCATAGCTTTATAGGCTTTGTAATGCCCACATTTTGTAGTGGAGGTCCCGCAACTATGCTTGTTGTAAAATTAGTTGGGTGACGTTTGATTAAATTTCTCTTCTTCATAATCTGCTGGCATTATTATTTTCTGCACATTTGTTGTAGGTTCTTTGTATATATATATTTATGTTGTCATTTCAATGATATCCAAACTCTTTCTATTATATAAATGCTATCTCAATTGTAGGCTCTGCACTGTCTCAACATATATATATATATATATATATATATATACGCTATTTCAACTATAGTCTCCACATGAACAGATGATATATGTTGTTGTATGCTATTGTATTCGATATATAAAGTTATGTTGTTGTATTTGATCTATAGAGATATGTTGTTGTATTAGATCCGCACTTAGATATGCAACAACAACCTTAGTTCGGACTTCGTAAGATGCTTCCTGCCATGGTGGTTAATCTTCATTCCATATTCGATGAATGATATTTAAGATGCCCACGTGAACCTATGTATAAATGTTGATTCCTTTCATTTAAGCCGACAGGAATATTTAATGGATGAATTCCATTTACTCGATGAGAGTCGACATGGTATTTGACATGTGCAAAATGATGTATTAGTTAGCCTTTTATTATTTTTGTAAAAACATAAATATGATTTATTATGAAAACATAAACTAGTTACCTTTTTTAACACTCCCTATTAACTAGGGAGGTATTCATAATTAATCATGTTCATTCTTAATCTGAAGAGATCTCGTAAGAAAAAACAGATTGGTAATCGCATCTATATAGCATCATATCAGCCAGAATTGTCCTAGTGCAAGGCCTTGACTAACAGCCCCATCTCTTCAACGAGACAATGGGCTTCAATGTTGGCGAGACACATGACTTATAGAAACCTTCGTCATTGTCTCTCCAAGGTACTTACTCCACCAGAGTGATCCCAAAGTATGACCTTCTTGGACTATTCTTATCTTGGGTAGCTAGACCTCAAATAATATTGATCATCGAATACTCTTATCTTGAATTCCTTATCACATTCTCAAAGAGTATCGAATGCAAGATGATTACCCAATCATCCATTCTGTCTTCCCAAGACTAGAATGATGTGTCTATCTCTCCCTCTCAACCTAGCAGGACCTTATTCCACAAGGGAATGTACTCATTCTTATAAAAAGAATGTACCTAATCTTATCCTTAGGAATTACCAAGTTTCTTCCAAGAAATAAACTTACCATGAGGCTCCCTCTTAACTAGGGACCTCCAGCAACAATAGTGAGACACCCATCTGCTCATGAAGAATTCCTATTCTTGATGTCATGGATTTTGATACTGAGGAATCTTCAACTTTTAGCTTCATAGGGCACAAATACTATAACACTTTCATCCTGAGTCATGTCATATATTAGAGAGATATTCATCAGACTTCCTTATCTTGTCCATTGTTATGCCATGCTGCTTTCCTTCAAGTCATCTCCAAGGATAATACATCCTTTCTCATGATCTGCATCCCTACACAAACTCATCCAGATAAAAATATACATATGAACTTTTAAAACAAAATTTACCTTAGTGATGATATTTCACCATGAAATCTTCTTATAGGTATCGACATCCTTCATACATATTGACGCATCGCCTACTGATATGTTTTTTCAAGAGTCTTCTTATTTACTAGACTTCTCTCAAAGTCTACATATCCTCCCAGGAGATCTCCTAGTCACATCTTCTTGGTTTTCGGAGGGTAGCAACCTTTTGACATGGTTGCATGTCATGATCTCTTCCTCTATACACATTATTTATTCCCAAGAACTTATAACCTTTCTGGTTTCTTGTTCATATACAACCACCTCATATTCGATGAGGACATATTATGTTGATTTCATCTTTCGGTTCACTGAGATATACTTCTCCATAGATCATACTTTTAAATACAAAAGCTCATTATCTGCAACCATATAACATGAAATCACAACATCCAATGTCATAATATAAATATATACATACCTCATACCTTTTTCCCTTGAGTCATCATATAGAAATTCTTAAGAATGAAGAGCTTCATTCCCTTGGCTTGTTTCATTAATATGTTATCACATCCCAGAAGTATGTTTCTATGATGACCCTTGCTCTTGATGACTACTCTCTATAAGTAAAGTTTGTCAAAGAGGTTTTCCCGGAGCTGATTCATTAGGAACTCCTACCATGCTTTGATCAGTATGCTACATTGCTCCCTCAGATATTTGGTAGATCAACTATTCCAAGATCCTTTAACATAGTGCTTCATTGTATATGCATATCACTAAGAATCCTTCTTTTGAAATCATAAGTCATGACTATGACTTGTGATTTTTTACACCGAAAATCCTTCTCTGAAATTGCTCTAAAGGTGCCTTCAAATATTCCTTCTTTCTTCATACTGTAATGGCCCTTAAATTTCTCATCACAGCATGATAATCCACTTCGCATGACATTTGAAGACACATAGAAAATATTACTTATTTCACCATTTTATTGTCAGTATATTTATAATAGATTTGACCATACTTCACTTTTCCAAAGCTTCTTCATATTAATATGCATTTTTAGCTTCAGCATGCTTCACACAACAGATCTGCATCTAATTTTTGATTGCTAGTTCCTTGTATTGATCCATGCCTTTTATGTTCCATAATACCTTGCAAAATAGATCCTCTTGAATTTAACCCAGATATTATTATTATATTGCAATCACAGATCCACATATCCACTCTACACTTTAACACATATTTATCCCAAAATTTATCGTGAAATTCTATGTCTATTAACTCGCACTAAATCTCCTCTGAAATATGCTATTTTATACAGAGAAATTCACACTTCTTCACTTATATGCACAGACTTTTGCTTCTAATATGCATTGTAATGATCTCAGATATGTTCGCAATTATATCTAAAATTGTTTGCAATTCTTCTTATAGTTGGCGGCACCTTTTTTTTTAGTCTTGTGTCTATAGGTCTGAGTTTAGGTAGTTTTAAAAGCTCTTGTGGGTAGCTAATCATAGTTCCAATCCCTCCACAACATTCACTGATTCGAGTCACCATCTAAGCTCTTATACTCAATAATCCAAGCTTCTGTGCCTGCAAATATGAGTTGTAGTGAGATAACTCTGAGCTACCACTGGTCTATGGTATACCCACCAAAACCTTAACAAATAATTTCCCAAGAGTCATGTGCCTTTCTACACGGGTCCGAAGCTAAATAAGAGACTCTTCTCTTGCCTAACCAAGCCCTCCAAGGTGACTTGAACAATGATCTGAGATTATTAATATGGACCTCCTCTTCATAGGTCTGAGCCAATTTATGAGACAGATCTTAATGTTTTATCACTCATCCAAAGTTTAGTATTAATAACAAATGATTGTCCCTAATACTTCACAATACTGTGACTTTGGTCTTCCACAAGTAGCTATACAATAGTATATCAAGATAATAGGTCTACAATTCCGAATTTGAAAGAATCTCTAAAAAAAAAATTAATCTACTCTCCTCGGCCTCCTTTTATTTCTATCTTCTATGCCTTATCTTTGAAATGTCACCGAATTGTTTTACTGAACTGCTACCTTAGCTCCGATACCATGTTGTAAAATTAGCAGGGCGACATTTGATTAAATTTCTCTTCTTCAGAATCTATCGGCATTATTGTCTTCCGCACTTTTTTTGTAGGTTCTTTGTATATATGTATATTTACGTTGTCCTTTCAATGATATCTAAACTGTTTTGATTATATAAATGCTATCTCAAATGCAGGATCCACATTGTCTCGATATATATATATGATATTTCAACTGTAGTCTCTACACAGACAAATGATATACGTTGTTGTATGCTATTGTATTCAATATATAGAGATATGGTGTTGTATTCGATCTATAGAGATATTCTATTGTATTTGATTTGTCCTCATATATATATATATATTTTGTTGTATTAGATCCACACTTCGATACGCAACAAAAACCTTAGTTTAGAATTCGTACAATGCTTCCTGTTATGGTGGTTAATCCGAAATCCGTATTCGATGAATGGTCTTTAAGCTTCCCGCATGAACCTATGTATAAAGGTTGATTCCTTTCATTTAAGCCAATGGGAATATTTAATGGAAGAATTCCATTTACTCGATGAGAGCCGACATGGTATTTGACATGTGCAACATGACGTATTAGTTAGAATTTTATTATTTGCATAAAAACATAAGTATGATTTATTATGAAAACCTAAACTAGTTACCTTTTTCAACAACTCTCCCTCTGATTCTGGGATAGAGACATTGCGCAAGTCCTCATCGCACTCTTCTAAGGTTATATTTCGGAAGTTGGAAATATCCTGCATCTGTGTTTCCCATGTTGGCACCCCAAGTGCTTCTTAGGGGCATGATTCATCAAATACGAAGGTATATATATCCTATAGAGCTTTTTTAATCGCCTCCGTTCGCCCTGTCAGCCCAAATGTCCCTACAAATTCATCTTTCAATGTTTCCCAATGGCGGGTGCACTAGTGTAGCTTCGCATTTAAGTACCATGCAGTGGGAATTGGTCCCAAGGCATGAATAAACAGGTGAACCAATTCTTCTATAGTCTGGTCACACCATTTTTCCATCCAAGCGAACATATGCTCACACGGGTCTCCAGGGCCAAGGAATGTTTTTACATGCAAGTGGGTTGGAGGATTGAATCATAAGATCATCATATCTCAAAACTCTTCCCAATCATGGAACGACCCCTTTTACATATCCCACCACCTCGTAGGTGTTGGGCACATAGATAAATTAAGGGCCCATAACCTTCTCTCTCTCAGAACCTCAGCTTCAAATTCTTACAAAAACTCCTTAATGCTACCAGTTCCATCAAAGTAGGGAAGTTCTCTTACCTAGAAGGAAATTCATCAGATGTCCTTGGTGATACTAAGGCAATGCAGCGCAGATACATCATGTAACCGACTTTGCAAATTTTCCATCTCTCCGTCGAAATCAAAGAAACATTCGCTATCCTTTTCCCAGTAGAGTACACCATCGGCTGTGGGGTTGATCCAATCTTCATCCCGGGCCGTTAACTTATAAATATGATCCACATCTTCTTCTTCATGCACTGGCTTTGTATATTATTCTCCTTCTGCAGGGTCTAATGGTACTATCACTCGTATACCTTCATTTTCAAATACCATGCTTCTTTTCTTCAAGTTGATGATACCTCCCATATCTATGGCCCAGTCCAATCCTAGGAGCATAGGATAGGGGTCTGCATCTTCTACAATCTAAATGACCTTGAAGTCAGCCTGGACCTTAAATCCTGTGATATCTACCATGATCTTTGATAATCTCCCCAATGGTATGATCTTCTATTCATTGGCAATTCAAAATTGGATAGTGGAGCATTCCAACTTGGGTTCTCTCATTCATTACCAAGTTTTCTTAGGTAGTATGTCTGTGTCTAATCCTAGGTCCAGAATAACCTAATCCATCTCGTAATCACCAATTTTCATGGTTAACCGCATTTCCCTAACACTACGCTTCTTATGCTTGTACAGTTTTTTCACATCCTTAACTTCCATGGGAGGGGTTGTTCTTTCTGCGTAGCTGTCTATCAGAGCTTGGAGGTTTTCTACGGCCCTTTGGTTGTGCAACAGCTTCATACATCCCTACAGAAATGGTTTTACCTCATCATATGCTTTGAGGTTCATGGGGGCTTGAGGAGTAGATGCCTCAGCTTTAGCAAAGTCTTGGCGAGTTGTGACAAAAGTTTCCTTTTCCTTTTGTAAGTCCAAACCTTCTTGTTTGATGGTTTCTTTTCGGACAAAAGGCTTCACCTCAGTTTTCTCCACAGCTCCCCCGATGGCCATCCCACTGTGTGTTATGACATGAATTCTTGGTCCTTCATCTTGAGGTTCTATCTTAACCCTTTGTACATTGTACGTATGTTTCTATTGTTTTTCCTGCATCTTGGTTATCAGAATCAGGAAATATTCAATCACACAGTCCAGTTTTCTACAATATCTGCAGGATTGTCTCGCAAGGTTTGTGGACTCCCTTTCAAAGTGCCCTATTTATCCATAGTTATAGCAGATCAGTTATCCTCTTCCCATACCTTCACTTCAACCTCATCCCCCTCCCCTGACCCTAGCTAGGGAGCTACCCATACCTAAGGGGGATCTTGGTGAAGAAGGGTCTAAGTGTACCCTATATATGTTTCCCTGGTCTATCATCAAGTCATAAGTACAACAGTTATGCTCATCATGTCCTACTAACTGACAAAACCTACATCATTATTGCTTCAGTTCTGGGACATACACACCTATATGGGGGAAATGTTTAGTATCATGCATGACGGCTACATGGCAATAATCACACCATAGCATAGGTCCACTTGGTCCTGGGCACAATAGACTGGGTCCCCCTACCTATAGGTAGTCTGCCAGTAGTGGGCAGTAATCCTTGGTATGCCCAGATACCCTACATCGTATGCACCATATGTCTAGATTAGCTTCCTTCCCTCGGTCCTTTCGCAGATTCTGAATCTCCATGTGCATCGCCCCCAGCTGCTCTTGGATTTTCTATACTCCCAACTGGGTATCATCCCTCGGTGCAGCTTCCAACTTCATAGAAATTTCCAAGGATTTTTCTTGTGATTCAATGGCTTGGTGACCCATAGGTACGTGCAAGTGAGGTAGTAACATAGAAATGAACCATTCCTTGTGTTGTCTGTCATCATACATAAATTCCCCTTCTCTGATTACCTTCTTCAGCTGTTGGTCAGCTTCCCATGTAGACTCAGAGGGTCCTTTCTTGAAATCTTTCAAATCTTTCACTATCTAAGAGTAGGACTTAGGCTTCTCGAACTGTTATTTCAAGGAATTATTAATCTCCTCAATGGTCGCATTTTCATGCTGAGCTATGTATCCCATATACTAGTCCAAGGCTCTTCTTTCAAAGGCAAGGGATAGATGTGCCCTCTTCACAACATTGATGGCCATATTCTATGCAGTCCATACCGATCATGCAACAAAACAGAACCGATCCATATCTTCATCCCTATGCCCTTGAAGGTAGATAGCTTCATGTGTGAGGCCATCTCATCTTCTGGTGGTGGAGGTACGGGTGTTTTCTTATCCGTATGCTAAGTTGAAAGTGGTGTAGTTGGAGGGCTATGTGCAGCTGAATTCCTTACTGGGCTATATGTAGATCTATCTCCTTCTTGATTAGTTCTATACTATTTTCCACTTCGGGTTGTACCTTTGATCTGATCAGCGCTCATTCACTTTGTATGACTACATAGAACGATATTTTTGCATAATAATATCTTAATCAGTAATGGTAAGGTTTTCAAAAACTTACCCTAAAGACCCTTGAAGAACCTTCGCTTTGCCTCCGAATAGGACATGAATTGATCGATTGCAAATTCGGTCACAAATCCCCTTAGCACATTGTCCAAACAATGGTCTACCATGTGGGTTATGGTGTTATCAGTCTTCTCTAACTGCTGGATCAGCTCTGCGGTCCATTACGTGACCCGTTCGTCCTTCCAACACTTCTATAAATATACGAGCCTTACGAGCCACTCCTGAAGCTCGGTCGCAATTGTCACAAAGAAAATTTAGTAGGTCTCTATGAAAATGTACTTATTCTTCCACTTCTCTATCATCAACCTTGTGTTGAGATTATCTTTTAGCGCAAATTCCTAAACCTGTTTTTAAAACCACTCTTCAATTTATTTCTTCTTAGGTTTCCAATGTTTTCTTAGAATTACCTGATCCTCTCTCAAAATGCTCATGGCCCCGAAAATGGAACCATTTTTTGGCTCAAGGGGTCCTGACCAAAGTTCGGAGGTTAAGGTTTGCCAAAAAACCCCTATACTACTAGCCCTTTCGGCAATGACCGGCTTGTGTAGGCCAAAGTCTCACCCAAAGCAGTATGGGAGGGTGCTAGAACCAAGTTTCTGCACCCTTAGAGAGAGTAGGTAAGTCAAGCAGATCTGCGTTCGCAGCCTATCGAGTTCACACCAGACAGATATATTGACATGGTTGTTAATAGTATAATCGCAATATACAGATCTAATATTGTTACACTGAAAATTTTCATCCTGACATTATGCTATGTGTATGAGCTCATTATTTCTCATACTCCTCCCTTTGTAAGTCTAACATATCAATTCCTCATGTCAAGCCTTGAAAATCAAAGAAAAGTTCCTAAAAATCTCCTAAACTTTGGTGTTGCACTTTGTCTCTATCTCGCCTGCGGTCCCGCACCTAATGTTTAGCTTTTCTGCGTACCTAAACGCACTTTATCTGTGTTAAAAGTGCAGACCCCTGTAAGATCAAAAAGGTGCAAGTAATTTCCAAAAAGCTCAATAAAAGTGAATTCTAGAAGCTTCCAGAAAATATCTTGCGGTGATAGAACCGCTCTTATGAGGTGCATGTATCCCTTACCTTATGCAGCTAACCCCTTGATGTGAGGAGCTTATCCCTTTGAAGGAGGATTATATCCCTTCATAGTTGGAATAATAAACCTCCTCTATTATACTATAAAAAGAGGCATTGGGTAGCCTCAAGGGGAGTTGAAGCTTTAGAATATTTGAAGTTAAGTGTTGTTGAGATTCAGACTCAGTTGATTAAGAATTTTGTGAGGAGAGATTACATACCTCTAGTAGTCTTGGTTGGAGGAGTGCAAAGCTTATCAAAGTAAAGGAGATTCCTGCTTCGGACCCTGGAAAGTCCTGTGCAACATCAAGGCTCAGGTTGTAAGGATTTTCTTCTTTTGAAATTAATACAAATATACTCATTTTTCCCAATAAGATTTCAATCAATGGTTTATTTCATAGATTCCTTGATCACTATGATAAGCATGGTTTATGATGATTTCTATACAGGTGCTATGTAATATTCTTCTTGTTTTTGACTGCAGGTTTACGAGGAAAACTCCTTCAAGCGCGCGGGGGACAATAACGACTTAAAACAAGCACTGGACAAACAGTAAGTCTTTAACACCTCTATAGAGCTTTTCATAGATCATATATGCTTAGAGAAATATTATTATATTTGGTTGTTTGTTGCTAGATACTTTCAGTACTAGGGAGATCGGTCTTGTCCGCAAGACGGATTTATCCGCCAACAAATTGGCGACTCCGCTGGGGAAAGAACTTGTTGTTTTTGGTTCTCTTTTATTTTGATTTGAGGAAACATTTTTCCTAGCTTTTGATTGATAGAAATTTGCCTGGGTAGCTTAGGTTTTCTCTGTTTTTGAAAATTTTGAGATCTTTTATGTTTTTCTCTAATTTTTCCTAGGACCGCACTTTTCCTTCTTTGCACAGTGCGGGCAGTTTCACATTTTTTCTTTAGTAAACAGTGTGGTACCACACTTGTTCCTTTTGCAAGCCTGCGGACCCTGTTAAAATTTTGAAAAACTTTAGATTTATTTCTTTAGTTTATCTTTATTTTAATTTAGATTTTTTGGTTTCTACCCAGATTGATGATTGTTTCTGTCAAAAGCTTTCTATGAATGAATCTTAGCAGTATTGGTGCTTTGATGATTTTCTAGAAGTTTTGCATTTTGGATTGTCTTTCCCTTGGTCTTTGTAGCGATTCGAAACATTCACTGTTTAAAATAACTGAGATTACATTTGTCTTTTGTCCTTTTCTGAATCCGACCTGATTGTGAAATCATCCTTTATTGAGAAATAAAGTTTCATGTTTCTTTGCAAATCTTCGAAAATAAACTTTGTTATTGGTTTTTGAATTTCATTTTTTATAAAAACATAATTAAGTGTTTTTGATATTCTTTTTATTCTGAACAAATAGATCCTTAGTTTGCTGAATAAATAAGTAAAACATTCTTCAAAAAAAAATTAAGGCTTTTATTCAAATAGGTTATTAAAATTTGTAGATCTCAGAATTAGTTTTATAGTTTTGAGTATTTTTTATAAAAGTTTGTAGATATTTTTTGAAGAAGATTTGTTTTATAGCTTCACGTTTTTGAAAGTGAAAGGATTTTCTTATGATCTTTGATAGTTTGCTTCATTTGGAGTTATTGCTAAAAAGACAAAAATATTTTCTTTCAATTGTTCTTTATGTTTAAAGAAGGAATTTTTCATTAAAAGAATTGCATTCTCTAACTCTTCTTTAATTAGAATTTCATTGAAAGGAAGCGATCTCATTATCATTTTTAGGTGCATTTTTAGTGTTTTTTGGAAGTTGAGTCTTCACACCATCAGAGTTTCACTTCCGCACCCATTGACTTAAGAAACAACTCCTAAAAGTAACGCTTAATTAAAATTCATCTAGAAATCTTTTTATTTTCTAGGGCTCTTATCACCAACATAGCTTAGGATAGTATCTTGGAGTAGGGAGTAATTAACTCTCCAAGGTAGTAAAACAAACAAGTAGGCAAATCTTGCGGTAGGAAATAAATGCAATTGTAATTTGTATAATCTGGGAAGCTTCTCTTAAAGAAGTCAATCACGAGATCATGTCCGAACCTTTGAGACAATCAATTATGTTTCATTGGGGAATATAGAAGATTTTGCACGCATTACAAACGGTAAACCTCAGATTAACCATTGTCGAGGAGCCTGGGGTCACTTGTCGGTAAACCTCGGATTAACCATGTCGAGGAGCCTTCAATGGGATTGAGCTTTGTTACTCTGTCCTTGCGCATGAGATTGGATCGTAGACTGTTCCCCCAGTTATATTTGTTACTGTTGGTAACCTTAGTGTCTGAAACTTAAGATTATTTCCTAAGGTGATGGTGAAGGAAAGATCTCATTGTACCTGGAGCAGAAGTCGACTAGACTCACTTGGACTCTCTGGGGGGTTCTCTTCACATGAGATGGTTTTGTGAGGAAACTTGTGTGAGTCTGTTTCATTAAGCAGGTTGTCAGGGTAACTGTTCCAACCACCCTTTCTGTATTAAATTTCTACTAAGTTGGATTTCATCACCAACTAGTGTTTTTAGTACGAGAGGTTACTGTTTGTGTGTGGTTTGAACTCTTAGATTTTTAAGTGTGTGATTCAATTGTTCGTTTCTTAGAGACTTTAGGTGTTTTCATTGAAATTTTCTTTGTTTGGATGTGATTAGTTAAATAATTAGTCATGGCGGAATTGTCGAGACAAACCCAAATATTACAAGGGAAACCCCCTGAATATTCACCAAGTCAGCTTGAAGGGCTTCGCGCTCTGGTATCATCTAGTAGCGGTAGGATTAAATCAACAGAAGTCGGAACTTAATCTATAGTAGTTCATTCTAGTTATCAAACACCCATAACAGAACACATTCAAGAGCCGATTTCAGTTTCTGAAGTTACTAGTAGTATTTCTCCTACCAGTGAACTGGCTGACGAACCTGAAATCTATGAACCTTAAAATAAACCTTCTGTTTTGGATACATCTTCAGGATTTATTTCTCCAGCTTCTAGCTATCCTGGTTCACCTAGGGTAAGGAATATTGTAACTGACGATCTTCCATCCGGACTAATTTCTATTGAATAAATTACTAATCCAGACGAAGAATTATCTCTTCCTAATTCCCTTCAATCGTTAAATCTTAGGGAACCTGAATCAATTTTCTACAGCCCTATTCGAACTACTGCTTGGTATTTATCCTTAATGAATTTTTTAGAGAATCCGGGTCTTGCTTTTTCTCCACCTCGAGTTTCATTTCATCCAACACCCAGAGGTTATTATCCGTCATCCATTATGGCAGGAGATTCATCCATGTTTTCCCAGACACCGGAAACATTTTTACATGGTGGTCCTTCTGTTCCTTCGGGATATCAGGCTCTGTCTGGTACTTTCTCCGGAGCAGCTCCTCAACCAATAGAACAAGTGTTATCATCTGGTTTAAGTGGAATTAAAATTGAAACGTCGAACACAGAGCAAATTTTTATAATGTCTGGTAATATTTCGAATCCGCAACCTCAAGGCAGTTAGTTACCGCATGGAGGGAAATCTCAGCGAAATCAGTTACCACCTGGGGGGCAACCTCAAGGTAGTTAGTTACCGCCTTGGGGGCAACCCTCAGGAATTCAGATACCACCTGGGGGTCAACCTCAAGGTAGCTTTTTCCCAGGAAAAACTGTGGAATCATATTATTTTGGGGGACAACCCCAAGGACAGTACATACCTCAAGGATATCAGCCTTTAGGACAGTACACACCCCAAGGTCAACCCCAAGCTCAATATGCTCCTCAGGGTCCTTATCAACCCCAGCTTCAGTACATGCCTTAGGGTTATCAACCTCAAGGTCAGTACCCAATTCAAGGTTACCAATAGCCTTCTGGTCAGTCATCTGTTCAAGGAGCCATAAATTTACCACTTACTTATCAACCCTACCGCTCAACCAAGTTATGGTCCTTACGTTCAACCTTCTGCGGGATAGTACCCTGGAATGAATATGGTGTGGGATCCATCCTAGTATCAACAACTTATGCAGCCTAATGTGCAGTTGCCTTATCAACCTGGACAGCCTTTTGTTTCTGGTTTAACCCCGCAACCTATCCAACCAACTATTCAAACTTCTGCACCTAGTTCGATTCAGCAGGATGGGCCTAGTTCACCTCAGACTCCGCCTCAAACTGCTGCAATGTCTGTTCAACCTACAACACCTTTTTCTGGAGTATCTGTAACTCTGAGTTCGGCTATCCATGTATCTGCACAAATCCCTCAAGTCTTTGTACCCCAGTTAGGATCTTCAGTTCAGACTTCGGTTCAGATGCCTGCAGAACAAGCTGGTACAAGTATAGTTGTCACAAGTAAACTACAATTCACGTATCAACCGTACCAGGGATATCCTCAATACGGTCTCGGTTCACAAAATCCAAGTTATCAGTATCAACCGTACCCTGGCTATACTTATCAACAGCCTCAACAACCCCAGTTTGGTCCGGTTAATCCTGGTTTTCCAAGAGGTTACACGATTCCTAACGCAAATCTGATTCCCAGTTATCCTGGGTATCCACCTCCTGGAACTGCTTTGGCTACTCAAGGTTTTCGTGACCCTAACCGTCAGTTACCATTTATTGCAACTTTGGATTTACCTGATTTGACGCGCCTTACGAATGATCCGATTTTCTATTATTCGTACTGGCCGCCAATGTCGCATAAGTTGCCCAATGATATACCCAAATTCGAAGGTAAGTCAGGAGAGGATCCACCAAATCATGTCATGACCTATCACCTCTGGTGTGCGTCTAATTCAATCATTGATGATTCAATTCGCTTACGTCTTTTCCAAATAACTCTTATTGGTCTTGCAGCCAAATGGTACATTGAGTTACCACGAGGCTCGTTTAATAAATTCAATCAGTTAGCAACTGCCTTCTTGACTCATTTTTATTTTCCTGTCAAATACGACAATGACACGGAATTATTAACTTCACTAAAGCAATCTACGTCTACGTATATTTCTGATCATATTCATGAATGGCGACGTAGAAGACGTTTGGTGAAAGTTTATATTCTGGATCAAATTTTGGCAGAATGGTTTGTTAAATCATTGTTACCAAAGATTACTGAAGATATATCTAAGGTTGGTTTTGCTACTGAAGAGCAAGTGATTTCTCAAGCTCAGTACCTTGATCTTGTTTATACGCAGTCAGGTACTTTACACGAAAAAATCCCTGACCTTCCAAAACAAGGTCAAATAGCTGCTGCTCCTCCAAGGTTTCATGTTGTTGATGGTATGATTGGTACAGTCAATACGAAAAGTAAGAAGAAATCTTCAAATAATTCTTATCCTATTATAACTTTACCAGATTCCCCGAAAGGAGAATCTTCCCCTGAATTTTCTGCCGACATTCATGTCGTAGAGACATCTACGGCTAAATCTAAATCCGGTGGTAAAAATAAAGGGAAGAATAAACATAAAAAGAATTCAAAAGAGAAAAATGATAAAAATGAATCCAATGACGAAAAGCGCAAACTTCGTTACCCTTGTTACATTTGTGACGAGGATCACTTCACTAAGGAATGCCCACATCGAGCAGAGGTTGCAAAATTCGTTAAAGGTTCACAACAACCTACTGTCTTAAAGGATCCTTTTCTGACTCAAGATAGCAAGATGGTTGGTTCTTCTTCGACTAATTCAGAAGAACCTATTTTGATGATGTCTCATGTAAGGATTGCGATGCGATCAAAAGATTATGGTACTAAGAGTCCTGTTGATGTTAAAGAAGCAGCATCTTCTAATGCAAATGCATCAACTATGCCTCCTCCTGTTTCTGGTCTGCTACAGATCAAGAAACAAAATCCAAACTTAATAATCAAACCGCCTGCTAAAGGTGTTCCTTGTAAATCTAATTTCAATCCACATGTGAGAGTTGCTCAAAATTACAACATTGTTGAAGACTTAGCTATTTCCCCTTCATCAATGTCGGCTTTGGAAGTGCTGCAATCATGCCCAGCACAACGTAAATTTCTTTTGTCTGCTATAGGAGCTGTAGATGTTCAGGATTCTAATATTATAATCTTTGATTTAGAAAATAGTACACCTTGTCTACCTCATCAAATGGATTTCCAGATACCAGTGTTAGTAAAAAACAGACCGATCTATCAGACTGTGATTGATGAGGGAGCTTCAACGTGTATTATGTCGATTCAGTGTTCGAAATCACTTGGTTCTCCTACACTCAACCAATCTCCGACGATTCTTAAGGCTTTTGATGGTCGAGGCTTCCACCCTTTTGGTATTTTGCAGGATTTACCCATAGGGGTCAAAGGTAAAACCGTAAATCTATATGTGGAAGTGGTTGATGCCCCTCTAGATTACAACCTTCTCCTGGGTCATAGTTGGTCTTATGCTATGACTGTTGTTGTTTCTTCAGTCTTTCGAATCATAAAATTTCCATATCAAGGAAATATCGTCACAATAGATCAGTTAACTTATTTCTCTTCTGACCCAGCCTCTACAGAAAAAATCTAGCACGTTGGTAAAGTGGCTATCCCTTATAAGGATGTTGGAGTAGGATTGGTTAAATATTCTGGTTTGCTAGGAACTTTTCCCTTTCCTCCTCCTAATGTATCACCTGCTGTTGCAACTATTCACATGATTTCGTCAAATACTATTATGTTTGATGATCCTTGGATCATAACTTTTGATTCCGAGTTAGATTCAATTGATGGCATGATGCCTTTGAGTCCATTTGAAATTGCATACCAGGCTGTACACTCACTTTCTGACCCCTCCTCAACTGAAAATGATCCAATGAATGGGATCCGTGAGGAATCATTTTCTATATTCAGTTCAGCCACAATGAGATTTCCTGATGTTGTTCATACTGATGAGCACATTCGTGAATTTTTGTCCGTTGATGATTTACCATGGGAAGATCTGCATCACCGATCTTCGTTTTTACCTGAACTAGATCATTTTGAAGATTATTTCGCTTCAATTTTTATTGCTGAATATGTCAAAGAACCCCAGAATCCATTGCAAAATCATGATTCTGAGTTAAATTTGGAAAATATTTCTCGAACGATTCCAATTGACATATCAGTAAAACCAAGAATAATTGAAAACATTCATATAGGTGCTTGCTGTACTGAAGATGAAATTAAATCTTATAAAGCCCTATTTCAAGAATTATGTGATGTGTTTGCCTGGTCCTATGAAGAAATGCCAGGAATTTATCTATCAATTGTCGTACATGAAATCAAGACTTACCCAGATGCCAAACCTATTCGTCAACGTTTATGTCAGATACATCCTAGAAAAGCTGCTGCTATTAAAGCAGAAGTTGAAAAATTACTGCATGCAGGTTTCATTTATCCAATTCCCTTAATGGATTGGGTATCAAATATTGTTCCTGTAACTAAAAAACAAGGAATGATACGAGTATGTATCGATTATAGGGATATTAATCGAGCTTGTCGCAAAGACAACTATCCAACTCCTTATATCGATCAAATAATTGATGATTGTGCCAGTAGTGAAATGTTTTCCTTTATGGATGGCTTTTCAGGGTATAATCAAATAAACATACTCCCTGCTGATCAGCCAAAAACAACTTTTATTTGTCCGTGGGGGACGTTTGCTTATCACAAGCTACCCTTTGGATTAAAGAATGCTGGAGAAAATTTTCAAAGGGCAATGTCTTATGCGTTTCATGAAATTAAGCACATTGTGCAACCGTATCTCGATGATTTACCTGCTCATTCATCACGCAGGGCCGACCATCTCACACACTTACGAGCTATCTTTATGAGATGTCGGAATTATAAAGTTAGGCTGAATCCACACAAATGTGTTTTTGTGTAGAGTCGGGTCGTTTACTGGAATTTGTTGTCTCAAAATCAGGCATTCACGTCGATCTGTCGAAGGTCGAAGCTATTGTTAAATTACCTCCTCCTTCGATTTTACACCAACTCCAAAGTTTGCAGGGGAAAGCAAAATTTTCACGTCAGTTCATTCCTAACTATGCTGAGCTTACAAAGGATTTCACCCAGTTGTTGAAACAGAATATTCCATTATTTTGGGATGAGATCGCTGATCAATATTTTGATGCACTTAAACACGCGTTAACCCATGCACCGTTATTGCATCCTCCCAACTACAAACAGGATTACATTTTGTACCTCGTTGCTTCTCATTCCACCATTGGGATGGTGTTAGTTCAGGAAGAAGAACCTCATACTAAACATGTGATTTATTATCTTAGTCGGAATCTGCATCCGACCGAGATCAAGTATACACATGTGGAGAAATTGGCATTGGAAGCTGTCCAAGCTGTCCAAAGATTTAGGAACTACATCTTGTTACGTAAAACCACAGTAATTTTTAACTGCAACCCTATGATGTATATTTTAACCAAACAATTGCTAGGGGGCAAGTATTCCAAATGGATAGTTATCCTACAGAAATTTGACTTGGAGTTTGAGAAATCCAAGGCAAAGAAATATTTGGTATTTGCGGAACTGATGTGTGATTTTCCCTCTACTGATACTGAAACTGTGGTAGAAGATCCCATTGCGAACGAATCTCTGTTTCTTATCAGTACTCTCGATCCATGGTATGGAGATATTATTGTTTATCTCCAAACCCAATCTTTTCGGCCTGAAATCTCATGATCTCAACGACTGAAAATACACTTCCAATCCCAACAGTATAATATCATTGGTGATACAATTTATCGTCATGGAGTGGATTTGGTTTTCTGACGTTGTCTTGTTCATGAAGAAGCTGAAAAAGTTTTAAATGACTGCCATTCTGGAGCATGTGGCGGTCATATGTCTGCGTACGCCACAGCCCAAAATATATTGCGCGCTGGCTATTTCTGGCCGTCGTTATTCAAAGATTGCATTTATGCAGTCCAGAAATGCCACAATTGTAACCTTTTTGATCGTAAGATGCGCGCGCCACCCGCTCCTCTTCATCCCATAATTGTTGTTGGTCCTTTTGTGAAATGGGGTATCGATTTTATTACATGTAACCCTCACTGGGCCAGGGGGCATGCATATATTATCTTAGCAGTAGATTATTTTACTAAATGGGCCGAGGAAATGCCTACATTTTCGGCTGACGGAAAAATTGCTGCAACTTTTGTATTTAATCACATAATTGCTAGGTTCGGTGTTCCTCAAGCCATTATTACAGATCATGGAAGTCATTTTTGAAATGTCATGATGACGGAACTGACAGATCAACTTGGCCTGCGCCATGATAGTTCCACTCTGTATTATCTGCAAGCCAATGGTCTGGTCGAAGCTATAAATAAAGTTTTAGTCACCATGATTAGACGAATTATTGGTATTCATAAAATGAATTGGCATTCCATTTTTTTTTCAGCACTTTGGGCATATCTAACCTCAATAAAAAAAAATCAACTGGTTTCACTCCCTTTCAACTCGTTTACGGTCTGGAAGCTGTGTTGCCGATTGAATGCGAAATTTCGTCACTGAAATTAGCCATAGAATTACTCCCAGCTATGTCTGAGGAGGAGAAACGTTTCTTGTACTTAGCTCAGCTGGATGAGAATCTATGAAATGCTGCAATAGCAAATGAGGCTCATGTTAAACGAATAAAGCTCAGTATGATAGAAGTATTACCCCTTGTTGAGCCCCAAGATTGTGCTTTCTTTCATCTTACTTTACCCCATTTTCCTTTGTCCATTGTTATCCCAGAACCAAATGATCAATGAAATTAGTTAAAATTACTTTTAGAATGATTAACATGGCTAACTTGCTAAGTTTTGTGATTTTGTCATTGTAATGCATTTTGACCGGAACTAGCTGCAAAATGCAGACATTCCATAGCTAACCGGAAATTCTGTAGCTGTCTTCACGTTCAAGCATATTCCAAGTATCCTCTCAGGAAAATTCACACATGGGTATATTCCACATTATGTCCTCATTGTTCGTTGCTCACCATGAAGACTGAACCGAATTCTGGACGTGGTTTTGGTACGTGGGAACTCATTCAAGGAGGTAGACTTCTAATAGGACTGTCCTAGTCCAGATGTTCTTTGTTCCTTTACGCTGCCATATTTAGAGTCCTAGTACGATTTTGATAAGGAAAGACAATGATCCTCGTATTGTTGCAAGTTCTGTTATGTAAATTTGTTATAAAAGCACTCGGGAAACCGAGAGACAAGCTCTAGATTTTGCTTAGATTTTATGTATTGACTGGTATATTTCTGAAGACCGAGACTACTCTGTTTCAAGTTATTTTTCCTTTAATGAAGAAGACAGCATTGCTTTGAACGCGTTGAGTTGATTTGGAGTTAGATTCCGTCTGGTGGTAGAGGGCCCCTGCCTCCTGCACGACTTTACTTTCGTAATCTAGATAAGTATCTTAGTCGTTTTCACGTTTTTGAAGTTTGAGTTTATAGTTAATTTCATTAGCCACTATAGCTATACTTGTTCTAAGAAACTCTTCCAAAAGATCATGATAATGAATGGGAAATGGCTGTAGTGTTGTAGGATTTAATTGTAATTTCTTTTGTTCATTATCACAGTTGAACTTATACTAAGCAAACTCTTCCAAAAAATCCTTATGATGTCTAAGGCATGACTGTGATACTGAATATTTCAGTTGTTTGTTTGCACTAAGTAGCATAGCTGATCTTACTCTTAAAACGCTTTTCCAAAATATCATAATGATGGATAGGAGATAGCTGTGATGTCTTAGTTTTTAAATTTCTTTCAGTCTTTATGTTTTCATTTGCACTGAATTGTACAGCCCAGATTGTTCTAGCAAGCTCTTCCAAAATACCATTCATGATGGACAAAACAGGCTGTAGAATCCCATATATTAATGCATAATAACTTAGTTAGGGTACTCCGGAGTCAAATTGCATTCAATTCATGCTCTATTATTTTGTTTTAAGTTTGATAATGGCTTGTTAGTTCAGCACTGTTTTAGACTAGTGACATCTTAGTTCAGTTTTAGCTTAGCTCATTGTATTTTCATTCCACATTTAGTTGTCATCCATTGCATATTAGATTACATTAGTTGTTAAACTTAAACAATACAGCCTTCATTATTTACAAAATCTCTTTTGTTTCAAATCCATAATTGACTCATAACCATCTGAACAGAAGATAGTATCATCTCAAGGCCTGAAGTACTTTTGCAACTTCTTCATAAACAAAACCTTTCTTCAAAAGACTACTTTAAAAAGAAATCCATAACTTTTGAATAAGGTTTAGTGATGTCAAACTAAGTTGCAGAATAGAATTAGGAGCTAGTCTTAGAGTAGAGATCTTATGATGTTAACAATATTTTTCTCCAAATATGTTTCAACAAATCTTTAATCATGGATAAAATGTTGTATCATTATAAGCTGATTGTTTAATTGTTTAGTTAGGATAATTTGTATACTTAGCTGACCATTTCTCAAGCTCTCCCAAAATACCTTTGATGAAATAATTGGACAAGTTAAGTTTCTATTTTGATTCTTTTTCTTGAAGTCATTATCAAGCTTTGTATTCTGCTTAGTCATAGTTTAGGTTTTATTTTGTTTCAGTATTTGCACTTGCATTTTTCATTTGTCATCAACCAATTAGGCTTCACTTTGTTTTTAACCAGTAGCTTCTTTCCACTAGTTTTGTATTCATTATTCCTTGTGAAACATAAAAACCATCAAAAGACCAAAAACATCATAAATCATCATAAAAGACCAAAAACATCATAAAACACTAAACACAACGCATTAGGAGACAAACACCTAGACACATACAGCGCACTTCACTTCAGCAGTTTACCAACCCTGGTTGACAATTAAATGAACTCAATTTAGGAGACTAGGTTGAGCACAAACATTTTGGCGTTGTTGCCAGGGAAGTGAAAAATAGGTAACCTTTGTTTCTTAATTCCCAAAAACAATTATATGCGTAGAGAGAGAGACTCAAGGGGTAGATTCATAAGCAGCAGAAACAAAAATTTGATTCCTAGAACACCACTTGTTTCACCTAGACCAAGAGCTAGTACACCTTCAACTCAGACCCATATTCCATTCTTTACTGATCCTGGACTTCTAAAAGACCTAAGATCAGATATCCCATTAGAGAAACCTTCCACTTCATCCACTGAACCTGCCTTAGAAGAAGATCTAAAGACTCCTGTTAGGGATACAACTTTTCCACTTCCACAGGAGAGTCAAACATGGCAGAAGAAGGGGGAGGAGGAGTCTTTAATAGAGAACATACATTATTTGGAGGTAGAGGTAGAGGTAGAGGAGAAGGAGGTAGAGGAGAAGGAGGTAGAGGTGCAGATGGAGGAAGAGGTAGAAGAGAAATAGGAAACTCTTTTGGGTTCCCTATAATTGATGAAGAAACCAATACAACCATGAAAAACATTTCACCCTCTGTCCTTCCAAACTTCTATGGACTTAAAACTGAAGATCCTGAAACCTTCCTATTTGAATTTGAGATCCTATGTAGAACTTATGACTACTTACAAGATGCTCAAAAACTTAAATTATTTCCTTCAACATTGAAAGGAGCAGCATTGAAGTGGTTTATGAGTTTGATCAACAGTTCTATTAGGACATGGGAAGACATGAAACAAGAATTTCTAGAGAAGTATTAGGATTATTGTATGCCGGTCAATCATAAGGAAGAAGTGTTTAATATGGTACAAAAAGAAGATGAAAACTTGGAAGATTTGTTGGAGATATTTCATTACAACATCAAAAGAGAAAAAATGGAAAACCTAGATCAAGACACCTTAAAAGCTCTTTTGTTGAAAACAATTAGGGATGAATGGTTGGATATCCTTAACATGATGGGAGAAGGGGATATATCACAACTCACATTACCTGAAATATCTGAGTTATGTATCAACCTTTCAAGAGGGAAATCTAAAACTGTCAAAGGTCCAAGAGATCCTGCTCTTGCAAGGGCAAGTAAGTCTGCTTCTGGGACAGTAAGTAGATCAGAAATAGGACATATGCTTGATGATTTTAAATATGACATCTTAGGGAGTCTTAGTGAACAAATAGACACCCTTAAGATACAAAACAAGAAAAAAGCTGAATCTGATGCCTTGGCAATATTTTGTCCCAAATGTAGAAAGAAACATGCCTTGAGAGAGTGTCCTTTGGATGTAAAAGTTGTAGAGATCTGTGTCATTTGTTCTGAAAAACATGAGATCAAGAATTGTCCTTCTCTTCCTGGTCTTAAAGCTGTCTTTCAGGAGGAAACTCCTACAGATTCCACAGAATCTCTTAATTTTGTCTCTAGAAGACCTTGGCAGGGACCCCAAACACAATGATTCCATGATCAAATGTATAATCAACCTCCACCTTGGAATTCTTGGCAGCAACCTTGGCCTCAATTTCAAAATCAATCTCAAGCTTGGGCACAAGGAGCACAAAATCCCTTTGGAAGATACTCTTAGTACTATCAATATCCACCATCCTATCCACCATACCCACATTTTTATCCTCAAAATCCTCAACAAAATTTTGAACAAAATCCTCAACAACATCATCATAACCTACCACATCAAAATCAACCACTTCCATTACCATTCCCTCAAAAATCAAATCAATTGCCTGCTCAACCCATACCAAACCCCAATAATAAAAATCCTCAGAACACATACATGATAGAAGGCCAACAGTTTCCAACTTATTTAATTACTCCTTTAGACCTTAGTGATGTTCAACTTAGGTCTGGAAGAATACTTGAAAAGAGAAAACCTTCTGTGATCATACAAGAATAAGATAACTCTGAGGAAGACTCTCTACGGGTGAATAAAAGTCTTGAGGAAGACACATCTTTTCAAGACCCAAACACTGAAAAATTAAAGCAAAAAGATCCAATAATTTCAACTCTTGTATTAGAGCAACCATCCACATCTACTTCTATACCTCCCTTTCCAGAAAGATTACAAATTGATAGAGGTGTAGAAAAACAAATTATGGTGCCTAATTTTGATTTCCTAGATGAGCTGAGAAATGTTTGCATTAAAATTCCATTATTACAAGCCATCAAGGAAATTCCAATTTTAGCCAAAACAATAAAGGAGTTGACCATGAAGAAAACAAGAAAAAGAATAAGAGAAACAAAGAAAATTCAACTGGCAGGAAAAATAGCAGACATTATGATGGGAAAGATTGCTATTCCAAAGTATCTTGACCCAGGAAATCCAGTTGTTAAAATTCACATCAATGGAATTGAAATCCAAAACACACTCATTGATTTAGGAGCAACAATCAATATCATGAGTAGACAAATCATGGATAAACTGAAGCTTCCTAATCTTCTCTTTACACCCACATTATTACAATTAGCAGACAGATCTGTGATCAAACCTGATGGGGTAATAGAAGACATTCCAGTGTCCCTAGATTCTTGGGAGTACCCTGTGGATTTCATGATCCTAACTCCTAATAATAATCTAGGAGGACATCCTGTTATATTAGGAAGACCTTGGTTGGCTACAGCTGATGCTTTTATTAGTTGTAGATCCGGTGATATGTATATCTCTGATGGTAGTTCAACTAAGAAATTCACTTTATATCCTCCAACTAGGACAATTACAGATTTAGATGACACTCAATGGATAGAGGATGAAGAAGATTTACAACCTCTCTTCACAATTTCAGAAATTAGTGAAGATAATCAAATTCTGAATACTCTAGAAAACTTTGAATCCTCTCCAGAACACAAACATGAATCATTTCAAGAGGGATCCAATATTGAGTTTTTGTCATCAAGGCATATGTCTCTTCATTCTATGGATAAATTTGGCAGCTCTACAAGTGAGATATTTCTAGGCAAAACTTTGAATATAAACAAGAACCTAGAAAAATATCAACAAGAAGAGTTAGTCAAAGTATTACAGAGACATTCTTCTGCATATGCATGGGAATACACTGACATGAAAGGGATAAGCCCCAAGACTTGCACTCATCACATCTATATAGAGGAAAATTGAAAACCAATCAGACAACCTCAAAGACGGATGAATCCAAATCTTAGGGAGATTGTTAAAGAAGAATTGCAAAAATTGTTAAATGTCAACTTCATCTATCCCATTTCAGATAGTCAGTGGGTTTCTCCTTTGGTAATTGTGCCTAAGAAAAATGGTAAATGGAGGGTATGTGTTGACTACTGGGAACTAAACAAAGATACTCTTAAAGACCATTTTCCCTTACCTTTCATAGATCAAGTGTTAGATACATTAGCTGGCAAAAAGTACTTCTCATTCCTAGATGGGTTTAGTGGTTACAACCAAATCCAAGTAGCACTTGAAGATCAAGACAAAACCACATTTACCCGTCCTTGGGGTACCTATGCTTACCGAGTATTGCCATTTGGATTATGCAATGCACCTGCAACATTCCAAAGGGCAGTATTAGGAATTTTTTCATATCTAATACATGATTGTGTAGAGGTATACATGGATGATTTCATAGTTTATGGAAACACTTTTGAAGAAGCTTTAGCAAACTTGGAAAAAGTTTTAAAGAGATGTCAAGAAGCAAATCTTTCACTTAGTCATGAGAAATGTTTCATGATTTTTACTGAAGGTATTGTTTTGGGGCATCATATTTCAGGGGATGGGATTAGAGTTGATGAGTCAAAAGTTGAAGTCATCTCTAACTTATCTATTCCAAGTTTTCAAAAAGATGTTAGGAGTTTTCTAGGATTTACAGGATATTATCGGAGGTTTATAGAAAACTTCACCAAGATAGCATCTCCACTCTTTAAATTTCTTACTAAAGACTGTGAATTCAAATGGAATTCTGATTGCCAGTTAGCTTTTGAGACCCTGAAAACAAAAATTTCTGAAGCACCTATTTTAAGGGGACCTAACTGGAAGTTACCTTTTCATATTTCAACAGATGCCTCAGATACAGCTCTAGGAGCAGTATTGGGAAAAAAAGACTTGATTCCTTATGCCATCTACTATACCAGTAAAAATTTGACTCCTGCAGAGTTAAACTATACTGTAACTGAAAAAGAGTTTTTAGCTGTTGTTCATGCCATAAACAAATTCAGACACTATATAACAGGCTATGAAACTTTTGTTCACACAGATCATTCTGCAATTAGATACTTAATGAAAAAATCAATTACTAATGGCAGAGTCATAAGATGGTTATTGATTTTACAAGAATTCAACATTACCATTCTAGATAGGCCTGGAAAACAAAACACAGTAGCTGATTTCCTATCTAGACTCCAAAACATCCAAGACAATACCCCAGTTGAAGATCAATTCCCCGATGAATATCTTTTTGCAATTTCTACTCAAACTCCTTGGTTTGCTGACATTGCTAATTATTTAGTTTCAGGAAAATTTCCTTCAATAATGAATGCAAGGGATAAAAGAAAAATCATTTATGACAGTGCAAAATATTCATGGGTTGCTAATGAGTTGTACAAGACAGGTCCAGATTTGATCATTAGGAGATGTGTTCGTGAAGATGAGATGCCCGAGATTCTCAAAGCATGTCATGATGAACCTTGTGGCGGACACTTTGCTGATAATAGGACAGCCTATAAGATCCTTAATTTAGGATATTATTGGCCATCCTTGTTTAAAGATGCTAAAGAGTATGTCAAAAGGTGTGACAGTTGCCAAAGGGTAGGGAAACCTTCTCCTTCAGGTGAGATGCCATTACAACCTCAGGTACATATTGAACCTTTTGAAAAATGGGCTTTGGATTTTGTAGGAACTATTAGTCCTCCATCAAGACAGAAGAGGTATATATTAGTTTGCACTGATTATGTTACTAAATGGGTAGAAGACAAGCCATTACTTGTTGCTAATGAAGCATCTGTAGTTACTTTTCTTTTTGAGGATATTTTTACTCATTTTGGTGTCCCAAGGGAAATTGTTACAGATCAAGGAGCTCAATTTACATCAAGGCTAGTGGAGCAAATGATGGAGAGGTACAAAATTAGGCATAGAAAATCTACTCCTTATCATCCACAAGCAAATGGTCAAGTGGAATCTACTAATAAGGTCATTGAAGGAATCCTAACAAAGACTGTTCATTTACATAGAAGAGATTGGGTAGATAGGCTTCCTCAAGCCTTGTGGGCCTATAGAACTACATGGAGAAACACAACAGGCCATACTCCTTATGAGCTTGTTTATGGAAAGCAAGTTTTGTTTCCCATAGAGTTCTAGATTCAAACTTTCAAAATGGCAGTTCAGCTAGGACTTGATTTAACGGAGGCACAAAAGCATAGACTGGAGCAGATTAATGAATTGGATGAGATCAGACAAGATGCAGTTCAGAAAACAAGTCTAGTCCAACAGCAAAGGACTAGATGGCATGATAAGTACATCAAAGAGAAGAAATTCAAAGAAGGTGATTGGGCTCTCTTGTTTGACTCAAAATTCAAGGATTTTCAAGGTAAATTTCAAACACATTGGCTTGGGCCATATGAAATTGTTGGAATTTTTGACAATGGAGCAGTAAAAATCAGGACAATAGATGAAGAAGAGGTCACTTTTCTCAGAATGGTATTGAAGTCGTATCACAAACCACTCTCAAGAGAAGAATTTGTCAAGAAGTTCCAAGAAAACAAGTTGATGTGAAGTTAATGAAGAAGAATCTTTCTTCTTCATCAATCTTCTGATTGAATTTTTTTGAAGCATTTATTTTGAAAAAATAAAAATTCAAAAAATAAAAATAAAAAATAATAAAATAAAAAATAAAAATAAAAAAAAATAGGGTATATGTTAGGTAAACATGACTCGGGGTAGAGTCAATGTTGAGTAGGGTAAACAGTAGTGGTTTTGGGGCACATGGTTTTGTGCACCCATGGTTTTGACCCATGGTATTGCATGTGATGGAGCCTATAAAAAGGCTGGAAAGACTTCATTGTAATGCAGGCCTGGAGGTGAGCGGTGAAGGCTCACTTGGCCGGATTGGCCAGGGTTTTGGCCAATGTTTAATGAAATTTCATTGGTTGGGTTTTTCCCCGGATTTGGGGTTTTCCCGGATAAACATGGTGTTTATGTTTATGTGATTTGTTGCTGGGTTCTTTCATGGTTATGTTTGTGTATTATTTCTCTCTCAGTAACGGTAAATTTCCTAACAACTGCTATTGGAGCTAAGTTTAATGATTTCTGCTATATCTATAGTTTGTTGATATTGCGTGAAAGGGAAGATCTATGTGTGAAGGTGTCAGATCTACATCTAGATCTGGTTAGATCTACGTGTGAATATGATGTTTGATTGGACAGATCTGCGTGTGAAAAGCTAGATCTGTTGTGTAGGGTTTTAACACAAATGGATTTGCATATGCAAAAGATAGATCTAGCAGATCTGGAATAGATCAATCATTGACAGAGTCAAAATGGCGCATCCATGCAACTGCGCAAAAGAGGAGTGCTTTCATGATGGTTCGAGAAGGTTAAAGATGGAGCCTAAGTGTGCAAACAGATACATTGGTGGTCTGCAAACATTGGGGGAATCTGGTAAACAGCAAGACCAACGCCATCGTGGTAGGACGTGATTAGGGCAGCTCTCGACGCGGCGAAAGAGATGGGCCTGAAAATGAGAGCCCAGGGCTAGATCAGAGCAATGCAATGTGTTGATCGTTCCACCTGGAGGATGAGAGGACGAGAACAACGTTTTTTTTTTAAATCATACATCGCAGAGCAGCGCTAAGGAATATTTGGATGTGGCATATGTGGCCACAAGGGACTCAGCAAGGTCATGGACGCTGCTTGAGGCTGGTGAATACAAATTCATTGGAGTCGACAACGCGAGATGGGTTCGATGTGAATCTGTGACAAATGCTCGCACGATTCATTGGCTTCGTTATCCCAGTACTTGTGTGCGATAACCCAAAGGCGTGAGAACTTGCGCAGAAGGAATATGCATGAGGCGGATGCAGGACTTTTACATGGAGATCGATTTCCAATTCGAGAGCTCCGTGGGCCGCATCACGCGTTCAGACACCTACAAAATCTAGAAGTGCGATGGGAACCTGGGGACTGATACGATTCTCATGGGGATCGATGGGTTCAGATCGAGAATGGATCTGGGTTCAAATGCTGCGGTCGAAAATGGTGGAGAAATGCATTCCAAGGAACTTGAGTGAGCCATGGAGCTGTGAGGACGCAGATCCAGGTTTGGGGCAAAGATTGCATAAGAAATGGTACAACGTTGTTGCAAGAGGAGATCAGAGCCTCGAAAAAGGACGTGGCAAGAGTTTTAGTAGTCGTGGAGGCAGTGACAGCTATGGCTACGATGGACAGGACTGTCTTTCCCGTCAACAGTTTGAAAACACCAATACCTTCACATGTACAGGAAACTGGGATACGCTTGAAGTGTTACGGTTATGGATCAAGATTAATAAATTTTCACAATGTGGATAGCAGGGAATGGAAATACTTGGTTTCGTGAGGACCATGTCGAAGAGCAAGATCGTGGTTGATGGTGGAGAAGGGTAGCTCCACTAGGAATATATTCAAACCAACAGCAGAAGAATTGATCTCGAAGTTCGAGATTGAAGAGAGCTTGTCAAAATGAGAGAGGAAAAGAGCATGTGGATAAATTAATTGATGAACCATGCATCTGAAGAGAACTCCTAGAGAACTGGCGGTTACAGAGGCTGGTGACCCATGTAATCCGGTAGATGGATTCTTTTTATATGGACATTGATGTCATTCGGCAGATTGATGTACAACTATGATGTCCTCTTTGGAGAGGACATCATGTATGAATGTAGAGAATGGTCATACAAAGGATAGCAACAATGAAACAAAAAAAAATTTATTATAATGGAGTTAATTTTATTACATGTAAATGGGCATACTGCTGTAAGACCTCGTATGGCATGCGTACCCCTGGGTAATCGCTGGTAAAGTCTGGGTTAGACCTAGGTGATAGGGGGGATGCCAAATTAACAGTTACCCTGGGTAAAAATTTGAGGGGGGAAGAGCTAGAGTGAGCGGGCTTGTCTCACTTAGCAGGTTTGGCTGGATTTAGTCAAGAAGCCCCAAGTCAAGTTTAAGGGGGGAATTGTTAGGTAAACATGACTCGGGGTAGAGTCAATGTTGAGTAGGGTAAACAGTAGTGGTTTTGGGGCACATGGTTTTGTGCACCCATGGTTTCGACCCATGGTATTGCATGTGATGGAGCCTATAAAAGGGCTGGAAAGACTTCATTGTAATGTAGGCCTGGAGGTGAGCGGTGAAGGCTCACTTGGCTGGATTGGCCAGGGTTTTGGCCAATGGTTAATGAAATTTTATTGGTTGGGTTTTTCCCCGGATTTGGAGTTTTCCCGGATAAACATTGTGTTTATGTTTATGTGTTTTGTTGCTGGGTTTTATGATTTGTCGCTGGGTTCTTTCATGGTTATGTTTGTGTATTATTTCTCTCTCGCAACGGTAATTTCCCACCGCATAAACATGAAAACTAATCATTGATTGGCATGTTTATACAGAAAAGATAGGGTGAAAATCAGAGTCTTTCTGACACTCTAACTTTTCCATTTTGTTTCTGCAAGCAGCTGTTACAAAATCGTAAGTTCAGATCCATTGTACTTATGATCCATCTCATTTCATTTCATTCCATTCACTTATCCATCCATACTCCATTTCATTCATTCAGTCATACTTCACTTCATTCCATATTTCATTCATCTCATTCCATACTTCATCCACTTCATTTCCATATCAAAATTTAAAGTTTGATGTCTTTCTGCAAATGAATAACACATGTCATGGATTTCAGGCCATTCCTTATGTTCTTCCACTCCATTTCATGAATTGTAGTCCATTCCATTCCATCATTCACTTCACACATATCCCATTATATCATGTTTCATCACCCATCTTCACTCATTCCATAAAATATTCTATGTATATTCCAAACCACTCCATTCCATGATTAAAATTCTCCACAGGTACATTCTGCAGCTAAACAGACATTCTGTAGCTGATCAGACTTTCCGCAGCCAGACAGTCATTCCGCAGCTACAGATCCTGAAGGCACTAATCAACAAACATTTGAATTGCAACAAGATGATCCAGTATATCCATGAACAAGAAGAATCAAGAAGGATTATGAAGACTCTTCCAGAGGAGAACAAAGTATACAAAGACCACAAAAAGCAAATGAAAAGAAAAGGTAAAAAGTTCTGGTTATAATGGCATTTCATAAAAACTTTAGTATAGTCTAGTTATGAATCATTCGAAAAAGTTGTTTTGATTATTTTTATTGATCATGCCAAATATACCCTCCGCAAAACTTTGGATAAAAATATTTCATTTCAAATTCTATACCCGACCATCATTTAAGCGGTTAAAAAGGCTGAAGTGTTTGATTTCCTCACGTCACCCAGCCAAATCATTTAATGATGATTTTTTTTCCGTTGTAAAAAAAAATCTCCGCAGTCTTTTCACTCATTAATTTTTTTTCTTCACCTCACTTCATTAACTCATTCCGTAACTACCTCCATCACTCCATTCCGTAGCCAGCCCTTCATCATTTCATTCCACAAAACAGAGATATCCCTATCACCGTGAGCAGAGGTATATCAATTTGAAATATCAAACCACTATCACCGTGAGCAGAGATTGAAGCATTATCACCGTGAGCAGAGATTGAAGCCATTATCACCGTGAAGCAGAGGTATATCAGTGTGGAATTTGAAGCATTGTCACCGAAAAGTAGAGGTATATCAGTGTGGAATTTGAAGCCATTATCACCATGAAGCAGAGGTATATCAGTGTGGAATTTGAAGCCATTGTCACCAAGAAGCAGAGATATATCAGTTTTGAAGATTGAAGCACTATCTCCGTGAACCAGAGGTATATCAATTTGAAGGTTGAAGTTATTTTTTTCGTGAGCAGAAAGAGTACTAATATGAAGATTGAAGAAGGAATTATGGGCCTCATTGTAAGAACTGAACCAGTGGGCACAAAATACCTGGAAGGATACCCTCAAAGTAGAGAAATGTTGCAACAGGTAGGATGGCTACAATTTCTTGAGAAATTTAATGGCTTCCACAAAGAAGTCACTAAAACATTTGCAAGGTCATTCAAAGGAGCCGAGGTTGAAGTTGGGGATGTTAAATTCACTATCACAGAGGGTTTTATTGCAGAAGCAATAGGATTTCTTAGACATGGAGAGAGATGGTTTAAAAACAGATAATTTCATAATGAATCATGGAAGCAAATCCTAAAATCACCAGGTATGGATGTCAGTGTGTTTAAAAATGGAATTCCAAGTTCTGCATTAAAAAATAAATGGAGAAACATATTGCTTATTCTACAAAAATTTATCACATGTGAAGGTAGATATGGCACATTTTATGTTTACCATATTAGATTGATAATGCATTTTCTGGAGGAAGAGCTAAATTTTCCTTATTTCTTGCTTCAAAGTTTGAAAAAGATGGCTTTTAGTGTTCAAAGGAGAGTCCAATTCCTAGAGACAACTCTATACCATCATGGCTTGGTTAAGATTTTAATTGAACACCATTTAGCCAAAACAAAAGACACTTGAGATAATTTCTTGGTAATAAATCATTTTGAGGAACCAAAAGAGCCCTCACCTGAACATCAGCCTACAAGGAGAAGCAAAAAATGGAGAGCCTCTAAAATTGAAATTGACAAAACAGTACAGGCAAGTAGTGAAGAAATCATCTCTGAGAAGTTGACTCAAATTAAGAGACAACTTAAGAAAGAGAGGATAATCAGGAAATCTGCCACAGAAAAAGAAGAGGGATCATCCCAGCCAAGAAGAAGCCATAGACTCAGGGGGAAACTAAGGAAAACTCAGATCAAACAAACAGGGGTGATAAATATAGAAGATGAGGAAACATCTATTGAAGAAGATGTTGAAGAAGATTTTAATGAAGAAACCCCTGAAATTGACCCTGCTCAGCAAGAAGTTTATGACTATGTTGAAACATTGGAAAGGAAAGCTTCAGAGAGTAGAGATAGAACCCCTAGTCCTCCACTATCCAAAATAGATGTGTTAAGAAGGGATAGGTATGAGCTGGAAATACTTAATAGACATATCAAAAATGAGAATGATATTATGAAGGAACAAGTCAAACTCAAAACCAGTATGAACTCAACCTTATCTCTACAAATGGACAAAGTGGAAAAGGCTAATGAAAAGTTGAAAAAGAGGAACAAGAAGCTAATCAGGGCACTTATCAACTTAAGGTTCAAACTAGTCATCAGAAAACCCGGAAGACCTTTAATTTCCAGGCAAAGAAGAAGGAGGGGGTTAGATGTTCTTGCAGAAGTCTCTGAGTTTATGGAATAAGTTGCATGAGGACATGAAAGAATTCAGCAGTGGGGGTATGTTGAGCCCCAAGATTGTGCTTTCTTTCATCTTACTTTACCTCATTTTCCTTTATCCATTGTTATCCCAGACCCAAATGATCAATGAAATTAGTTAAAATTACTTTTAGAATGATTAACATGGCTAACTTGCTAAGTTTTGTGATTTTGTCATTGTAATGCATTTTGACCGGAACTAGCTGCAAAATGCAGACATTCCATAGCTAACCGGAAATTCTGTAGCTGTCTTCACGTTCAAGCATATTCCAAGTATCCTCTCAGGAAAATTCACACATGGGTATATTCCACATTATGTCCTCATTGTTCGTTGCTCACCATGAAGACTGAACCGAATTCTGGACGTGGTTTTGGTACGTGGGAACTCATTCAAGGAGGTAGACTTCTAATAGGACTGTCCTAGTCCAGATGTTCTTTGTTCCTTTACGCTGCCATATTTAGAGTCCTAGTACGATTTTGATAAGGAAAGACAATGATCCTCGTATTGTTGCAAGTTCTGTTATGTAAATTTGTTATAAAAGCACTCGGGAAACCGAGAGACAAGCTCTAGATTTTGCTTAGATTTTATGTATTGACTGGTATATTTCTGAAGACCGAGACTACTCTGTTTCAAGTTATTTTTCCTTTAATGAAGAAGACAGCATTGCTTTGAACGCGTTGAGTTGATTTGGAGTTAGATTCCGTCTGGTGGTAGAGGGCCCCTGCCTCCTGCACGGCTTTACTTTCGTAATCTAGATAAGTATCTTAGTCGTTTTCACATTTTTGAAGTTTGAGTTCATAGTTAATTTCATTAGCCACTATAGCTATACTTGTTCTAAGAAACTCTTCCAAAAGAAGAAACTCTTCCAAAAGATCATGATAATGAATGGGAAATGGCTGTAGTGTTGTAGGATTTATTTGTAATTTCTTTTGTTCATTATCACATTTGACCTTATACTAAGCAAACTCTTCCAAAAAATCCTTATGATGTCTAAGGCATGACTGTGATACTGAATGTTTCAGTTGTTTGTTTGCACTAAGTAGCATAGCTGATCTTACTCTTAAAACGCTTTTCCAAAATATCATAATGATGGGTAGGAGATAGCTGTGATGTCTTAGTTTTTAATTTGCTTTCAGTCTTTATGTTTGCATTTGCACTGAATTGTACAACCCAGATTGTTCTAGCAAGGTCTTCCAAAATACCATTCATGATGGACAAAACAGGCTGTAGAATCCCATAGATTAATGCATGATAACTTAGTTAGGGTACTCCAGAGTCAAATTGCATTCAATTCATGCTTTGTTATTTTGTTTTAAGTTTGATAATGGCTTGTTAGTTCAGCACTGTTTTAGACTAGTGACATCTTAGTTCAGTTTTAGCTTAGCTCATTGTATTTTCATTCCACATTTAGTTGTCATCCATTGCATATTAGATTACATTAGTTGTTAAACTTAAACAATACGACCTTCATTATTTACAAAATCTCTTTTGTTCCAAATCCATAATTGACTCATAACCATCAGAACAGAAGACAGTATCATCTCAAGGCCTGAAGTACTTTTGCAACTTCTTCATAAACAAAACCTTTTCTCAAAAGACTACTTTAAAAAGAAATCCATAACTTTTGAATAAGGTTTAGTGATGTTAAACTAAGTTGCATAATAGAATTAGGAGCTAGTCTTAGAGTAGAGATCTTATGATGTTAACAATATTTTTCTCCAAATATGTTTCAACAAATCTTTAATCATGGATAAAATGTTGTATCATTATAAGCTGATTGTTTAATTGTTTAGTTAGGAGAATTTGTATACTTAGCTGACCATTTCTCAAGCTCTCCAAAAATACCTTTGATGAAAGAATTGGACAAGTTAAGTTTCTGTTTTGATTCTTTTTCTTGAAGTCATTATCAAGCTTTGTATTCTGCTTAGTCATAATTTAGGTTTGATTTTGTTTCAGTATTTGCACTTGCATTTGTCATTTGTCATCAACCAATTAGGCTTCACTTTGTTTTTAACCAGTAGCTTCTTTCCACTAGTTTTGTATTCATTATTCCTTGTGAAACATAAAAACCATCAAAAGACCAAAAACATCATAAATCATCATAAAATACCAAAAACATCATAAAACACTAAACACAACGCATTAGGAGACAAACACCTAGGCACATACAGTGCACTTCACTTCAGCAGTTTACCACCCCTGGTTGACAATTAAATGAACTCAATTTATGAGACTAGGTTAAGCACAAACACCCCTCGCAATTTTTCAGAAGGAAGCCTAGTCTTGGTTTATGATCAAGCCAACGATAAGCTAGGAGCTGGAAAATTCGTGCCCATGTGGCGTGGCCCTTTCATTGTCAAGCGAAATTTAGCGAAAGGGGCCTATGAGCTGATATATTTTGATGGTGTCCCTTTAGATAAACCTAGAAATGGACTTTATCTAAAGTGATACTATGCTTAAAACTTGGTATGGAGATTTTTTATTAGATTAGATTTCTTTACTACTGGTGTGTTTTAGATTAGAAAAGTGTGCTTAGTTTATAAGTGTGTTTATCACTATTCCTGCTTATCTAAGTTTTACTCTTTATATTGCAGATGTCGACATCTCTTCAAACCTACATTGGTTTTACTGATGGTGCTTGTCGTAGTACACGGAACATTTCTTCTGCAGCTTGGGTTATCTATTCACCCTCTGATGAGTTAGTATCCATGCATGGGGTAAGCCTTGGTCAAACAATGAATAACATTGCCGAGTATAGTGCAGTGATTGAGTTATTATCCGAATCCATATCATTTGGAATTCAGAGTTTGATTGTTAGGTTGGATTCTGAACTTGTTGTATTACAATTGAATCGAGTTTATGCCATTAGAAATCCAGTGTTATTACGGTTATTTTTAAGAGTTCATCTCTTGGAACGTGAATTTGATTACATTGAATATCAACATATTCCAAGACATTTAAATACATTAGCAGATGCAGTTGCTTCTAGTATGATAAATCGACATTTGCAATGATCAAAACAGTAAAACAAACAACATCCATAATATGAACACAGATAGCTGGTAAATAGTGATATATCATAGTATAGAATGTTTTTCAAAAAATATACATCGTCTTCGATCATAGGTTGGAAACACCTTATGATCGGCAAAATGATAACACAAAAAGTCAAAAATATGAGTCTACAACACGATCATCCCATCACTGATGGTGATCACGATGAGAAACCACTGCCCGAGCCACCCTACACAGGAACCTTCTAAAAGGTCCTAGAACACCAATCACGTATCTCTGCAATCTGAGTGAGATCTCATTTATGTCTGTCTTTGGAATGTCTAGAGGTAGACGCTCTAGATGATGCTCTAAATCAGACAAAATTTTCGCTAATTGGCCTACTGGGGTTGGTGCGGCTGCAACTGGTTGTCTTCTGTCATAAGGCTGGAGATGGGTTGGTCGCCATGGACCCACATCTACATTCATAAAATCTTTTTAGTTATTAATTGACAAGACGATCAAAAAAAAAAAAAAAACGTTGAAAATGATTTTACCTGATTCATCCCACTGTTCCCCTGCTGGGAGAGTCATCTCCCGGTCGCCGCGAAAATCTATCCCGGCGTATGGAAAGTCCTCGATGACAAAAATTTGGCAGTCCAGCCAACGGAAATATGAAGGAGGAAATCGAACAATCTCAACGCCCTCAATACCATGACGGGCCATCAATGCAACCCAACGAACCATCCTAGGTTTTCAGGGTCGACCAGCATCAACAGGAATACTTTGCGGAGCTAGCATGGGTACCCTCTCTAAAGAAAAAGTGACCACGATGGATCCATATCCAAAGTTATTTAGTTTGCCATTTTTCGCTCTAGTCAGTTGGCCTTTTACATTGGTCAACACAGTTTCGCACCAGTTGAAAATGGTGCCTCGAAAACAGTCCACAGCAATACGCATCTGGGAACCGGTAGCCACATGCAGTGCAGCACTCCCACACAGTCTGGTAACAGTAAACACAATTACTTTTAGCTCGGGATGGATGATAGTTTTTATATCAATCTGTTTGTCCTCGGGGTCTGCTTCATCATTACAGAACTCTTGTTGAAGACTAGCGACAGTTTGGCCACCTGGCCTAGTCCCAAACAAGGAAAGTTGTTCGCCCCTCTTGGACAAACCAGTCAGAAAATAAATATCCTCCAGCTCAATTTCGAGCCGGTGGCCGCCAATAATGAAACACTGGTCCTGCACATTCCACCTGTTTACCAGCCATGTCAGGAGGTCTACCTGTGCCCTCATGCCCTAAATGGCCCAAAATTTATACAAACCGCATGCTCTTAAAGCCTGCATTGTGGGCAAATGGAGCATCGCGGCATCATCCACATCCTCATGCTCACGTTCTCTCCAAATCAACATCTTGCTAATCCTACAATGCATAAAAAGATAAGTTAGAACAATCTAATTTGAAAATTTTTGGGCGGGAAATGAAAAATTTGATTTTGAAATTCAATTGCGCGGGGACCGCACTTTTCCTTCGTACACAGTGTGTAGGAACGCAGGTGTTCTATATAAAAATTGAGGACGCACGACCTTTTTCAACATAGAAAAAGGTCGGGGTCCGCAGGTCCTGTGTGTTGTGCCTGTGGACCCCCGCGGGCGATTTCTTAAACATATTTTTCCCTTAAAAAATGAAAACTAAAGCCTAAAAAGAATTGTAAATGGATGAAAAGCAAGATTAAGAGGTTGTGGATTACCCGGGGTTGATGGTTCTCGATTTCGTCTGACGGATCTTCCAGAATCTTCATAGGAGCTTTTTTACCCAAAAGCTTCTACTTTTCACTCTGAACTTGAACGGTAAAAATGAAGTTGAAAAAGTCCTTTTTATAAGTTTTTTCGAATAGATGAATTTTAATTTGTTTATTTTTCACTTTAAAAAGGGTATTTTGAAAGCATTTTTACTTATTTTAAACAGGTATGTGTAATGTTTCAAGTTTTTGTTCAGAAATTGGAATTTTCAGGAGAATTGATCATTTTTCAACAAAGAGTATACTTTTATCACTTTTTCGGACTCTTTCAAAAATTCACGAAAAAGAGAAACATTGGAGTTCTATTTTAAGCCCTTTTCAGACTCTCTAAACATGAAAATATTTCCAAGTACTTGATTGTTCGAACTCATTAAAGTAAATGAATAATCGTCCCTTCAGTATAAGTTTACCCCTTTTACGGACTGAAATGGACTATTTACGAAAAAGGTATACGTTGACTAATTACGGTCAATAGAGTTCTCTCCCGCATTATTTTATCCTTTTTCGGGCTCGAGAGACTAAATTTATGAAAAATTACACCCACGGAGTTTTCTTAAGTTTTTCTTCTGACTCCCTAAAACTGAAAAACACCGAGTTTCTCCTATACTGGACTCGTTAAAACTTAACAGTAAAGGACCTGTTTAATTTTCAACAGGAACGAACCACTCCTTCTTAGGGTTCGAATCTTAAACTAATTTGGACTCATCCGAAGGATGAGCTTATAAACAAGCAAATGTTATCCTCCTCAAGCTTGTCAAAAATAAAGAGGTACTTGCCAGAAATGGTGGGGGAAAAGAGAGAAAAATGGACTTGTTTGTTGTATTTTGATTTTTTGAAAATCTAGTTAACCACTCTTGAACACGACACTTTCGATCCCTTGGGTTGGGAAATCCTTTGCCTAACAGTTAATCAAACCTCATTTGAAAATCTTCATCTGGTTTCTGGGTATTAGCTCTGGGTCAATTGCTACCAAGCCAGCTACAGTGTCGTTATGTGTCCAAGAGGACAGTTCAAATAAACCATTCATCTGCAAAATATCTGTCATCCATTTTTGACCATCCCTGAGTCAGTCCTTGCCAATATATTTTCAAAACTTGATCTATGATTTCGTGTTGTGGGCTTGCCTACAACGGATCACTTTCTATCGACGACAACTCATTATCTAGGAAGTTGATCTAGAGATCGTCAGTACCTTGAAATCTGCATGCCTCAATGGCAGGTTTCTCGCTTTCAACGACAGGTTGCATCATTGACCTTCGATCGAATGATTCCGTGATATGTTCGACTTCAGCTCATTCATTCACATTTCATGGATTGTACTGGGTACTTTGAGAGCCATTGACATTACTGGTGGTTACTCTCACACTTGTTAACAGTTTACATCATTGACTGGTAATCAAGTGGTTTCTACCATGTTCGACTTCGACACATTCATTCACATGGATAGAATCGTACTAGTTCGAGATGCAGAAATCAAGACCCTGGATCTAGTTTCTACCATCCAGGCTGCGAGGAATTTTTTTATCTTATAGTAGACTATTTACAAACAGATGGTTGCGTCCATACTATGTCTACACATGTCTATACTGTGATGTACCCAAAATCATTCTTGTATCAGAACAGTTTGAATTAGTTAGTTTTGATCTGAGCATAGGAATGCCTACCTCAGCGATGATATATATATATATTTCATTGAATTTTTTTACAGGTTCCGACTGGGGTGACCACAGGATGATCCTTGAAATGATAAAGTACTACACTCTTCATACATGACAGACTTCGGCATCATCTATTCCAGACTTTGCACTTTAGGGGGCAATCTGTTACACTGAAAATTGTCACTTTGACATTCTGCTATGTGTATGAGCTCATTATTACTCATACTCCTCCCTTTGCAAGTCTAACATATCAGTTCTTCATGTCAAGCCTTGAAAATCAGAGAAAAGTTCCTAAAAATCTCCTAAACTTTGGTATCTCACTTTCTCTCTATCTTGCCTGCGGTCCCGCACTTGATGTTCAGCTTTCCTGCGTATCAGAACGCACTTTATCTGTGTTAAAAGTGCGGACCCCTGTAAGATCAAAAAGGCGAAAGTAATTTCCAAAAAGCTCAATAAAAGTGAATTCTAGAAGCTTCCAGAAAATATCTTGCGGTGATAGAACCGCTCTTATGAGGTGCATGTATCCCTTACCTTATGGAGCTAACCCCTTGATGTGAGGAGCTTATCCCTTTGAAGGAGGATTATATCCCTTCATAGTTGGAACAAGAAACCTCCTCTATTCTACTATAAAAAGAGGCATTGGGTAGCCTCAAAGGGGAGTTGAAGCTTTAGAATATTTGAAGTTAAGTGCTGTTGAGATTTAGACTCAGTTGATTAAGAATTTTGTGAGGAGAGATTACATACCTCTATTCATCTTGGTTGGAGGAGTGCAGAGCTTATCAAAGTAAAGGAGATTCCTGCTTTGAACCCTGGAAAGTCCTGTGCAACATGAAGGCTCAGGTTGTAAGGATTTTCTTCTTTTGAAATTAATACAAATATACTCATTTTTCTCAATAAGCTTTCAATCAATGGTTTATTTCATAGATTCCTTGATCACTATGATAAGCATGGTTTATGATGATTTCTATACAAGTGCTATGTAATATTTTTCTTGTTTGTGACTGCAGGTTTATGAGGAAAACTCCTTCAAGCGCGCGAGGGACAATAACGACTTCAAACAAGCACTGGACAAACGGTAAGTCCTTAACACCTCTATAGATATTTTCATAGATCATATATGCTTAGAGAAATATTAATCTATTTGGTTGTTTGTTTCTAGATACTTTTAGTACTAGGGAGATCGGTCTTGTCCGCAAGACGGATTTATTCGCCAAAAAATATCATGCACAAATCTAGTTAATAACACCATATCCACATGCGTAGCAGTAGTAATCATCGCATATCATTATAACGCATCATCAAAAAAGTATATTTATACCATAACATAGACATATTTGTAGCATAAACATATAACCAACAGTATTGCATCAACAGAAATACCTTAGATGAGATAACACATAAATACTTCAACCATATCCGCATATATTAGTATCCAAAACAAAATACAATCTGACACAGCCTGCACACATAGCCAGCATTTTCTGCACATAGCAGGACTAGGGATCTCTATGCACACAACCAGTAGGAGTCCTTACCCTAATGACCAACAATAGATCTAACAATTCGCACTTAGCATCAGACTTAATTCTTTCCTATCTTAAGACTAAAAAATGTGCATTTACTTATATTGACTTAGCTTACGCTTCCAATGGTCCGAAAACCATGGTTTGAGGACTCTTGGTCTACCCTCGACGCATTACAATGCATTCGGGGCTTTGACCCACCCCAAAACCACTGCGTTAGACTAATTAAGACCAAAATTATACAAAATTGTACAAAATTCGCAGCTTTAGGGGACCCTGTTCAAACAGGAATGGATAAGGGAAAATGAAGAAGATGGTGCTAGGGATGTATAAAATGGGCGAGGGGATAGGTAGTAGTAGTATGATGGGATTTAGGATGGCGATTTGAGAATTGGGAGCCTAGGTAAAGTTAGCACCTAAGGCTTAGGGTTCTGGGAAAAATGTTTAGGGAATGGAAATTTTATAAAGAAGGGGTTTAGGAATGGGTATTTTCAATTTTTGGAAGGGTTTAAAGGTGTAGGGGATTTTAATTATGAAATTCAAGAATGCGATGGGAATACTAGGGTTTTAAAACGTTTTCAAACACCAAATTCTAACCTAAACTTCACAACACTCAACACATTAACTTGATGAAGATGATCATTTATGGCATTAGATATTAATAATTTTTTGGAGGTCAATGATTAGGTTGATGAAGCTTTGGAAATTATTTTTTGGCACTTGAATGTGTTTCTAGGGCTTCCAAGTCATTTTCACAGTGCCTGAAGCATTTGCACCCTCATAGAAGTATTTACACCCTCACAGAAGGATTTTTGCAACGCCTTTTTGCATACCACTTTTGGAGGCCTTCCTAGTTCCCAAATTATGCCCAGGATAGATAGTTTGAAGACTTATCCTAGCTACGTTTAAAATATGCCTTTAGCTTTCTGAATGGATTTGATATGACCTGTCAAAAATTGATTCTCCCAAGACTGGTAAAAAAGTGCAGAATGAGGGTGCAAAAATGAAGTGTGATCTTGCAGACAATGTTTGGAGGCCTTATTCATCTCCAAATTGATCTCAATATAGCTCATTGGAAATATTTCTCTCTCTAGTTACCATTTGACTCATAAAGAAAGTCATTTGGACACTCAATATAGGAGAAAAATGGATTTTCCCAAGGTCACTCGAGAAGTGCAGAAAACCTCTTGTAGCACCTGTATTTTTGAAATTTCTCCCAAACCATGATACTTGTGTAAAAAAAGGAGATTTTATTTTTTGACCTATGATGGACAAAAAAAATTCTCACTTTTTTCAAATGCATCTTTGTTTGGTCAGATTCACAATTTGAAGAAAACCCGATCCTATGTGTGGCAAATGATTTGTCCCTTGGAATGTCTTCTTGAAAAATGGTGGGTAAATGATGTTTATGAGCTAAAATGACTTGATACTTACTTATATGACCTCCCTTATGCCTCCTCTACTAATATGTCTCTAATTCCATAACAAACCCTAACTCAGTGGGAGAGGAAATTACGGTTTAGTGCTTGTGGAAAATGATGATTTGGGCACCCTTGGGAAAAAACAACTCCCTTTGGCATTTGATCAGTTGATGAACTAAAAAATTTTCACTTTGACATGTGCTTGTTTGGCATGTGGAACTGATTTGGAAGCTTGGGACAATACTTATTGCATATTATGAGCATAAAATTACATAAAATTTAAAAATAAATTACATCTTCCTTTTGAATAAAATTACATTTTGGTATGAAAATCATACTCTGAAACCAAAATTATAACTTTAAAAATAATATTTTCATGCTGAGAAATCCTTTTTACATGATTGGGAAAGTATTAATTGAGTCACTCTCACACCTTTTCTAACCTTATTGAGATGAAATGGTGTGTTATGAACCTTGAAAAATGAAACCTTTTCGACCTAATGGGACTTTGGATGACCTGACTCCATGGTTGATTTTGACTAACATAATGACATAATCAAATGAGATTTTAAGATGTTTTTGTGCTCAGCAAGACATGGATGTGGGTAAGAAAATGTGAAATTTTGAGGGAGAGTAAGGTTTTATGACTAGGGCTACCATTAGTGAGTCAATTTTTTGCATGACCTATTAGAATGATAAAAAAATTCTAAGTGTGACCCCTAAAACGAATATGAAAAGAGTGATTTTGATCACTAATGGAAGAATGCAAATTTTGCACTAAGATCAGCCTTATTGGGAATGGAAGCTGTTTGAATGTGTCAAGAACATAGTAGCAAAAAGTGCCTAACCATTGGGCCAATACGATCAAAAAATAAAACTAACTCAATACTAAAAAATCTACTCAATAAACTGAACTGACTCAGAATAAAATGCAACTAAAAAACTGAAAAAGATGCTCAGAATTGAGCTTATTCAACAACCTACTCTAACTGATCCATTCATCACTTGATCAGGTGAAATGGAACAACTAATGAAACCATGTAAGCATTTTGGCTAATAGTTGAATTCTTTGCAAATGCTTGCTTATGAGAAAGAAGAGAGAACTAATGAAAAGGAAAATCCAATGAAAATTTTAGTCAGATTAAATCTTAATGAATTTGCAAAGCATGAGCCCACTAGTTGACCTCAAGAATGCTACAAAAGGATCTTCATAGGAATACATATTGACTTCCAACCCATCTAATTCATTACTGCTCTGCACTAGGTAGTTTTCGTACCTTGATTTTAAAATGTTCCCAACATCCATGCTTTCCTCCCTAGATGGCTACAGAAAGTTGACAAAAGGATCCTGAAACTCATGAATAACCATTTTTTTCTGATATGACTACAAATATTGGTATGCGGTTTGTAATGAAACTCCTACTGAATAATACAATGAAGTAGGTTGTCGGATCAAGTTTTTATCAACACTCTTTTCAGGCTCATAATTAGCTAATGGAGAAGGAATTTTACTGCAGATATCATCCAACACATCAACTATAGGGTCATGAAAAAATTAAAAATACTGTTGCAACCTATTTTCCATTGTTTCTAGTGAGACTGCATGACCATTTATAGGCTTCTCGTCCTTTTCTTTAGAGACATTATAAAACATTTCCTTCAAAAACTGAAATGTTTCAAAACATAATGGTGTAGAATCATATTGCATCATTTGATCGTGTGTTTCAAATTTCAATCCTTCATCTACAATTTGAAATTCAATGGGACTCGGGAGCTCTAATTCTAGATCTAAGGAGGATTCTATGTCACAAATAATTTCCTCAACTAGTTCAAGATAATGTTTATCATTATAGTGTTGACCACTCACTTATCTGCTTGCTTATAGTTTTATCTTATTTTTACAAATGAGGAGAAACACAAGGGTAAGGAGCTCTGATCAAGAATTTCATTATCCTCTTGATTTTCAAGATCAAAATTAATGACCGCTAATTTCTGATTGCATGAAAGTTATCTCTCATAAACTAACATGAAGTAAAACAAAGAGGCAAAGATTATTCATTTACTTCAAAATTTTCTACGCTTTCATCCTCACTACCATAAACCACATGTGTGAGCTGAATATCTTCTTTAAAATGTTGAAAACATGTTGATGATTGACTTGAAGAGTCAACCTCTCTTTTGACAACATAATCATCATCATATTTATCATACTTGGGTAAATCATCAAAATGAGTAATTTCATCAAGAAGGCATATCAGATCTACAGATATTTCCTCTACAAACTGATCTATAAAAATGATTTATTTATTGTCCCTTGATGCATACATAAAGTAATCATTATCAGATCTATGACAACTAGAATAAGAAGGAAAATTTTTCAGATCATCAACTTGTTTTTCTTCAATTAGTGAGACATGGTAATATTGAACAACAATATAATATCTCATGATTATCTTTTGCATCATTTCCTCTATTTTACTAACCAAAATGTCTAGCATCACTTCTGATTATGTCAAGAATTCTTTCTCTATGTTTTCCCTTTCTTCTTCTTTCAAATTTAACCTTTTTACCAACAAATTAGCTTCTACGGCTATTGCATTGTCCCGTATTTTTTAGAGTGTTGTAATATCCCTTTCTCTCAATCAAATTTCCATTTCCGGATCAAAGGCATTCGGATAGTGTAAGTGGTTTGAACCAAGAGGCAGTTTTATATCAGCAAGGATTGAATGGTATACTTGATTGAATCTAGCTGAAATTTTTTGCACTTTTTCTCCTGGTTTCTTTTTCAAATTATCATATTCTTCTAAAATTAGAAAAGGAATCCTCTTGATCACCCATTTATCAAGAAATATTTTCACAAACTCATGGAAATAAAAATACTTGCATCTGGAATGCTTTTGAACCATTCCTTAGCTTTGCCTTGTAAATATAGAGTGAAGATCCTAATACTAACATCATCTTCATCAAACTCAAAAATTTCGAGAAAATTTTCAAAAATATGAATGTGTTTCTCTACAGTGCTGTTACCATATTCTCCATCAAACCTGGGAAGATATTTGTAATAATTTTCAGGGAAATCATGGAGTATAAGAGGTAAGATGATTGGTTTGTATCTATATATAATTTTACAAGGTGTAGGTGTTGGAAATGTTGTCATTGATGGCAAAGGAGTTGGAAAAGAGGCAGCAGAGAAAGCAGCAGACAAGGAAAAGAGGCAGGCTAGGAAGTTGATGAAACAAATTCTATATGAAAGAGCTTTGATGTCAATAAGAACTTATACGAGAACTAGTGATGTTTAAACTCTGTAATAAGGGTCTCCATGTGATTCACCTTTTGAGGTATGTGGATGTGGGCATAATGATGTAACTTTTCTCTATTCAAAGAGAAGGATTGGAAACTGTTAATCGAGGATAGTCCTGTGAAAAGACCTGCATAGAGAACTTGGCCAGAACCAGAAAGTCCTGTAAGTAAACTCATTGTGTGAAGAAATAAATTGTTTCAGGGTTATCTGTGCAATGATTGAATTAAATTATGTGTGCATATATATATAGAGGTTCTTGACAATTAAATTCCTGCGGCAATGAGAAAATGTCTTGAATCTCCTTAACAACTACCTATCTATTTAATGATGAAAGTGTATGGAGAATGTGCATCAAAACCTGTGTTGAGGTTAAAAGACCACTGGTCGAATGAGGCACCTACTGTATGATGAAGAGTATTTTTGTTGAATTCCTTTATATAGAATACGTTGTAAACGATGGCCCTGCACGCATTGTTGAAACTATGAAATGCCGAGGTTGGTTGCCGTGAACCCAACCCTGTGGGGGTCGTTTTAATTGGACATTTGACATGGCTTGTATCAATGTTTTCGAATAGCTACAACCTGAAATTTGACAATTACTGTAAGATAAACGTAGCGATGATGGAAAAAAGGAATGGACCCTTGAGAAAGAAGAGCGGAACTCATAAATAATAAAGGCGGATGGAACCTTGAGCAAAGGAGAGGAACCATGAGCGGAGTGAACAGTAAAGGCGGGATTTCGGTTTTCATCGCACTGCTTTCGACGGGCAAGTGGTATTCAAGAAATCAGAGTGATTCCATAGAGCGGCTGACACGTGGCATACATCGAGGTATCAAAAACCACTCATATCGCACATTATCATTCATGCATCTATGCCAAGCGATATCCATCAGATCGTGTGGAGCAAGGCAACGTGTTCTCCGCAGTTGGATATGAAGGGTCATTTAAGCACTAGGGTCCAGTCCAATACGCAGCTATTGAATGTTAACTCGCGTGAAAGTTAACCAAGCGATATCCATCGGATCAAATGAAGTAGCGTGACAGGCTTATAACCATTGGATCATGATCGATGTTACATAGAGGTATGTTAAATGCTGGGGCCCAAACATTATAAAGATTAGTGCTGGGACTTAATCTACGCCAAAGTTTATTTATGAGTTTTAACATTTAAGTTAGGAAGGATGTATAATATATGTGGATACATTACGCTTAATGAAAAGGCCAAGGTTATTAACACCGAAAGTCGGGTTTAATCAAAGTCGAAGTTTATATTCCAAGGTATGGGCCATCGTTTATTTGTTGTTTATGAAATAATCAAAATATAAATGTGTGGACTAGTGTGGGTTAAGTGGTTATGCCGAAAGGAGAATAGGATTTAACATTACAGTCTTTTGACTTTCGAATGTATTCTGAGTTAAACTTGAATAGAGGCTTCAATTATACAGTGCGAAATGCTATGGGGCCCGAAGAAATTATATGAGTGTTTCTTGTAAACATGAAACCAAAGGTTAAATTGTTGATGGTTCATGATAAAAATTGTGAGTACTGATATATCCTTGTTGTTAAAAAGGTTTTATAAAAACACCGAGAGTTATTTTATGTTTGATTAAAAGGTAGTTGTACATACCGCAGTTATATAACTACAATGAACAGGGAACTGAATAAAAGAGAAAATGAAAAAAAAAGAGTGGAGTGGGATGAATGTGTATGGAAAAGAAAAAAGAAGAGGAGAGCGTGCAGAGACGAAAGTTCGATGAATAGGAATATGTACAGGAATGAATTGGATAAGTGAATGAGCACAAAAAACGAGAAAATATGCAAAAGACAGTGAACAAAGTATGCAGGACAGCTGCATGACTATTACAGAAAGGACAAAAAAAGCAAGCCAAGGTCTGAGTGAAGTTTATATATTGTAACTGAAAATGTAAATGTTTTATTTGTTTTATATTATTTGTGATGCAAAGGTAAGTATCCTAAGGAAAATAAAAATCCCACTGTAACATGGAAATTTGTACATATTGTTATAATCTTAAATGAGTTGGACAAAGTAACGAGAAGACAGAAGTCAAAGAGTCATGGCTATTCACTCAAAATTCCTTGTGGAATACAAATAGTCATGTAATGAACTCTATATATAATATCAACTTGATATGCATAAGAAGAGAGAGAGATTAAGGATAGAGAATGAAAAGTATAGAAGATTGAGGCAGAGAAGATTAGGAAGAGGGGAGTAGAAAGAGGTGCTACAGAACAGAACTGATATCTGAGGTAAATCAGCAAACATTTCTTGTGATAAATTGAGGAAGTTGGAGCTTCCCTATCAAGTTAAAGCTTGATAGCTGTCAGTTGTACCTGACTGAGGTTGGAGCCTCCTGTAGGTTGGTGCCTGCAGAAAATTGAAGGGAGTTGGAGCTTCCTTGCAAGTTGTAGCTTGCAGAATTGAGGTTGGAGCCTCCTGTGGGTTGGTGCCTACAGAAAACAGTGGTGAGCAAGAGTTGGAGCTTGCCTTTGCATCAAAACAATAATAAAATGTGGTTTTCTCCCTTTATGGGTTTCCACTTATATCTGTTGTCTCTATCTGTGTTGCCTGTGTACTGAGATGATTTACCAAATCTGCATAATGTTTTCTACTCTCATAATAAGTTTGATGACACATTAATTTAATACTTGCTGCAACATATTAAGACTGTTCATGTACTAAGGTTGATTATAAAAATAAGCTGTAAATAAGCTGATGAAAAATTTAAAAATCTCATGTATGTGTTAAACTGATCCACCCCCCGCCCCCTCTCAGTTTAACTAAGAATTCAACAATTGGTATCAAAGAGGTTCCTTTGTACCAATTTAACAACTGAAAGGAGATCCTAGGTTCTCAGGATGTCTAGTAAATAAGGATGCTCAACCAATAAAGCTCCTTTCTTTACGGGTGAAAATTATGCTTTCTGGAAAATCAGAATGAGGACATACATAATGTCTCTAGGAATAGAAGTTTGGGCTACTGTGGAATTAGGATATGCACCAAAGGCAACTGACACAGAGAAAGAAACCAAACAATATTTTGTAGCCAACACAAAAGCCATGAATGCCATCTTAAATGGATTGTGTGAAGCAGAGTTTATCAAAGTAATGCACAAAGACACTGCCAAAGAAATGTGGGATACTCTGAAGAACATCCATGAAGGATACAAGAAGGTTAAGACTGCCAAACTTCAATTCTATAGAGCCCATTTTGAGAAATTAAAAATGAATGATGATGAAGACATTGCTAGCTTCTTTCTAAGGGTTGCAGAAATAGTAAATAACATGAAGGCTCTAGGTGAAACCATAAAATAAGTTGTAATTGTACAAAATATTTTAATATCTCTTCCACCCAAATTTAATCCCAAGGTGTCTGCAATAGAAGAAACAGCTGATTGGGAGACCCTGACCATGAACCAGCTACTTGGAAATCTAACAGCATATGAAATGAGGCTCCCACAAAAGAAGCCAAGTACGAGGGAGGCAGCCTTTAAAACAGAAAAGCAGAAAGTAGAAGAGGAAGACATATGCTCTTGCTCAGATGAAGAAGAAGAAAAATTGGTCAAGAAACTGGATAGAGGCTCAGGTAAATACAAAGGTGAAATTCCTTTCAAATGCTTTAATTGTGGAAGAGTTGGACACTCTGCAGCTAAATGTCCTCTCAAGAAAGTAAGGAATCAGGCCCAAGAATCAGAGAAAAATAGATCAAAGAACTGGCAGAAAGGAAAGAAGTTCAGCATAAAATCCTTCTATGCTCAACAAGATAGAAGTACATCTGAAGACTCAAATGAACTCTCAAGTGAAGAAGGAACCTCTGAGTTTTTATTGATGGCCATAGAAGAACTTGAAGGACTCCTGCTAGAAGATGTAGAAGAAGAAGGTGAAGTAGACCTTGAAGAGCTAAGAAGTGCTCTGGAGGAGATTGACAGACTCAAACTAAAGTGCAGAAAACAAAAGGACATTCTCTTCAAGTATGTGAGAGAATAGAAGAATTCAGAAGCCCTCATGCAACTAAAGGTAGAGCTTGAAGAAGCCAAGAAGAACGAAATTCTGGATGCTCAAAGATCTCCTATGATAAAAACATGAATAGGCTATGAAGGAGAATCAAGTAAAAGAAAAGAAAAGGAAAAAAGAGAGGTTATCTTTGTAAAAGAAAAGAAGAATGATGAAGGAGCTCAGACAATTACTACAAAAGAAAAAACATGTAATAAGGAAGACAAGGATCAGCAGAAACCTCTAGTAACAAAGAAGGAAATAAATACTAAGACAAAAAAAAAAGTATTATATGCCCCTGAGTATGTCGAATTTGAAAGCCATCAAAGGAGATTCTTCCCTCCTATGAAGAATGCCACTTGTTATGTCTGCCACAAGCAGGGACACATTGCTGCATATTGTCATGCAAGGAGGAGTAATTCAAACTAGCAAAAGATGCAAACAGTGAAGAGACTGTCTCAAACAAACAAATGGAGAAGACAACATTACACCAGGTATGCAAATAATTTCTATGGTTACTGTTTTTATTGTAAGGAATTTGGCCATAAGATCATTGAGTGTATAAAGTATGGAAAAAGAGTGATGTTCAACACCCCAAGGGGGTTTATGAATCAACGAAATTTTTCTCATACTCACAATTCTCAAAAAATTATAATAAAATGCTATGTATGCAATAAATTTGGACACATGCCTTCCAAATTTCCTCTCAGAAGAAGCAGTTCATCATCTCACAAAAGATACCAAACAAAAGGATGCTTCCAGTGGGTAAAGAAGGTGAATAAATGTGACTTGGCTCTAACTGCTCAAGACCTGAAAAGCCAATGGTATTTGGACAGTGGCTGCTGAAAACACATGATTGGAGACAGAAGTAAGTTTATTACTCTTGATGACAAAAAATCTGGCAATGTTACTTTTGGCAATGATAAATTAGGAAAAATAAAAGGAAAAGGCTTAGTTAGTCTAGATAATGGCAGAGGAAAGGCCCAAGATGTACTATTTGTAGATGGGCTGAAAGCTAATTTGCTGAGTGTCAGTCAAATGTGTGATAAAGGCTGTGAATTTCTTTTTAGAGCATAAGATTGTGAAGTCAGATCAAGCACCACAGGTAAGACTCTGCTCAAAGGAGTTCGAACAGAGAGTAATGTTTACATTGTGAAAGAGGAAGATGAAGCATGTCATCTTAGCAAACTTGAGGAGTCATGGTTATGGCATAAAAGGTTGGGACATCTCGGCTTCGATCACATCATCAGACTAAACAGGAAGAAAGCTGTCAGAGACATGCCAGAAATAAAAAAGACCTTCTAATACCATATGCAAATCTTGTCAATTGGGAAAACAGACCCGCACATCATTTAAGGCCAAAGATGAGTTATCAACAAGAAGACCACTCCAGCTTGTGCACATGGACCTGTGTGGACCTGCAAGAACTAAAACTCCAAGTGGAGAATCCTACTTCATGCTAATAATTGATGACTTCTCCAGAATGACATGGGTGGCATTCCTCAAGAATAAATCGGAAGCTCTGGAAAAATTTAAGATATTCAAAGCATTAGCAGAAAATCAAACAGGATGCAAACTAAAATGCATCAGATCAGACAGAGGAGGTGAATTCACAGATTATGACTTTGCTGACCTATGCAATGAACATGGGATAAAGTAAAAATTTACTATTGCAGGGACACCTCAGTAGAATGGAGTAGCAGAGAGACAAAATAGATCTGTATAGCAAATGGCCAGAGCCATGATGCAAGAGAGTAATATTCCTCAAACCTTCTGGGGAGAAGCAGTACACACAGCCGTGCATATCCTTAACAAATCTCACTTAAGGCCAAGCAGTGACAAGACTCCCTATGAACTATGGCATGAGAAACCAGCTTCAATCAAACATTTTAGAATCTTTGGAAGCAAATGTTACATAAAGAATAATGATGAAAATCTTGGGAAATTTGATGCAAGAGCAGATGAAGGGATATTTCTAGGATATGCTTCCAAAAGTAAAGGGTACAGGTGTTACGACAAGACTCTTTGAAAAATAGTAGAAAGCAATGATGTGATATTTGATGAAGAACTTCCAAACAACACAAAAGATACAGAATGCAGCAGTCCATCAGACAACCATGAAGAAGAAGACCAAGATGATGATGAAACAAGCAAGACAATAGAAGATGTTGAACTGATCTCTAAAGCCCCTTCTAGATACACTCAGAAGAACCATCTTTAAGATCAGATCATAGGAGACAAGAGAATAGGGGTCCAGACAAGAATGCAGCTAATTGAACAGACAGAAGAAGTATACATAGCCATGTTATGACAAATAGAGCCAAAAAATTTTGAAGAAGAAAGCAAGGAAAAGTCTTGGGTGAATGCTATGAATGAAGAATTGGATCAAATTGAGAAAAAAAATACCTGCAAACTGGTTCCTAGACCCACAGGGAAAAATTTCATAGGCTCAAAATGGGTATTCAAAAATAAAATGAATGGGGAAGGACAGGTAATCAGGAATAAATCCAGACTATTTTGCAAAGGATATTCACAAATTGAAGGACTTGATTATGATGAAACATTTTCCCCTGTAGCCGGAATGGAATCCATCAGAATGTTTCTGGCCTTTGCGTGCTACGAAGACTTTAAGGTATATCAAATGGATGTGAAATCTGCATTTCTGAATGGAGACCTAGAAGAAGAAGTCTACATGGAACAACCAGAAGGTTTCTCTTTAATAGACAAAGAAGACTATGTGTGCAGACTGAAGAAGGCTCTATATGGACTGAAACAGGGTCCTCGTGCTTGGTACTCAAGATTGGATAAGTATTTGCAAAAACAAGGCTTTAAGAGAGGTGGAGTAAACAATAATCTATACATAAAAGCCCATTAAAATTAACTCCTGATCATTGTAGTGTATGTTGATGACATTATGTTTGGAAGCAACAGAGATGAACTAGAAAAAGGGTTTGCTGAGGAGATGAAATCAGAGTTTGAGATGTCCATGATTGGAGAACTCAGTTTCTACTTAAGACTTCAAATTCAGAAAAATAACACAGGTACATTCATCTCATAGGAAAAACACTTGAAATAAATGTTGAAAAAGTTCAAACTGGAGGACTGCAAACCTGTGTCAACTCCCATGATCATGGGATGCAAGCTGTGTGTTGATGATGGATCTGCAGATATAGATCAAAAACTCTACAGATCCATGATAGGAAGTCTATTGTATTTGACAACATCAAGACTAGACATCATGCTAGCAGTAGGACTAGTGGCTAGATATCAGGCAACACCTAAACAAAATCACCTTCTTACAGTCAAAAGAATATTCAAATATCTACAAGGAACAACACAATATGGGCTTTGGTATCCTAAAGGCAAAAAATTCACTTTGATAGCATACACAGATGAAGATTTGGCTAGCTATGTGGATGACAGGAAAAGTACAGGGGGAGGTGCATTCTATCTAGGAGAAAGTCTGGTGGCATGGTTAAGAAAGAAAGAAACATCTATCTCTCTATCTACAGTAGAAGCAGAATATATAGCAGCAACAACATGTTGTACACAAGTCATGTGGATGAATCAAACCCTCCAAGACATGAAGGTGAGCACTGATGAACCTATCTCAATCAAATGTGATAATACAAGTGCTATAAGTATATAAAAAAATACCGTGCTTCGCTCAAAAACTAAACATATCCCAATCAAGTATCATTTTCTCCGAGAACAAGTGGCTCCGAAGGTAGTAAAGCTGGAATATGTACCAACAAAAGAACAGACAACTGATATATTTACCAAACCTCTTGCTAGAGAACCATTTGAATATTTGAGAGATAGACTAGGGGTAGTATCTGTGGATGCTACTCTCTAATATAAAGAAAAAGCACAGTTTCAGGGGGAGAACAGAAACGAAAATATCATTCCAGGGGGAGATTAGCCAACAAGGAAAGCATGAAACAAGTCCTCAGGGTCAAAGGATTATGCAAAGAATACATTCAGCATAAAAGAGTCCATGAAAAGGCTAAAGGGTTATAATTTTAGATTTAATCCAAAGTTTGGAGCAGTAGGGTACAAAGTCAGAAGATCTCAGAGAGAGGAAATGCAAGAAATATTGAAAAAGGATAAAAACTAAGGATACAATATACACTAAAGAAATGCACTAGCAACATAAGAAAGGGTCCTAAAAGGAAAGCAGAGGAAGTGTATTGCCATCAATTCCAAAGGGGGAGATTGTTGGAAATGTTGTCATTGATGGAAAAGGAGTTGGCAAAGAGGCAGCAGAGAAAGCAGCAGACAAGGAAAAGAGGCAGGCTAGGAAGTTGATGAAACAAATTCTATATGAAAGAGCTTTGATTTCAATAAGAACTTGACGAGAACCAGTGATGTTTAAACTCTGTAATAAGGGTCTCCGTGTGACTCACGTTTTGAAGTATGTGGATGTGGGCACAATGATGTAACTTCACTCTATTCAAAGAGAAACATTGGAAACTGTTAATTGAGGATAGTCCTGCGAAAAGACCTGCATAGAGAACTTGGCCAGAAATAGAAAGTCATGTAAGTAAACTCATTGTGTGAAGAAAGAAATTGTTTCAGGGTTATCTGTGCTGTGATCGAATTAAATTCTGTGTGCATATATATATAGAGGTTCCTGACAATTAAATTCCTATGGCAATGATAAAATGTCTTGAATCTCCTTAACAACTGCCTGTCTATTTAATGATGAAAGTGTATGGAGAATGTGCGTCAAAACCTGTGTTGAGGGTAAAAGACCACTGGTCGAATGAGGCGCCTACTGTATGATGAAGAGTATTTCTGTTGAATGCCTGTATATAGAATACGTTGTAAATGATGGCCCTGCACGCATTATTGAAACTATGAAATGCCGAGGTTGGTTGTCGTGAACCCAACCCTGTGGGGGTCGTTTTAATTAGACATTTGACATGGCTTGTATCAATGTTTTCAAATAGCTACAACATGGAATTTGACAATTACTCTAAGAGAAACGTAGCGATGACGGAACAAAGGAATGGAACCTTGAGAAAGAAGAGCGGAACTCATAAATAATAAAGGCGGATGGAACCTTGAGCGAAGGAGAGGAACCATGAGCAGAGTGAATAGTAAAGGCGGGATTCCAGTTTTCATCGCACCGCTTTCGATGGGCAAGTGGTATTCAAGAAATCGGAGTGATTCCATAGAGCAGCTGACACATGGCATACGACGAGGTCCCAAAAACCACTCATATCGCACATTATCGTTCGTGCATCTATGCCAAGCGATATCCGTCAGATCGTGTGGAGCAAGGCGACGTGTTCTCCGCCATTGGATATGAAGGGTCGTTTAAGAGCTGGGGTCCAGTCCAATACGCAACTATTGAATGTTAAATCACGTGCAAGTTAACCAAGTGATATCTGTCGGATCAGCTGAAGCAGCGCGACGGGCTTATAACCATTGGATCATGATCGAAGTTACACAGAGGTATGTTAAATGCTGGGGCCCGAACATTATCAAGATTAGTGTTGGGACTTAATCTACGCCAAGGTTTATTTACGGGTTTTAACATTTGAGTTACGAAGGATGTATAATATATGTGGATACATTATGCCTAACGAAAATGCTAAGGTTATTATTTCCGAAAGTCGAGTTTAATCAAAGTCGAAGTTTATATTCCAAGGTATGGGCCAGCGTTTGTTTGTTGTTTATGAAATAATCGAAATATAAATGTGTGGACCATTATGGGTTAAGTTGCTATGCCGAAAGGAGAATATGAGTTAACATTATAGTCTTTTGACTTTCGAATGTATTCAGTTAAAATTGAATAGAGGGTTCAATTATACAGTGCAAAATGCTATGGGGCCCGAAGATATTATATGAGAGTTTCTTGTAAACACGAAACCAAAGGTTAAATTGTTGATGGTTCATGATAAATATTGTGAGTACTGATATATCCATGTTGTTAAAAAGGTTTTATAAAAACGTCGAGAGTTATTTTATGTTTGATTAAAAGGTAGTTGTACATACATCAGTTATATAACTGCAGTGAACAGGGAACTGAATAAAAGAGAAAATGAAAATAAAAAGAGTGGAGTGGGATGAATGTGTATGGAAAAGGAAAAAGAGGAGGAGAGCGTGCAGAGATGAAAGTTCGGTGAAAAGGAATATGTACAGGAATGAATTGGATAGGTGAATAAGCAGAGAAAATGGGAAAATATGCAAAAGACAGTGAACAAAGTATGCAGGAAAACTACATGACTGCTACAGAAAAGACAAAAATAGCAAGCCAAGGGTTGAGTGAAGTTTATATACTGTAACTGAAAATGTAAATGTTTTATTTGTTTTATATTGTTTGTGATGCAAAGGCAAGTATCCCAAGGAAAAGAAAAATCCCACTGTAACATGGAAATTTGTACATATTGTTATAATTTTAAATGAGTTGGACAAAGGAATGAGAAGACAGAAGTAAAAGAGTCATGGCTGTTCACTCCAAATTCCTTGTGGAATACAAACAGTCATGTAATGAAATCTATATATAATATCAACTTGATATGCATAAGAAGAGAAAGAGAGTAAGGATAGAGAATGAAAAGTATAGAAGATTGAGGCAGAGAAGATTAGGAAGAGAGGAGCAGAAAGAGGTGCTACAGAATAGAGTTGATATCTGAGGTAAATCAGCGAACATTTCTTGTGATAAATTTAGGAATTTGGAGCTTCCCTATCAAGTTGAAGCTTGATAGTTGTCAGTTGTATCTGACTGAGGTTGGAGCCTCCTGTAGGTTGGTGCCTGCAGAAAATTGAAGGGAGTTGGAGCTTCCTTGCAAGTTGTAGCTTGCAGAATTGAGGTTGGAGCCTCCTGTGGGTTGGTGCCTACAAGAAAACAGTGGTGAGAGGGAGTTGGAGCTTTCCTTTGCATCACAACAATAATAAAATGTGGTTTTCTCCCTTTATGGGTTTCCACTTATATCTTCTCTCTCTATCTGTGTTTCCTATGTACTGAGATGATTTACCAAATCTGCATAATGTTTGTTGCTCTCATAATAAGTTTTATGAAACATTAATTTAATACTTGCTGCAACATATTAAGACTGTTCATGTACTAAGGTGGATTATAAAAATAAGTTGATGAAAAATTTAAAAAGCTCATGTATGTGTTAAACTGATTCACCCTCCCCCCCTCTCAGTTTAACTAAGAATTCAAATGTAGGAGTATGTAAAAAAGCTATAGGATTATTCTTGATCTCTTAAGGTTCATCCTCTTGAAAATGATATGCACAATTTTAAGGTAATATGTCTTTATTTTTATCAAAATAAAAGCGAAACTCGGTATTTGCACTCTTCAAATAGGTGGAATCAAGGCTTTGATCATCTTTTTCATACAAAAAACCCAGGAAAAATTTCAAGATAGTTTCATGAAAAGAAAAGAAGTAACTTACAAGAAATCGTATTACATCTTGAATAAAATTCCACTTTGAATACCTAACCTTTGTATAATATTATTCCATTTTCCTGCTAGCAAGGTCGATTCTCCAGTGGAGTCTTTACATCAAGTTGGAGTCACCAGGTGAATGGTTTAGCCTTCATATGGATCTGACCATTGTCCACCATCCACAATCAGATCTAAAATTTTTCATTCTTTCCCATGTAATATTTTTCTTTTGCCTCCCCAGCAGCGGCTCTATAATGTTATCACTCCACTAGATTCCCAAGGCTGAAAAATGAATCCCAACAAATGTAACCACAAAACAATATTTTGACTTGGTATCTAACCCTGCCAAGTCAGAGAGGGCTCTCTCCACAAGGTCACAGCCAAGAGGGCTAGAGGATTTAAGGTTTTTAGGCTAGGTATTAGTGCACAAGTTGTTTTGATTTGATTGGGTTGGGCTTCACTGGATGAAGATTAGGTCAAAGGAGCTAGGTCGAGGAAAATGAGGTAGGGTATTAGAGATTCAATGGGGCAAGGTAGGAATAAGGGTTAGCACTTTAAGTATGACTGTGATCAAATGGTGTTAAGATTAATGAGAAGCTAGGAATAACATGGGATATGTATTCTTCCTAAACAGAGGAAAATGGACAAATTATAATATCTTTCCCTAAACAGAGCATGAGAAAGCATGTGTTATGCCTATAAACCTGAAATAAATAATTAAATAGATATGTAATGAACATGAATACAACACATTCTAACATATGAAACTGAAGGAAAAACAATGATAAACATCATACCACAAGTATCCCAAAAAACAATTGCAACTCTTCTTTATTAACTGGCCAAAACTGAGTACAATAGTTCCTTAGTCAATAAGCTAACATCCAAACTAATTCCAGCCTTTGAAAAAGAGTAAAAAATGACATTATTTAGGCCTCAAACAACCTCTCACAACCTCAGGGGTTGAATCCCTAACTTGAGGAGATGATCCATAATAATCTGAACTGATACCTAGAGTGTAGGGAGCTCTAAGTGACTCCTCCCTAAATACATTCAAACTGATTCATTTGACTTAATGACAACTTTTACCTAATGAATATACCCCTAGGTAACTTACCAACAAAATAATTAAATTTACCATCATTAATTACATATATAGAAACATGTATTTCTGAAGTAAAGTCAAAATTTCAGTGAAAAACCAAAGAATATCAGCAAAATGGTCATTTGTGCCCTCACTGTGTCATGTCTACCCTCCATCTTGCTGCCTAATTTTGGGTGCCTTCCCAGTGTCCAAATTGCGCCCAGGATAGCGCATTGGAAATCCCTTCAAGTATAGTTTCCATATTTTCCTTCATTTTTTAAAATGAATCTGATTTGACCCCTCAAAATGTAATTCTATCAAGACTGCTATTTGTGTAGCGCCTAGGCCAAAAGAGGGGCATAAATGTGATTTTTAGGTATTTTTTTTACCCTTTCACCTATCAAATATGAAAATCAAGTCTTGAAACATGGTTTTATGGAATTAATTTGTCTTTAAGAATCTAATATCAGTCTTATTTCCCTAAAAAAGTGCCCCAAAATTTTGCATAGCGCCTAGGGCACTGCAGAAATGACAGTCAAACTATGTAAAAATTCTGAATTTTCTGGAAACATTGGCTTCCACGATGGAGCGATATCTCATTAACCATGAAATTTTTACACAACTGAGAGAGATTTTTGTTATTTTGCATGTTGTGAACAAAAACCTCCTCCAGTTTCTCTAAATTCATTTTTTTTTTTTGCCACAATCGTCTCTGCAAAAAGGTGTATCAAACATGATTTTGCACAGGTAGAAAACTAGGATATGAATATGTGAATGGATCTCTCATTATGTAATACCTATGTAAAAAGTGAGATAGGTTTTTTTACTTTTATATCTTAGGAACACACAGCTCGTCCATTTTCCAAAAAATCATTTTTTTTTTTGCCAAAATACGTTCTGCAAAAAGGTGACCAATCAAGACATTTCTGGAAAATGTGCCTTCCAAGAGTTTTTCAAAATTTCCTAAATTTTCTTCAAAATTCCTCAAAATTTCTTCATAATTAGTTCATGGAGAACTGATATGGTATGATATTCTATTATGGATGCGTCAATGAGAAAATCCAACTTACCCTTCTCTTTTTGCTTGATTAGGGTTTGTAGTTCTAGACCAATTCACATAAATCAAAGCAGCCCACATGTTTGAAACATTTCACTGCCATAGGAGATGCCAAAGTTTCTCTAGTAAATTTTGGCTCAAGTCTGAGTATTATAACCCCTCTATTTGGCCTCTTCACCTCTGTTTCCTCTCCCTCACTTTATGATATGTTTTCTTCCTCCTCTGCCATGTTGTTTTTACCAAATCCCTAGGGAAGTAGATGGTGTGAAATATGTTTTTAGCAATGAGGAATGGGTAAGGGAAAACAAAGTAGATGGTGCTAGGTATATATGAAATAGGGTAGGGGATAGGTAGTAGTATTATGATGGTATTAACTATGGGAATTTATGAATTGGAATCCTAGGTAATTGTAGCACCTAGGGTGAGGCAACACATACCGCAGTAAATATTCTCACCAAAGGTCATGTTCGGGTAAATAATAATAAAACTCCTTATGAAATTTGGTATGGTAAACCTCCTCCTGTAAAATATTTTAGAGTCTTTGGAAGTAAATGTTTCATAAAAAATAATGATGAAAAACTTGGTAAGTTTGAAGCTAGGGAAAATGAGTGTAATTATTCTTGGTTACTCATCTAGAAGAAAAGGATACAAATGTTACAATAAGAGACTTTGAAATATTGTTGAATGTGTTGATGTTTTAATTGGTGAGGCATGCATATTTTCCAAAAATGTAACAACAACAAATTATGATGACGACGAATTCTTTCCCACATAAAATCAAAGGGATATAGAAGAAGAAACCAATGAAACATCAGAAGAAGGCACAACTGATAGGGAAAACACTCCATCCAGGTATGTTCAAAAGAATCATCTAGAAACTCAAATTATAGGTGAAAAGGAATCTGGGGTACAAACAAGAAGGACTCTTGTGGGAACTCCTAATTATCTAGCTTTATTATCCACTATTGAAACTAAAAATTTAAATCAAGCTAGCAAAGATGAAGGTTGGGTTAAGGCCATGGATGAAGAACTTGATCAAATTGAAAATAATCATACATGGGAATTACTTCCAAGGCCTCATGATAAAAAATTTATTGGGAAAAATGGATATTCAAAACTAAATTGAATGAATATGGATAAGTCATTTGAAATAAATTTAGACTCATTTGTAAATGTTGTGCTCAACAAGAAGGAATATACTTTGAAGAAAAAATTTCACCTGTAGCCAGTATTGAAGCCATAAGTATGTTCCTTTCATTTTGAAGCTTTTTTCATTTCAAATTTTATCAAATGGACATAAAATATGCATTCCTTATTGGAGATATATAATAAGAAGTGTGAATTAAAAAACTAGAAGGGTTAATTCTAGGAAATGATGAAAAACTTATTTCAAACTCAAGAAGGAATGATATTGGCTAAAAAAATCCCCTCGTGCATGATATTATCATCTTGAAAATTATCTTGAACAACAAGGTTTCACAATAGGGTCTATATATAGAAACCTATATACAAAAATAGATGATGATAAATTTCTAATTATTGTTTTTTTTGTAGATGATATCATCTTTGGCAACAATGAAGAATCTATGTGTCAAAATTTTGCTTCAGTTATGGAGAAAGAATTTGAAATTTATTTACTTGGAGAACTAACATACTTTCTTAGTTTACAGGTACAACAAGAAAAGGTTGGCATATTTCCCTCACAATCAAAATATCTGAAGCAGGTTCTGAAGAAATATGGGATGGAATATTGCAAACTAGTATGTGCTGCAATGATGACAGGATGTTGTCTCATCTCACATGATGAATCTCCTTCAGTGAATCAACTAGAATACATTTATATGATTGGATGTTTACTTTACCTGACAGGTACTAGACAAAATATCATGCATGAAGTTTGGATTGTTGGACACTTCTAAGAAAATCCAAAGGAAACTCATCTTCAGGAAGTTAAGAGAATATTCAAATATATACAAGGAACTCAAGACTTTGTCTTATGGTATCCAAAAGATGCAGGTATTACTCTTCATGCTTATGAAGATGCATACTGGGCTAGAAATGTTGATGACTAACAAAGCACTAGTGGAGGTGCATTTTACTTGGGGTCTCGATTGGTATCAGGTTCATCAAGAAACAAAGTTCTATTGTCTTATCTACTGCATAAGAAGAATATGTTGTTGTTGCATCATGTTGAAAAAAAATTATTTGCATGATGTATACATTGGAGGATATTCAAATCAAGTGTTCTCCACCCATTTCCATCCTATGTGATGGTACAAGTGCTATTAGCATTTCAAAAAATCCTCTTGTGTACTAAAAAAAAAAATCACATTCCAATTAAGTACCATTTTTTAAGAGAACAATTTCTTGAAAAAGAGATAAATTGGAGTATGTTCCCTCAAAAGAACAAATTGTTGATATATTTACAAAACCTCTTCCATGAGAAGCATTTGAATATCTTATACAAAAAATAGTAGTATCTGCTTCATCTCTCTGTTGATAACTCTACTCATTCTTTCAAGCGCAATGATATTTTCATGAGTTTTCTTTCTGTATTTGGATTTTATGAAATACAATCACATATATACGTGAGTTCCTATACTGAAAATTGCATATATATTTATCTGATAGAGAAACAATTGGAAAAACTCACGAAAAAATTCTTATATGCTTCAGCCATTTATTAATTGGCTCTCCTTCCTGATGTTGATGGCTATCATCTGCTAATGTTATTTATAAATGGTTTTGAGTAATGATGATATAAGGGTTGGTACAACATGAGATTTATGCTTTTCTAAAGATGCTTTGATGTATGAGTTGATGTGGGTAGATATGACAGTAAAAATGTAGCACAGGTTCAGGGGGAGCATTAACCGTGCTGCTAATGATGCATTGTTGGAATTATGTTTGCAATATTGCTGAAGAAATTTAAGTAGTTGGTATTTTGGACTTGGTTATAAAATTTGTATCCATCATTTGATTTAAAGGTCATGTAAAGAGTCATAATGTAATTCTTGTAATACTTTGTCATGTTTGGACTATTGAAGGTCAAGTCAGTTCTATATGTAATCCCATGATGGGTTGTAGTTGGTATTTTTGTCTTCATTATAACATTCATATCTATCATTTGATGTGAAGGTCATCAAAAGACTCATAATTTAATTCTTGTAATACTTAGTCATGTTTGGACTATTTAAGGTCAAGTAATTTCTACATGTAATCCCATTATGGGTAGATGATGTTATGTAACCCCCCTTGGTTGGGTGGATGATGTAATTTTGAATGCTTGGAGATAGGAATGGTCATATTCAGTTGAGTCCTAGAGTCATGTGATTCATATTTAAAAATATTTTGTTGAAATTTGAAACAAGAAACAATGAAATACAAAAAATGGCACCCATAAATGGTACCATATGAGGATTTTGATTTAATTTTCTCTTAATTAAATTTGAGGAAAAATTGTAATTTCATCTCATGACAACTTATATTAGTTAATTGGGTCAAGAAGACTTAGATAGCTTATGAAATTCGAGTTGAGGGTATAAGAGGATGCATGAAAATGTATTTTCTGTTTTTATGGGGTCCAGATATAGTGATTTGTTAGTTGTAATTATTAACTCAAGAAATTGAGTTAAAATAAATTTAACTAGTTGTAACTGAGAGATGCGATAGTGAGAGGTAAAGCAAATTAAATATGATTTAATTCACATGTAGTAATCTATAATTTAACTAATAATTCACTATTAATAATTGTTTCATTTTAGTTCTAAGGAAGGACCAGTGGAGACTAAGGTTAAAGGGGATAGATATATTAGTTTCACTATTAGAAAATTGTAGAAGTCATGCATGAGGCCATCGGCGCCTTGAAGGATTGTGCAATCATTAATTGGTATTTTACTAATTAATAGGGACTCAATTAGCCCAATAATTCCTAATAAAGGCAGGCCAGGAAAATGCAAGAAAGAGGTTAACACTTGACCGTTTTTTCTTAGATTGCAAACTATATTTGAGTAGGACTAGAGTGATGCAATCAATAGAGTCTAGAGGTTTCTCAGTGTGAGGAATATAATTGTATTTTTTCATGATATTAACCATATGAAACATATAGATAGAGGATTTTTGAGTAGTTTCCTTCCCCAAATACATATTTTGTTGTGTGATTGATTGCCTCTTTCTTTTGTTATGTGATTCTGTGATTATGTTTTGTCTTCGGAAATTGTAGAAGGATTCAATATTTTTCTTTAGTACATCATAAGATCATATTGAATCCCATTGGTATATATTTTATACATTGTATCAGAGCACCAGGATTCAAAATATAAGAGAAGAACAAAATTTTGTCTTGAACAAGTTTGAATTTGCAGATTTATTCTTTAGGAACCAACAATAGATTAAGATATATTTCAATGGATTGAGAATAAAATATTATATTTATGGAAATTAAAATTACATATCATGGAAGGACAGGATTGAGGTAGTTTTGGAGGAGAACGGGTTAAAGGAATTCATAGATACTAATATTTAGATGTCTGCAGCAACTGATGCTCAAAACCTTGATGCATGGAAGAAGAAGGTATCAAAGGTGAGAACGATCTTATTAGAGGTAGTTTGAGATCATATTGTCTCTAATCTCCATGGGAAGGCGACTCCATATGATATGTCAAAGGCCTTGACAAATATGTTTCGGAATATTAGTGACCAAACGAAGTTGGCACTAAAGGACAAGCTCAAAACTATGAAGAAGGAGGAGGGTGACACGATCAAGAACTAATTGCAGAAGTTCAATAAATGTCGAGGTAGATTGGAAGTGTTTGGGTGACTATTTCTAATGATAATTTGGTGAGAATAACACTTCTAGGCCTTACGAAGAGCTTGCATAGTTACCGGGACTCTATGAATGGGAGGGAGAAGTTACTAAACTAGGATATTTTTTGGTCTGAATTGGTAATAGAAGAGATAAGGCGGAGCACTAGAGACGAGACATCTAGAAAATAAAAAGAAGAAGATTTTTCATTGGTGGGAAAAAGAAAGAAAGCTAAGGGAAATAATTCCCAAGGTGAAGATGGCAAGAGAGACTTGTCCAAGATCAAGTATTTTCATCGTCATGAGCATGGGAACTATGCCTCAAATCATCCACGAAATAATGCAAGAATGAAGGATCCTGAATATGCAGCAGGTGAAGTGCTAGCTTCATAGTTCAAGCTCAAGTTTACTCTCATTTAATGCATGGGCATCACTGTAATGGGATGCATGTGGTATGTAGCCAACATTTCCTCTTTCCATATGATGGGGAATAGAGATTTCTTCAATTACTTGGACGAGAAGGACCTCCAATAGAACATAGAGTTTGGAGATTATGGGAGGTATATCATGAACAACATAGGTACACTTACATTTTAGAAGGAGTCTGGCTCCCCTCTCAAACTGACACATGTTTTGTATGTTCCAAGACTAAGGAATAATCTTGTCTCTGTATCACTATTGGAAGACCTTGGTTATGATGTTATTTTTAGAAAAGGAAAGGTGTTCCATAGACACATTTCCATGAGACGAGTGAAAAAGATTCGTAAAAGAGTCAAGAACCTGTATGCTCTCGAGGTCAAAGCTGCATGAAAATATTTGAGGAGAAAAGAAGAGGTTAGTGACTTTGTGGTTGAGAGGGAGCAAAAATTACCTATCAACATGCAACATTATAAGTAGTTTAAGAAGGTTGTGGAGAAGTCACTATTGGAGAAGCAGGGAGGATACTGAGTGGAAGCATCTACTCTACGGAAACTTTTAGGGGCTAATATTCGTAGGTGGGATAATTTTCCATGTTTTTTCAAAAAAACCATATTCATAAATTTCCATTTTTCTAAAGTTGATTCGCCCAAATTTTATAGCATAAAATTATTTTACCTTAAAAATTGCCAATTTTTTATAGATAATATATGAAATTATTATAAATTTGAATATTTTTATGAATATATTTCCAGACATGTTATATTTTTCATATTCGGACTAGTAAGGTTCGCCAAGGTTTCTAAACCTTAAAATAATTTCCACCCTTAAATTTTTCCTTGGTCCACTCAAGAAAAGACCTCTAGTAGGGGGGAATTTCATGCTAGATGGGTAGAGAGAGCATATGTAGCCATACCTCCAGGTGAGAGGTGGGGAGATGTGTAGACGTAATCCCAAGAGAATAAATTTGGACAAGATTCATTGAGATGGCTTGTCTCATGGATCGGACTTGGCTATGAGGAGCCCATAGTGCATAGTAGCAGGAAGGATCAGTAAGATTGGTGCAGTCAGATGTCAAGAAGAAAGAAATCAGAGTGACATATGTCAGATACTGGAGCAAAAATTAGATTTGGAAACATCGCATAAATTTGGACACGATCCATTGAGATGGCTTGTCTTATGGATCAGAATTGGCTACAGGGAGCCCAGAGTACAGAGTAGTAGGGAGGATCAGTAATATTGATGTAGTCATATGCTAGGAAGACAAAAATCAGAGTGACAAATGTCAGATACTGGAGTGTAAATTAGAGTTGGAAGGAGTCCAGAGGGCATATATGCAAATTCAGCAATAGCAAAAATATTTTAGTAAAAAATGCAGTAATCGATAGAAATCAAAGAGTCTGATGACATATGCATCATATTGATTCATTTTTTTGGAGGCTATTCAATTTCAGGAGTTGCAGGAGAATACAACACTAGAGAAGTGTAGCATGCATAACATTCCAAAGCTACTAGATCCAGATAGAAATAATTCCTTTAGTGTTTAGAGGAAGTCATGTTGAAATTTGCAACAAGAAACAATGAAATTGGCATCTAGAAGTGAAATCTAGAAAATGGCACCCATAAATGGTACCATATGAGGCTTCTGATTTAATTTTTCCTTAATTAAATTGGAAAAAAAATTGTATTTCATCTCATGACAACTTGTATTAGTTAACTGGGTCAGGGAGACTTAGTTATCTTAGGAAATTCGAGTTGAGGGTCTAATAGGATGCATGCAAAGGGATTTTATATTTTTAGGGGGGTCCAAATATAGCTATTTGTTAGTTATAATTAGTTAACTCAAGAAATTGAGTTAACATCAGTTTAACTAGTTCTAACTAAGAGATGAGATAGTGAGAGGTCAAGTGAATTAAATATGATTTAATTCACATGAAATAATATATTATTTAACTGATAATTCACTATAAATAGTTTTTTCATGTTAGTTCTAAGGAAGGCCCAGTTGAGGCTGAGGTTAAAGGGAAGATATCTATCAATTGTACAATTATAAAATTGTACAGGTCATGCATGAGGTCATCAAGAAGGCCTTGAAGGATTACACAATCATTAATTGGTATTTTCCTAATTAATAGGGGCTCAATTAGCCAACGAATGCGTAATCAGGTCAGGCCAGGAAGAGGCAAACAAAAGTTTAAACACTTGACCGATTTTTCTTAGATTGCAAGCAAGATTCGAGCAAGATCAGAGTCACATAGTCATCCGAGTGCAGAGGTTTGTCAGTGTGAGGAAAATAATTTTATTGTTTCATGATATTAACCATATGAAATATAGATATTAAGGGGTTTTGAATAGTTTCTTTCCCAAGACACATCTTGTGGTGTGCGATTGATTCTCTCTTTCTCTTACTTGTTATGTGATTATGCAATCATGTTTTGTTTCCGCAAATTGTATAAGGATTTAGTATTTTGTTTTAGAACATTATAAGATCAAATTGAATCGTGTTGGTATATATTTTCTACAAATTCAACATGTGCTTAGGGGGAGCATGGTCATTATATATTTTAGATCATATCTCTTTTCTCTACAAGGAAAGAGAGGCCTAGATTCAGAATTGGTTTGCCCTTTGCCCTTGATGTCAAAGGGGGAGAATAACTTGGTGTTTGAATTGAAAAATTGATGTGTTTTATAGGTATCTATAGGTTTTGTATATCAAACACCAACGGAGCTTCCATAAAGTCCAAAGGGGGTGATTTTTTCCATTATGATGTATGTGTTGTCCTTGATGGGAACCAAGTTGTAGAAGGATAAGTATGTGTACACATGCCAGTTCAAAGGTGACAAAGTGATTGAACAGAGTGACAGAATGATTGGACACGGGTTTGCAGTTCAGAGAGAAAATAATTATAAAGATAATAATTTTAAGAAATATATGCAGGTTATATGAAGTAAAGTCACGTACACATGCGGGTATGAATAATAAAACGCACGTAAATTTGGTGCACTATGATTCTCTAAATACGAAGGGTATTTACCATGGTATTAGCTCACAATATTGAGTGAAGTAACGACTATTTGATTCCGTCAAATTTGAACACCGACACTAGTGTGGTTTTGACTTGTGGTATTGGCAAGGCCTAAGCTATATAAAGAGGTGAAGATCAAAGTGATAGGGTGTGCATGTGTGAGGGTGATCGATGAATACTTCGATATGAAGTATTATTGCATGGTATGGGCTATTGATGAGTAATTGATCTAAAATAAGTATGAAACCTGTGACACAATGATGGATCAGGATCATTAGACATGAAATGAATATGTGTTGTATGATCTACTTTTGGGTTGATTAGATATGGGATTTAAAGCGTTTTTATTACTGTGTATGTCATAATATATTATGTCTGATGTTTTTATGTAAAACATATTTGCGAGTTCAAAAATTTCAGATCTGTATATGGTTTTGTCATAGATAAGGTGCGTACACACATGAGTTCTCTTCTAAGCAGTAGCATATATATTCTGTAGTATGTTGAGATCTCTATGCAGGTTTACTTCCTGAAAAATGTGTATAAACGCAAAAATTATTTATCAAAAGCCTGTATGAAAGCTAGGTTTTCTGCTAAATAATATTTCTGATTTGTCTATATAGTATTTATAATATTTCTAATTAGATTTTAGCTACTTAGAATATTAATTTTTTTTTTGTAAATAAGATAGATGAATAAGAGGGTATAGGGACCCATAAATCTCTTTAGTAGGAATAAAAACACTTCAAATGTGAATGTGGATCAATGCATCTAGATAGGATCAAGCTGAATAAACCACTCCTTAGTGTGAATGTGGGTCAATGCATGTGGATGGGGTGAATTTGACCAAATCAACAACGTAGTCATGGAGGTAATGGAGATAGTGGAGGACAACATAGTCATAATGGAGGGGAGTAGCCATGAGAGTAGCGTCATTATTGTGAGGGGCCAAGGGATGAGGGATAACAAAGAATATAAGGAAGGGGATGGAACATATAGAAATCATTCTGATTATTTTTTATGTATTGTGTTATATAACGTATTACACGCTTAAGCTATTTAGTGAAGTTTACTATGTTGTTTAGCATAAGGGTGTTTCCGAGTAGAAATCCCACCCTCATCCTCAGGGGACTTTTAGTGCCCACTTAGGAGAGGTTCTTGAGCTGAATTTCATCATGTGGCATCAAGCCAATATTCAACCCCTATCATTGGCATAGTTTCCTTCAGGAATTTCACAATCCTAGAGGGAAAATCTAGTGGAGGGGTAATAACCCAAGTTTTTGAGATTATCATCCAGTGAGGGGAGAAACCCTTCATCCGAGAAGTTAGTGAGGAGGAGTAGCAACAATTTTCTCATTAAATTAGCCACCTCCCAGTAATGTCCCATTTGTAGTGCATAATTCAGCCCTAGGGCTGCATTTTTCATTATTATCATTTCTGGAAACCCTTTATGGGTTATCTTGGAATTGTGCTAGAAAGCCCAAATATCTGATCCCGACAATTTTTGAGCACCCAATCAAAAAATTTATGCATTCCTAGTTTCCAGTAGGATTGCACAGTCACAACCTCCCAGTAGTTGGTGCAGCAACATCAAATTATGTCTTGATTTTTAGGGTCATTTCAAGATTTTTATGCCTAGTTTGAGTGTCTCTTTCTCAAGAACTTGTACTTCATTTTTGCTATTTCATATAATAAAATGGCTTAGATGTTCTATTAATTTATATGATGTGTTTATGTTTACTGAATTTTCCAGTTTAATGTTCTATATTCTTGTTTTTCCTATTTTGGAATATTACAGTGGTATCAGAGCATAAACCTGGCTCAGCCTATGGGGCACTACATCTATGAAATCTGAAGAAGAATAACATCTTATAGACTGGGATAAGTGGTATATTGATAGAGGTTGCAAATTTTATTATAAAAATAATGAAGAAGACAAAGGCAAGTCTCCAATATAGGGAGAAATGGATGAGAAAGAGATTCCAAATATTTTTCTCCAAACAATGCACGATATTGCCAGAGAAATCAAGGAGATGAGAGTGGAAAGACAAAAGGAAACCCCAAGAGGGTTACAAAATGGAAAAATTTATGGCACTTCACATCATTTGTGTGAGCAAATGGTAGTGCAGCAAGTTTCACAATGCTCCACCATGCCTACCTTCCTAGTAGTAGGAAATGGTGCTGGAGGACCTAAAGAGCATGAGGCTCTTGGTGATTACTTTATGGAATATGAATCTCGATCTCAAAGGTTTAAAGAACATATTAACTTCCAAGAGCTCTTCCAGATCAAAGATAACATAAGACATTGTAATAGCAACAGAGGTGGAGGGTACATGTAGAACAATGACTTGGAATGTACTATGGATAGATTCTTTTTGCCTTGTTTTGATGGGTCATCCAAATGCACAGCCAAGTTTTGGGTGGAAAAATTAGACATCTATTTCTAGCTAAACCAACTATCAAAGATCGGATCTATTAAGATAACATACACTGCAACTTGAAGGTGAAGCACATGAATGGTGGTTGTTGAAAAGTCAACCAGAAATGTGTGTCTAATTTAATTTTCCCTTAATTAAATTGGACAATAAAATGTAATATTATCTCATAATCACTTGTAATAGTTAACTGAGTGTGATAAACTCATTTAGATGATTAGTTTCAAGTTTAGGGTGGTTGGTGAGGCATGGAGAGTGATTCTATTAGTTACGAAGTTCAAATTGTATTTAGTGAATTAGTTTAATGCATGATAATTCAGTTAACTCAATTTATTGAGTTAAAGTCAGTTGAACTAGTTGAAATTGTTTGTTGCACTAATGAGAGATCAAGTGAATTAAATCATATTTAATTCACATGCTATGATCTTCCATGCAACTTATGATTTACTATTAATATATGCATGCATGTCAATTCCAGTGGAGCCCTAGTTGAGACAAAGGTTAAAGGGATGTTAACTATCAGTTGTACTATTAGTGGGCTACCCACATGTAGCAAGACAACCATAGGATTTCCCATGACCATTGCACATTTTTGGAAGGCTAAATTTCCTAAATAATAGGGATTTCATTCCACGTGAATTGAGCAAGGTAGGCAGGCTGAATAGTGGCAGGAAATTAGCTAAGTGTTTGTCGATTTTGTCCAGGTTAGTGTGAGACAGTTGTGAGAGTGAAGGATACTCTTATGAGAAGAGAGAATTGTAATTTTTTCATGACTAATTGGTGAATATACAATAGAAGATAGAGGGGTTTTGAGAAGCAATATTTCCCCAGGAAAATATTTGTGTTGTGGTTTGATTTGTTTCTTTCTTTACTTGCTGTGATTGGCGATTGTGTTTATGTTCCACAATTGATTTGTAGAAGGATTTAATATCTTCCTTTAGTAGATTGCATGATCAGATTGAATCCATTGATATACATATTGTTTGTATTATTCCTACATGGTATTGAAGCACAATAAATCACTATACTGGAGAAGAAATTGAGTTTGTGACTAAATAGAATTTGAATTTGCAAAAGTATTCTTGTTGGGACAGGCGGATCAAGATCAAGATGGCCTTCAATGGACTGAAATTGGAGTATGCAATCGAGGGACGTTCCAATTATATTGCATGCAAAGACATGATGGAGGTAGTTCTGGAAAAAAATGGGTTGAAATAATTCATCGATAATGACATTCCCAAACCCGCTGCAGCAGATGCTGTAAATATTTATACTTAGAAAAATAAGGTTGCAAAGGCGAGGAGGATCTTATTGAAGGGAGGATGAGACCACATTATCTCAAGTCTCCATCGAAAAGTGACACGATATTCTATTTGGAAGGCTTTGACATATCTGTTTCAGAGTAGCGGTGATCATAGAAAATTGGCACTGAAAGACAAGCTCAGGAAAATCAAAATGGAGAAAGGTGAAACCATTCCGAAATATTTTACCAAGTTTTTCCAATGTCGAGATGAGCTTGGAAGCATCAGAATTACTGTCACAGATGATGAATTGGTGAGCTTAGCTCTTCTAGGCCTTCCCAAGAGTTGGCATAGTTATGATTACTCTCTCAATGGGAGGGAGAAGCTGCCAGATTGGGAACAACTTTGGTCGGATTTGGTGCAAGAAGAATTCAGGTAGAATACCAGGGATGGATCTTCATTTAAGATAGATGGTGAAGAGGACTGCGCCTTCACTAGTAAGGTGAAGAAGGGGAAGGGAAAGAAATCCTATTCCAAATATAAGTCTGACAAAGAAGGAAAAAATCATGACATGTCTAGAGTGAATTGTTTTCGCTGTCACGAGCATGGACATTATGCCACTAATTGTCCACAAAAGAAGAAGAACTAGAAGGCTTCAAGATCTGCAGGTGGTGAGCCTTTGGCCTCACAATTTGAGTTGGAATTCTCGCTCATTACATGCATAGTGTAAAGTGCAATGGGATCAGTGTGGTAATTGTATAGTGGTGCATATTTCCACATGACGAGAGACAAAGAAATTTTTAGTATCTTGGAGGAGAAGAACCTCCAGATGCATATCAAAATGGGTGATGACGGGCAATACAATGCAACTGGGAGTGGTACAGTTACCTTCCAGATATAGTCAGGTAAACCTTTCTTATTAAAAGATGTAATGCATGTACCAGGCTTGAAAAAGAATTTATTTTCAGGATAGAGGCTATGATTGTGGTTTTTAGTGAATGGAAATATTTTCTTCAACAAAAATCCATAGGACAAGAGAAGAATATTAGGATCCTTGTGAAGAATCTCTATAAACTTGATATATATAGTGCACAAAATTGATGGGTAGGGCAGACAAAATAGTGAGTCAGGATGAGGGTGAGTACACCACAAAGCCTTGAAGGTCATGTAGTAGATTTCTATGGGTCTTCCAAAGGGTACCCTTGTGCAGATAGATACAGGTAAGGTATGAACTATGGGGAAGTGTGCAAAGGCCAATTTTAACTAGAAGGAGAACCAAACCTCAAAAATCCTTGAGAGAGTTCACTCAGACATGTGGTGACCATTCTCCACAGCTTAAAAAACAAAGCACAGGTATTATGTGATATTTGTGGATGATTTTTCTAGAAAGTGTTCGATCTACTTCATGCAGAAGAAATATCAGATGTTCTCGAAATTTTGTGAGTTCAAAGCACCAGAGGAGAAAGATACGAGGAAGAATGTGAATTCTCTTAGGAGTGAAAATGATGGTGATTACATCTCCAATGAATTCAAGAACTTCTGTGGCAAAGAAGGAATTGGGAGAGAGTTGATTGTGCCTCCTAACCCACAACATAATGGGGTCATAAAAACAAATAATATAACAATTTTGGGTGCATCACAAGTGATTTTTCATGATCAGGGCCTACCGTTGCATCCATGGGTAGAGGCATGCAACACAACGGTATTTGTGTAAAACCATAGTCCTCATCGGATACTTGGCATGAGTACACCAGAGGAGGATTTTTTCAAGTAAGAAACCTAATGTTTCATATTTTAAAATTTTTGGCTCATATTTCTATTGCCATGTGACCAAATATTCCAGGAAGGAGCTCGAACCAATAACTAAGATTGGGATATTAGTCGGATACACTGATACTCCCCAAAAATATCAGGTGTATTTTCCAAATAGAAGGATGACTGTTGTGAGATGGGATATGAAATTTGATGAGGAGAAAGCCATGCGATTGTTCCTTGAGAGGGAGCTAGATTTTCATGTAGATGAGGAGCTCTTGGTTCCAAAGAATGAACCTCAATATGTGGATTAGCCACATACAGAGGATCATGGAGTGGCAGAAAACACTCATGCAGATCCATCCACCAGAAATGGTTGAAGGTGCACCACAGAAGCTAATAGATTGAGACTTGATGCTATGGAGCATGTAGCAACACCTACTTCACTGTGCAGACAGAGATAGTCTCCGGACATGTTTACTGGATACATGAATCTTATGAGCAAGTGTATTGTGATAGAACCATCCTCCTTTGAGGAAGCAGTGCTAAAACCAATTTTGGTTGATGCTATGGTTGAGGAGTATGACTCCATCGTCAAGAACAATACATAGGAAGTTGTCTCAAGACCGGTTGGAAAATCATTGGTTGGATCTAGATGGATCTATAAGGTGAAGTAGGGGGCAAATGGGAGTGTGGAGAAGTACAAGGCTATATTTTTAGCCCAAGGATTCTCACAAGTTGAGGGGATTGACCATGAGGATACTTTCGCACTGGTTGGGAGATACTCATCGATTAGATCTATTCGTGAACTCTCAGTGGAGATGGAGTGGCACATACATCATATGAATGTGAAAAATGCATTTCTCAATGGATTTATTGAGGAATAAGCGTACATAGAGAATCTAGAAGTTTTTGAGACCTTTGATATTGAGTCGCATGTGTATAGACTGAAGAGAGCAATGTATAGGCTGAAGAAGACACCTTATGCTTGGTACACGAGGATTGACAACTATTTCATGGGGTTAGGCTTCATGAAGAGTGAAGAGGATGAAAACCTATACCAGATTTTGGTTGATGGTAAGCTCTTGATTATTGTACTTTATGTTCATGATCTAATTTTGACAGGTGATGATCAGTCGATAAATTCTTGAAAGCAGGATCTTGCAAGGGTGTTCGAAATGAAGGATATGGGACTCCTAAACTATTTCCTTGGTTTGGAAATATGGCAGTGAGATGGGAGAGATATAAACCCATGGAGACTCCTCTTCTAGGAAACTGGAGGAAGGAGGATGCTACTTCAGGAGAGGTAGTGGATGCTGCAGTTTACTGGCATCTAGTGGGTTCACTTATGTACTTGGTGAACACCAGACCAAAAATTTTCTACGTAGTTAACCAGTTGAGTCAAGCTATGGTTAAGCCGACCAAGATCTTTTGGAAGGTGGGGAATCATGTCTTCATATATCTTAGGGGCACTACAGAGTGTGGATTATGGTACAGATGAACATAGGGAGTGAGACTTCAAGGCTTCACCAATGCAGATTGGCTAGGTAGTCCATTAGACAGATATATCACATTAGGAGGGATCTTCAGCATGGGATCGACAACAGTTTCTTGGTACAAAAGGAAGCAGTGATCTGTGACACTCAGTTTAGCCAAGGTAGAGTACATCCTAGAAATTCAAGCTGCATGTGAGGCCATATGGATGAGGAAGATTCTGGTTGGTTTGTTTGGTTCTTAGATGGATCTGACGGTGATATATTGTGATAAACAGAGATGCATTAAACTCTAGGTTAATCTATTATTCCATGATAGGTCCAAACACATAGATATCTGGTACCATCCTCTTAAATATTTTGTTCATAGGCGCATTATACTACTTTGTTATACTCCCACAGAAGATCAAAATGCAGATATTCTGATGAAGGCACCCATCAAGAGAAAAATCGAATACCATAGAGGTAGGATCGAGGTAGTTGATAATCCATTTCTTGTTGAGAGGGAGTGTTGAAAAGTCAACAAGAAATGTGTGTCTAATTTAATTTTCCCTTAATTAAATTTCACAATAAAATGTAATATTGTCTCATAATCACTCGTAATAGTTAACTGAGTGTGATACACTTGGTTATCTCATGAATTTTGAGTTGAGGGTGGTTGGTGAGTAATGCAGAGTGATTCTATTAGTTATAGAGTTCGAATTGTAGTTAGTGTATTAGTTTAATGCATGAGAAATCAGTTAACTCAATTTATTTAGTTAAAGTCAATTAAACTATTTGTAACTATTTGTTGCACTAGAGAGAGATCAAGTGAATTAAATCATATATAATTCACATGCAGTGATCTTCCATGCAACTACTGATTTACTATTAATAGCTAGATGCATATCAGTTCTAGTGGAGACCCAGTTGAGACAAAGGTTAAAATGAGGTTAACTATCATTTGTATCATTAGTAGGCTGCCCGAATGTGGAAATACAACCATAGGATTTCCCATAAGCATTACGCAGTTTTGGAAGGATGAATTTCCTAAAGAATAGGGATTTCATTCCACATGAATTGCGCAAGAAAGGAAGGCTGATTAGTGGAAGGAAATTGGCTAAGTGTTGGTCGATTTTTTCTGGGTCAGTGTGAGACAGTTGTTAGAGTGCACGAGACTCTTGTGAGAAGAGTGCATTGTAATTGTTTCATGATTCCGTGGTGAATATACAATAGAATATAGAGGGGTTTTGAGTAGCAAGATTTCCCTAGGAAAATATTTGTGTTGTGTTTTGATTTGTTTCTTTATTTACTTATTGTGATTGGCGATCATGTTTATACTATGTAATTGATTTGTGGAAGGATTCAGTTCCTTACTTTAGTATATCGCATGGTCAGATTGAAACCATTGATATACATATTGTTTGTATAATTTCTATAGTGGTTTCACGAACTATCTACATTAGGGCATGCATGTGTGACTGCATATGCAAAGCTCACCCCAATATTGGTAGAAATATTTCACTGAAGAGATCCAGAGGCACACTTTGTTGAGCTATCTAAGCTCAAGCCGTCGGGAAACCTAGAGGCTTATATCTCTAAATTTTTGAAACTTTCTGTCATGGTGCAAGATCTGTCTACAACTAGGACATTATACATGTTCATTGATGGAATAGCAGATCCTTTACATGGGTTAGTAAAATCCACTAGACCAGATATGCCGAGGGCAAGAGATCCATTTCAGCAAAAATCCACATTTCAGTCAAACGGGAAAGATATGGAGGTTCCACCCCAAAGGGGAACCAGAGAAAAAGACTTCTTAGTGATGATATCTTGAGAGATTTGAGGAGGAGGAAGCTTTTCTTCACTTGCCAAGAACCATGGGCACCAGGGCATCAATGTGCTGCTAGAAAGGCACATTATATTTAAGTCTTCTCTGATAGTCAAGATTAAGAAGAATAGGAGCTGGAAGGGGACATCAGCACTGTGGAACCGGGAGAGGATCCACCACCACTAAGAGGTGGAAACGAATCATTTTCTCCAATTGGAGGGGCCCTTGCCTTCTTGCGGGGAGTACCCAAGTATCTGACGTTGAGAGTCTGAGGCACAGTTTAGGGGCAGCATGTGTCATGATTGATAGATAATGGGGCTTGCCACAATTTTATTGATACCTAACTAGTGCAGAGGAGAGACATAGCCATAAATGATTTTGAAGGATTCTTAATTTTGGTTCCAAGAGCTAGAACCATGCAGTGTGTGAAGTATGTTCCAACATTAACTGTAACCTTGGGGACTTACACATTGAAAAATCACTTATTTTTGGTTGATATTCCTGAAACCAATGTGATATTGGGTGTACAGTGGTTGATCACATTAGGAAAGGTCACCACGGATTGGGATACCTTCGAGATGGGATGGAAAAATTAGAAGAGTGGTAAGTGCCAAATGATCAGGTTCATGCCACCTATCCACCTCAAGTATTCTCAACACATAGGATGGAGGCTTATTTGTGTATAGGAGACATAGAATGGGTAGTAGGACTATGTATATTGGAGGCTGCAAGGAAAAATAAGTCCACTCTTATGTGCACTCTATTCTAGATCACTATTCTACATTATTTGGGGACATTCCACCAGGGAGGCCACCAGGCTGAAATTTTGATAAAGGGTTCTCCCAAACTAGTAGCACCACTCATAGATATGACCAAGAAGGGAGAATTTCATTGGATAAAAACTGCATAAAAGGCCTTTTGATAGGCTCAAGGAGGTGATGAGTAGTTTTCCAATGTTGGTATTTCTAGATTTCACCCAGTCCTTTGTGCTGGAATGTGATGCTTTAGGGGAGGGCATTGATGCAGTCTTGATGCAGGGGGCCCACCCGATAGCCTTTGAGAGTCAGAATTTTCTGCCACATCAGAGGTTGTATCCCATATATGACAAATAAATATTGGCCATTATGCATGCATTGGCCAAATTCAGGCAGTATCTCGTGGGCAACAGATTCCGAGTAAAGACTGAGCAGAAGCATCTGCAAGAGAGGCATCAAAAAAAGGTTAGCAAAATCTAGGCATATGACTTTGAGATTGAATATGTCAAAGGGAATAGAAATGTGGTAGCGGATGCTTTATCATGGAAGGGTCTCAAGGAGGATGTGCTCCAGCATATCTAGGAGTACGTAATTTTCCAGAAGAATAAATGAGAGAACAACCATCCTATAGGGGTTTTACAACCACTTCCTATTCTACAGAGGAAATGGAGGATCATTTCTATCAACTTCATTACTGTTTTGCCAGCAGTACAGGGAAAGGATTGTATCTTTGTGGCCATTGATCGAATAACAAATTATTCATATTTATTTTCCATATTTCACGGTACCTTGCTTCACAATTGGCTGATCTTTTCTTTACAGATGTTTTCAGAATTCATGGTCTTCCTAACACCATAATCAGTGATAGAGACAATTGTTTCATTGGTTTCTTTTGGCAAGAGATTTTACATTTGGTGTGTGCCAAGTTGACACTGAGTACTAGTTATCACCCCCAAACAGATGGGTAGATATAGATAGTAAACAAGTGGATGGAAGGCTACTTTCAAAACTATGTTTTGGGGTAGCAAAGAGCATGGATGCACTGACTCCACTTGGGAGCATATTGCTAAAATACGACACTTCATATGTCGATCAGTGTGTCTCCATTCTAGGCTCTTCATCGTTATGATGCTTTATCATTTGTTGATATTATGTTTGGGGAAATTAAGGCTCCTAGAGCCAAATATTGGATCCAAGAGAGTCAGTATATACTCCGTGTTCTTAAGGACAACATTACTACAATCCAAAATCAACAGAAGTTATATGCAGATCATGGTCAGTGGAGAGATATTTTGAGGTGGATGATTTGGTCTATCTTTGTCTTTAGCCTTACAAGAAATCTATGCTGAAGGAGAAGGGGGCTTAGAATATTAATCCCCATTTCTATGGGCTATACATGGTGATCCGCCATGTTGGGGAAGTAGCATATGAGTTGGAGCTCCCCAATGGGAGTTAGATCCACAAATGTTTCATGTTTCATGCCTAAAGAAGGCCATTGGACAACATATAGTTGCCACTATGGATCTCCCACCTATTGATGATGAGGTTCATCTGGTTTTACAACCGGAAGCTATCTTGGATACTCAGGAGAGGCAACTAAGGAATAGTGTGATTAAGGAATATTTGCTTCAATGGAGGAATCTTCCGGATGAGGATGCTACTTGGGAAGGGGAGAATATTTTGCAACATCCATCCCTACAGTTGCTTAAGGAGAAGCAAAATTTGAGAGGGGAGGACTGTTTTGAGATTGCAACAAGATGATGAGCTTAGTGGAAAGGAGTCACCTTCACTAAGTGGGCCCGCAGGCTATTTTTGGCGCAAAGTATATTTTTAGACTATGTCTATTTTTAGACATATGGATCATGTTCTATGAGTTGCAGGATGCTATTTGTAGATGGTTGGTCAAGTCGGAAAAAATAGATGGACTTCTATTTTTAGACATATTAGGCGGAATCTATTTTTAGATTGCCAGTCTAAAAATAGATATGTCGAATATTATTAGCTCTTAATAATATTTAGACTCTAAACATTATCTTATTCTCTTGGAGCACTTCAGTTAAGTGCACAGATGTGCCACAGGAGCTGACAGAAGGAATTACGCTATTCCTAAGGGTTAAGTGGAGCTATTGCATGGATACTTCAGTTAGAACTCATGTGACAGAGTTTGGTGGAGTTGATTGAGGAAGTTAGTGGAGTTGTATTCGGTTTAACTAATCTAAACATAGTTGAGCTATTTGTATTCAGTTTAACTAATTGATACAATTAGTGAGAGTGGTGTGAATTAATTATTAATTAATTCACTAATTATAAACTCATTAATCAACTAAAGAATGCATCATTTAACTTCAGTGCATGGACAGTTTCAGTGGAGACCAATGCAGAAATACGTGAAAGAGCGGGTTAACTATCAGTTGTGACTATATTGTTGCTATTTGCAACACACAGATAGGTGGAAAAGCCCATGAGGATTTCACAGTACAAGCCAAGTGGTTTATCTATTTAATGAAGCCATCCCATAGCATTGAAAATGCAATAGAGGCTAGCTATCAAGTGGCAAAATATTGGAGCGTGTGTTTTGCTAGATCTAGCTTGATAGTGTGTAGCAATTGAGGATATGCATGAGAGCTTGTGAGGAGCTTTGTACAATGATTGTTACATGATCTCCATGAGATATAATATATAGATATTTGGGGTTTTTAGCTTTAATATTTCCCATTAAATACTGTGTTCATATGTGTGATTGTTTGTGGTTTTAATGTATTCATGCAATTGATTTTATTTCCGCATGTGATGATCAGTGGTAGAAGAGATTCTGTATTATGCATGAAGCTAAAATACTGTGTGATCAGGAGAATCATGGTGAACAATGTCTCAATTATTCAAAATTTCTACATGGTAACGGAGCGATATTGGTCATTGGATCAATTGCAAAACATTGAAGCGGTTGAGTTTTGTGCTGGTGGAATTCGAATTTGCAGCAGTGTTTTCTTGGTGTCAAAGTTGAGATGTCTTTCAACGGATTGTGATTGGAGTATGCCCTTGAGGGAAGCTCGAATTATATTGCATGGAAGGATAGGATGGAGGTAGTGCTAGAGGAAAATAGGTTGAAGGAGTTCATAGATGCTGAAGTCCCAAAGCCTACTTCCACTGATGTTGCCATACTTGACGCATGGCAAAAGAAGACAGCAAATTGTCGAAGGATTTTGTTGGAGGGTGTGAAGGATCACATAGTGTCCAGCCTTCACGGTAAGTCTTCTCCATTCTTGATGTGGAAAGCCTTGACAGATTTATTCCAAAGCAAGAGCAACCAGAGGAAGTTGGCGCTCAAGGATAGACTCAGAAACATAAAGATGGAGAAAGGCGACAGTATGCCCAAGTACCTCACGAAGTTCATACAATGCAGGGATGAGCTAGGAAGTGTGGGGGTGACTGTTGATGATGAGGACTTGGTGAGCTTGGCTCTCCTAAGGCTTTCTAAGAGTTGGCATTCCTATCAGGACTCTGTCAATGGTCGGGAGAAATTGCCAGGATGGGAGCGACTTTGGTCGGATCTTGTGCAAGAAGAGATAAGGCGAAGTACCAGGGACGGATCTTCATCAAAGAACTCTGATGAAGAGAATTGCACTTTGGCTACCAGAGCAAAGAAGGGGAAGAGCAAGAAAGCTTCTCAATCCAGTGCGAAAGGCAAGAAGCAGGACATGTCCAAGGTGAAGTTCTGTCACTGTCACCAACACGAACATTACGCCACTAATTGTCCACAGAAGAAGAAAAATAAGAAGGCTACTGGGACTGCAGTTGGAGAGGCCTTAGCCTCACAATTTCAGCTGGATTTTTTGCTGATCGCATGCTTGGTTTCAATTTTTATGGGTTCAGTGTGGTTTATGGACAGTGGTGCATCTTTTCACATGACAGGAGATCGAGATTTGTTTACTGATCTGGATGAGAAAGATCTTGGAGTGCACATCGAGATGGGCGATGATGGTAGATACAGTGCGACTAGTATCGATACCATTTCCTTTGAGAGGGAGTCTAGTAAACCCTTCAGATTAAAGGAAGTGATGCATGTTCCAAGATTGAAGACGAATCTTATCTCTGTGGCGATGTTAGAAGACAAGGGACATGATGTTGTCTTTAGCGAGGGAAAGGCTTTCCTACGCAGTAAGGTAACTGGTGAGACCGAAGGATAGGGGTTCAAGTTAAGAACCTTTATCAATTGCAGGTAGATGGTTGTGGAGCAATGGCAGGCAAGGCAGAAGGAGTGGTGAGCTGGGATGATGGCGAGTTGTGACACCGAAGATTGGGCCACCTTCACCATGGAGCTTTGAAGATACTGCAACAGATTTCTACTGGGATTCCTAAAGGCACTCTTGCGCAGTCATATCAATGTAAGGGGTTTACCTTGGGAAAATTTTTGAAAGCCACCTTTCATGAGAAGGATAGTCACGCCACGACGATCCTTGAGAGAATTCACACAGATGTGTGTGGACCTTTCTCAGTAGATTTGTCAGAAAAGCACAGGTATTATGTGATATTTGTTGATGATTTTTCTCATAAGTGTTGGATATTATTCATGCAGAAGAAGAGTGAGACATACTCAAAGTTCTTTGAGTTCAAGGCACTGGTTGAGAAAGAATTGGGGAAGCAGTTGAAGGCTCTAAGGAGCGAAATTGGTGGTGAATTCATCTCTGGCGAATTCAAGGACTTTTGCAGCACAAAAGGAATTCGAGGAGAGCTCATAGCACCTCGTAACCCACAGCAGAACGGGGTTGCTGAGCGGAAGAACAAAACGATCGTGGGTGTTGCACGGGTGATTTTGTATGATCAGGGCCTACCCATACACTTGTGGGCTGAGGCATGCAATACTATAGTATATGTGTAGAACCATTATCCTCACAGGATACTTGGCATGAGTACACCCGAGGAGGCGTTTTCTGGTAAGAGGCCTGATATTTCCCATTTGAGGATTTTTGGTTCACATGTTTACATTCATGTGACGAATGATGCCAGGAAGAAGCTAGAGCTAACTGCAGAGGTTTGGATATTTGTGGGGTACACTGATACGCCCCACAACTATCGTGTGTATTTTCCAGACAGTCGCAAGACTATTGTGTGACAGGATATCAAATTTTAGGAGGAGAAAGCCATGAAGTGTTCGCTTGAGAGGGAGCCACACTTGCATGCAAATGAGGAGCTATTAGTTCCTAAGGATGAGTTTCAGGATGTGGATCAGCCACAAGATGAGGTTCATGGAATGGAAGAGACCACTCAGGCAATGCCAACCAGCAGAGGGCGGAAGCGCACTACAAAAGTTGAGCGACTGCCTCAATATGCAGAGAAGGTTGTAGGAGCACCTACATCACAGCGCAGACAGAGACAGTCACTTGATCGGTACACTGGATACATGGCTCTTGTGAGCAAGTGCATCGTCATAGAGCCATCGTCTTTCGAGGAAGCTGTGGAGGACCCCGCATGGGTAGATGCCATGGTGGAAGAGTATGATTCGATTGTCAGAAACAGTGCATGGGAGATTGTCCTGAGGCTGGAAGGGAAATCAGTGGTGGGTTTGAGATGGATCTACAAAGTGAAGCAAGCAGCTGACAGGAGTGTGGAAAAGTACAAGGCAAGATTTTTTTCCCGAGGCTTTTCACAGATAGAGGGGATCGATTATGAGGAGACCTTTGCACCTGTCACAAGGTATTCTTCCATACGTACGATTCTTTCTCTCTCAGCATAGATGGGGTTGCACATTCATCAGATGGGTGTGAAGACTGCGTTCCTCAACGGGGTGATTGAGGAGGAGGTGTACATAGAGCAGCCCAAAGGTTTCAAGATCTTCAGCAGTGAGTCGCATGTGTGCAGGCTCAAGAGAGCGTTGTATGGGTTGAAACAAGCACCTCGTGCTTTGTACAAATGGATAGACAGTTATTTCACCGGACTTGGATTCTCCAAGAGTGAGGCGAATCCTAACCTATACCAGATTGTGGTGGAGGGTAAGTTGTCGATCATTGTACTTTATGTAGATGATTTGATTTTGACAGGTGATGAGCTGTTGATACTCTCATGCAAGGATGATCTTGCAAAATATTTTGAGATGAAGGAATTGGGCCTCCTTCATTATTTCCTGGGATTGGAAATTTTGTAGCGTAGTGATGGACTGCTTGTTTCTCAGGGTAAATATGCCCGGGAGATACTAGAGAAGTTCAACATGCATGGTTGCAAGCCTGTTGATACTCCTCTTCCCAGTGGATGGAGGAAGGAGGATGCTACTTCGGCAGAGGTAGTGGATGCCACTGTTTATTGACAGTTGGTGGGGTCTCTTATGTATCTGGCCAATACACGACCCAACATATGCTATGTTGTGAACCAGCTTTCATAAGCTATGGTTAAGCCTACCAAGCTCTTTTGGAAGGCAGACAAGCATGTATTGAGATATCTCAGAGGCACATATCTCAAAGGCACATCGGGATATGGATTGTGGTACAGAAAGTTGGATGAGGTGAAGCTATGTGGCTTCATGGATGTAGATTGGGCAGGGAGCCCAACAAACAGAAAGAGCACATCTGGAGGGATTTTCAGTATCGGGTCGACAACATTTTCTTGGTACAGAAGGAAGTAGAGATTCGTGGCACTTAGTTCAGCAGAGGCCAAGTATATGGTAGCGAGTTTGGCTGCATGCGAGGCTATATGGATCAGGAAGATCCTGGTCGGGTTGTTTGGTTCACACTACATTGACATTTGGTATCATCATATCAGAGATTGTGTGCAGCGGAAGGTCATGTTACTTTCATACATTCCTACAGAGGATCAGGATGCTGATATCTTGACAAAGGCGCTCACCAGGAGCAAATTCGAATACCACAGAGGCAAGATAGGGGTTGCAGATAATCCATATCTTGTTGAGAGGGAGTGTTGAGATTGCAACAAGATGATGAGCTTAGTGGAAAGGAGTCACCTTCACTAAGTGGGCCCGCAGGCTATTTTTGGCGCAAAGTCTATTTTTAGACATATGGATCATGTTCTTTGAGTTGCAGGATGCTATTTGTGGATGGTTGGTCAAGTAGGAAAAAATATATGGACTTCTATTTTTAGACATGTTGGGCGGAATCTATTTTTAGATTCCCAGTCTAAAAATAGATATGTCAAATATTATTAGCTCTTAATAATATTTAGACTCTAAACATTATCTTATTCTCTTGGAGCAATTTAGTTAAGTGCACAGAAGTGGCACATGCAGCTGATAGAAGGAATTATGCTATTCCTAAGGGATAAGTGGAGCTATTGCATGGATACTTCAGTTAGAACTCATGTGATAGAGTTTGGTGGAGTTGATTGAGGAAGTTACTGGAGTTGTATTCAGTTTAACTAATCTAAACATAGTCGAGCTATTTGTATTTAGTTTAACTAATTGATACAATTAGTGAGAGTGGTGTGAATTAATTATTAATTAATTCACTAATTATAAACTCATTGATCAACTAAAGAATGCATCAGTTAACTTCAGTGCATGGATAGTTTCAGTGGAGACCAGTGCAGAAATAGGTGAAAGAGCGGTTTAACTATTAGTTGTGACTATACTGTTGCTATTTGCAACACACATATAGGTGGAGAAGCCCATGAGGATTGCGCAGTACAAGCCAGGCATTTTATCTATTTAATGAAGCCATCCCATAGCATTGAAAACGCAATAGAGGTTGGCTATCAAGTGGCAAAAGATTGGAGCATGTGTTTTGCTAGATCTAGCTTGATAGTGTGTAGCAATTGAGGGTGTGCATGAGAGCTTGTAAGGAGCTTTGTACAATGATTGTTACATGATCTCTGTGACATATAATATACATATAGTTGGGGTTTTCAGCTTTAAGCTTTTCCATTAAATACTGTGTTCATATGTGTGATTGTTTGTGGATTTAATGTATGCATGCAATTGATTTTATTTCTGCATGTGATGATCAATGGTGGAAGAGATTCTGTATTATGCATGAAGCTAAAATAATGTGTGATCAGGAGAATCTCGGTGAATAATATCTCAGTGTGGGATTAGGAGAGGCAGCTAAGGAATAGTGTGATTAAGGAATATCTGGTTCGATGGAGGAATCTTCCGGATGAGGATGCTACTTGGGAAGGGAAGAATATTTTGCAACATCCATCCCTACATTTGCTTAAGGAGAAGCAAAGTTTGAGAGGGGAGGACTGTAATATTCATAATTATATTTTAGCAGGTTATAATATTAAAATTTGTTTTTGTCAATACGATAGATGAATAAGAGGGTAGTGGGAGCCATAAATCCCTTTAGTAGGAATAAAACCAATTCTAATGTGAATGTGGATCAATACATCTAGATAGGATCAAGATGAATAAACCACTCCTTGGTGTGAATTTGGGTCAATGCATGTGGATGGGGTATTTTAGACCAAATCAACAACGTAGTCATGGAGGTAATGGAGACAGTGGAGGACAATATAGTCATAATGCAGGGGAGTAGCCATGAGTGTAGCATCATTATTGTGAGGGTCTAAGGGGGTGAGGGCTCATAAATCATATAAGTAAGGGGATGTCAGCTATATAAAGCATTCTAAATATTCTTTGTGTATTGCCTTTTATGACTTTGTGCATGCTTTAGCTATTTAGCGAAGTCTGTTGTGCTATTTAGCACAAGGGTATTTCTGAGCGGAAATCCCACCCTCATCCTCGAGGGACTTTGATTTCCCACTCGTAAGAGGTTCTTCAGTTTCATTTCATCATCTGACATCACGTCAATATTCAACCCCTAATATCATCACAATATCCTTCAAGAATTTTGCAATCCAGGAGGGAAGATATAGTGGAGGGATAATAACCCAAGTTTTTGACCTATCATTGGGTGAGGAGAGAAACCCTTCATCTGGGAAGTTAGTAGGGAGGCATAGCATAAATTTTCTCATCAGATCATCAACCTCCTAGTAGTCTCCCAATTTCAGTGTGTATTTCAGCCCTAGGGCTGCATTTTTCATCATTGTCATTTCACAAAACCCTTTTTGGTTTATCTTGGAATTGTGCTACAAAGCCCAGATCTCTAATTCCAACAATTTATTAGCACCCAATCAGCATATCTACACATTTCTAGTTTCCATCAGTAGTATTTCCAGTAGGATTATGCAGTCATAGCCTCTCAATAGTTAGTGCAGCAGCAGCATATTATGTCTTGATGTTTAGGGTCATTTTAGGTCTTTTTTTGCCTAACTTGTGTGTCACTTTCTCAAGAACTTGTACTTCATTTATGCTATTTCATATAATAAAATGGATCAGATGATCTGTTCATGTATTTTATGTGTTGATGTTTACTGCATTTTCCATTTTTATGTTTTATATTCTTGTTTTTCTTATTTTGGAATATTCCAATATTGTTTTATTAATCCTATTTGTAGATGAAGTATTCATTTTGATCTGGGATTAATAGTGATGCCTGAAGTTGAATTGATTTATTATTGATTTTTTGAAGAATTTCCATGATGTAGCTAACTGTTTGAGGTTAAGAGATCTGTGATCTAACATAATTTTTCAGTATGTCTGTGTGCAATTCATTGTCTAGTTCAAATTGACAATAGTTCATAATTTGGTATATTGAGATCTATAGGTAGGTTTCATTCATGAAAAGGACATATATACGTAGGTTTGTTTAAAAAGGTAGCTTACATATTATGTCTTATGATTGATCAGGGTTTCAGTTGTTTTAGTATGTTAATGAAGTGTTTTGGGTTCAATACTAATATTCTGGTTACAATGATCTCACTATATTGAATGCTTAAGAAGGGGTTGGTTGATTTGAGTTAGTGATTGTTTGAGTGATTTATTGGTTCAGTGGTTTTTTGATTCAGCAATTTAGTGATTGATTGAATGACTTGATACTGTACTGACCAGTGTTAGTTTTGATATATCGTTTTTTGCTTAAATGATGGTAGTGGGTTTAGTTTGAAAATTTGATGAAAAGTAGCCTACAAGTTGTAATGTGTTGAAGCAAGTGGATCTAATGTGAAAATTTATGAAACTTGGTCCACGATGGTGTCGAGGGTTGGAGCCTTCAGTGAGGAATTCAAATCTTCCTACCAGTAGAAGCCAGTGATCAGAAAAGGAAATTGGATCTCCCTTCTAGTGGGTGCTAGTAAATGAGATCAGGGGGTTGAAGCTCCCTCCTAGTAGCAGCTGGAGAACGAGTGAAAGTTGTAGCCTTTTTCGGGTGGGTTCCTGCGTGCTGGTATGAGTCTGTGCCAGTACGAGAAGTTTTTCATAATAATAAAATTGAAGACAAATATGACAGTAGTAGTCGTTTTTTCCCACATTGGGTTTCCACCTTAAATATTAGTGTTCATGTGTGTTTCTTGTCCATAACAATTTATTCTATTCTTATTGCACATGTTTACTACTTATATAATGTTTGATGAATCACTGACATACTATTTTAAGAAAACGGATGAAGATTTCACAAAAATAGAAGTTTACTAGATATACACAGGTTTAATTCAGGAAAGTATTGTACATAAATCTGAATAAATGAAAAAGTTTATGAATGTTTTAAAATAATGATACACCCCCGTCTCAGTATTTTTCCAAATAATTGGAATTAGAGTATGTCCATCAGAAGAAGCTTGATTGCTTGAAGGAAGATCCACCAAGATGAGAAATAAATAAGGGACGACATCTATTAGGCCACCAATCTTCAATGAAAGTAATCTACTTTTCTAGAAGATAAGAAAAATATCCCATTTACAGTCTCTTGGAGTAGATGTTTTGGAAATCACTGAAGGAGGTTATCAGTATCCAACCATTGTTCCCACAGATGAGGCATGAAAGAAGAGATATGAAAGCAATATAGAAGTTGTCAATGACTTCTTGGGAAGCCCAACAAAATTAGAATTTTTCAAAGTCATGTAGCTAAATTCAACAAAGGCTATATGGGATAAATTGATTTAGAGATATAGAGGCGATGACAAGGTAAAATGTGTTAAACTTCGAACTCTTAGAATTCAATATGAAAATATAAAAATTCATAATGATGAAAGTATTTCAAGTTTCTTTTTAATGGCAGTTTAGATTGTGAATTGTATGATAAATCTGGGTGAAGATATAAAATATTCAATTTTAGTAGAGAAAATATTGAGATCTCAAACTCCAAAATTTGATTCAAAAGTGTCTACCATTGAAGAAAAGTAGGATCTACAGAACCTTACTATTTTACAACTCCACGAGATTTTAACAATCTGTGAAATGGGAAAAGGAGGCCCATTAGAAATCAGAAAAGTTGCATTCAAAGCAGTTGCAAGGGGAAAATAACGGAAGAACATAAGGAATCACGTTGTATATCATAAGAATATGAGGAAAATTTTGTAAAGAAACTCCACCTAGGGACCGAAAGGTTAAGAGGTAAGCTTCCCTTCAAGTGATTTTATTGTGGTAGAGTTGGTTATTATGATGCTAAGTGTCCTTATAAATAAAACCATGAAAAGGGGAAATAAATTGCAAAAGGAAATAGGAAATGGTTTGAAAAAAAGATAATTTATTATACTCATGAAGATAGCTATGGTTGGTCAAATAGTGAAGAGGGAGATTCTTTAAATTACTTATGGCATTTGAAAGAAGTAAAAGTGAATATGATGAAAAATTCATGGATTCCATAGAAGATAAACCACTTAACTTAAAGTATGTTTAGAAGAAGATAAAATATCTATAGATACTTTAAAGAAAAAATTCATAGAAGTAGAGAAGCATAATGAAAATCTAGAATATGAAATAGTAAGTCTAATAAAGGAACTTGATAAGATAAAAGCTATAAAGCTTAGATTTTTTAAACGTTTTGAAACCTTAGATGAAATCATCACGGTATAATTCTCTACTCTTATGAGGACCTGTCTTGGATGCAATGGAGAAACATTAAAGTCTGAAAATACCTCTACAATAGTAGGAAGCTATCGTAATCCAACAAAAAGAGGTCACCAAAACACCATCTTTCAACAAAATAATAAAGATAATTCACAAGGAAATCATGCCTTCTCTAATCCAAGGATAAAAAATAGAAGATTCAATCAAAATTTAAACAACACCAGACGATACTATGATCACATAAATTTATGCTTAAATGGACAATGTTTCTCATGCCATAATGTTTTTCACAAGGCTGCTCAATGTGTTGCATACAAAACTAGCATGACTAGAGAAGCAAAAAAACAAGGGAATGAGACAAGAATAAAGAAAAACACCTATAATAATTTCTGACCTCTTCAAGATCAAATTGAATGCTCATTTTGAATTAACTTTGGAAAGAGGAATCTGAATGGAAGAGAAAAATACATCCAAAATCTCAAAAGGAGAAAATAACAACAACTTCTAAGGTATGGAAAAGGAAGAACTTAGAATATGAAAGTTGTAGTATAGAATTTTATGCGGAAGATCAAGAAAACTAGTGGTACATTGATAACGAATTCTCCAAACACATGATAAGTGATAAATATAAGCTCATTTCATACAATGAATTAGATAAAGAAAAGAATTCTACTTTTGGAAATGACTCACTTGCTGTCATTAAGGGTAAAGGATATGTTTTTCTAAAATAAAAGGTTAAATATGGTAATGTTTTTTGGTCGAAGGATTAAATAATAAATTGTTAAGTGTTAGTAAAATGTGTGACCAAGGTAATGAGGTTTTTTCATATCAAAAGAATGTATGGTTCGTGAAATTGACACAAGACCATAATAAAGGTAAACAAAAACTCCAAATAATCTTTATGACTTGAAAGGCAGTCAAGAAAAATGTTACTTTGTAAAATCAGGGGAAAGCTGGCTACAGAACATAAGGTTGGGACATCTAAGCTTCTCTCAACTACAAAAATCAAGCAAGTTTGAAGTTGTTCGTGATTTCCCAACATCACCCTACCAGAAAGTACCAAATGGAAGTCATGTCCATTCAGTAAGAAAAGTAGAGTTCAATTCAATTCCAAATAAGGATAAAAAAATAATAATATTGAACTTATTTATAATTATTTGTGTGGGCTAGTAAGGAGAAAGTCACCTTGAGGAGAACAATACTTCATCTTATTTATTGATGACTCTATAATGTGATGGATTGGTTTATTCAAATACAGAGATGAAGCATTTCATAAATTCAAAGTCTTTAAAGCATCAATAGAAAATGAGTTACATCTAAACATCAAATGCCTCATATGTGAAAAAGGAGGAGAATTCATATTAGATGATTTTTTTTTTATGTGAAAAACATGGCATCAAAAGGAAATTTTATATTGCCATAACTCCTCTGAAAAATGGGGTAGCAAAAAGCTTGAATAAAACAATTCAGCAAATGGATCATGTTATTCTCGATGAGTTTGAGACACCAAATACATTCTGGGGTGAAGTAGCACATACAACAGTAAATATTCTAAACAAAGCTCATGTTCGGGTAAACAATGATAAAAATCCGTATGAAGTTTGGTATGGTAAGCCTCCTACTGTAACATATTTTAGGGTCTTTGGAAGTAAATATTTCATAAAAAATAATGATGAAAAAATTGGTAAGTTTGAAGCTAGGGTAGATGAAGGAATTCTTCTTGGTTACTCATCTATAAGAAAAGGATACAAATGTTACAATAAGAGACTTTGAAATATTGTTGAATGTATTGATGTTGTAATTGATGAGGCATGCACATATTCCAAAAAGGTAACAACAATAGATGATGATGATGATGATTATGGTTTTCCACATCAAATAAAAGGTATATAGAATAAGAAACCAATGAAGAATTAGAAGGAGGCACAACAAATAGGCAAAATTCTCTATCCAACTATTTTCAAAAGAATCATACAGAAGTTCAAATTCTAGGTGAAAATGAAGCTTAGGTACAAAAAAGAAGAAACCGTATGGGGACTGCTAGCTATCTAGCTTTATTATACACTATTGAACTGAAAAATGTAAATCAAGCTAGCAAAGATGAAGGTTGGGTTAAGGCCATGTATGAAGAACTTGATAAAATTGAAAAGACTCATACACGGGAATTAGTTCCAAGGCATCATGATAAAAATGTTGTTGAGGCAAAATGGATATTCAAAAATAATTGAAAGAAAATGGAGAATTCATTATAAATAAATCTAGACTCGCTTCCAAAGGTTATGCTCAATAAGAAGGAATATAATTTGACGAAACATTTTCACCTATAGCCAGACTTGAAGCCATAAGAATGTTCCTTTCTTTTTAAAGCTTCATTCATTTCAAAGTTTATCAAATGGGCATAAAATCTGCATTCCTTAATGGAGATCTAGAAGAAGAAGTGTATATTGAACAAACTTAAGGGTTCATTCTAAGAAATGATGAAAAAATTGTTTGCGAACTTAGGAAAGCGTTATATGGGCTAAAACAAGCCTGTCATGCATGGTATTATCATCTTCAAAAGTATATTCAACAAAAAGGTTTCACAAAAGGGTATGGAGAAACATGTACACAAAAATAAGCAATCAAGAATCTATGATTCAAATGTTTTGTTCTGTTATGCAACATGAATTTGAAATGTCTTTACTTGCGGAATTAACATTCATTCTTGGTTTACAAGTAAAACAAGCAAAGGATGTCATCTTTCTCTCACAATAAAAATATCTCAATTTGATTATGAAGAAATATGGGATGGGAAGCTGCAAACTATTATGTACTCCAATGATGACAGGATGTAGTCTCAACTCACATGATGAATCTCCCATAGTGAGTCAACCAGAATACATGTATATGATTGGAATTTTATGTTATATAACAAGTACTAGACCAGATATCATGCATGTAGTTGGGATTGTTGGATTCTTCCAAGAAAATACAAAGGCAACTTAGCTTCAAGAAGTTAAGAGAATATTCAAATATCTACAAGGAACTCAAGACTTTGGCTTATGGTATCCAAATTATTCAAATATTACTATTCATTATTACAGATATGTAGAATGGGATGGAAATGTTGATGACTAGAAAAGCACTATTGGAGGTGCATTTTACTTGGGACCCCAATTGGTATCATGGTTTAGCAAGAAACAAAGTTCTATTGCCTTAAATACTACAAAATCTGAATATTTTATTGTTGCATTGTGTAGCATATAAACTCTTTGGACGATGTATAAATTTCAAGATATTCAAATCAAGTGTTCTCCAACCATTTCCATCACATGTGATAATACAAGTGCTATTACAATTTCAAGAAATCCTATTATGTACTCCAAAACCAAGCACATTCCAATTAAGTACCATTTTTTAAGGGAACATGTGCTTGAAAAAAATGTCAAACTATTGCACATTCCCTTAAAATAATAGGTTGTTGATATATTTACAAAACATCTTCCACGAGAAGCATTTGAATATCCAAGACAAAAACTAGGAGTAGTCTCTGCTTCATCTCTCTCTTGATCAGTCTCCTCATTCTTTCAAGCACACTTGATATTTTTAGGATTTTAATTTATGTACGCATATTTAATGAAATAAAGTCACATATATACACGATTTCCTATACATATATTCACGTATATATTTCTTTTATAGAGAAACAATGGGAAAACCTTAAGAACATATTATGATATGCTTAAGTCATTTATCAATTGTCTTTCTTGTGATGATGTTGACAGTTACTTATAAATGGTTTTGAGTAATGATGATGTATGAGTTGGTACACCATGACATTTATGCTTTTTTGAAGATGATTTGATGTATGAGTTGATGTGGGAATATCTGATAGTAAATAGGTAGCACAGGTTCAGGGGGAGCATTAGCCTTGCTGCTAATGATGCATTGTTGGAATTATGTTTGCAATATTGCTGAATAAAATTATGTAGTTGGTATTTTGGTCTTGGTTGTAAAAATAATATCATCCATTTGATTTAAAGGTCATGTAAATACCCATAATGTAATTCTTGTAATACTTAGTCATGTTTGGACTATTGAAGGTCAAGGAATTTATGTATGTAATCCAATGATGGGTAGATGATGTTATGTAACCCCAATTAGTTGGGTGGTTGATGTAAGTTTGAATCCTTGATGATAGGAAAGGTCATATTCAGTTGACTCCTAGAGTCATGTACTTCATATTTTAGAAACTTCAGCATGTTCTAAATGGGCATGGTCAGTATATAGTGCATATAAGATCTCTTATATCGACAAGGAAAGATAGGCCTTGATTTGACATTAATCTGCCCTTTTCCATTGATGTTAGAGGGGGAGAATAACTTGGTGTTTGAATTAAAAAATTGATGTGTTTTAAAGGTATATACAAGTTGTGGAGATCAAACACCAACGTGGTTTCCATCAAGTCCAAAGGGAGGAATTTTTGACATTATGATGTATGTGTTGTCCTTGATGGAAACTTGCTTGTAGCAGGATAAGTATGTGTTGACAGGAGGAGTACACAGGCTAGTTCAAAGGTGAAAGAATGATTGAACAGAGTGACAAAATGATTCGACAGAGATATGTAAGTAAGAGATAGAAAAATTATAAATATGAACATTTGAAGAAATATACACAGCTTTTATGAAGCAAATTCACATACATACATGGGTATGAAGAAGAAAAGGCACGTACATTTGATGCAATATGATTCTTTGCATACCAAGGGTCTTTGCCATGGTATTAGCCCACAGTATTGAGCCAAGTAGCGACTATTTGATCCTGTCAAATTTAACCACCGACATTAGTGAGGTTTTGACACATGGTATTGGCTAAGGCCTAATTTATATAAATAGGTGAAGATAAAAGTGATAGGGCATGCATGTGTGAGGGTGATTGATGAATAATTTGATCTTAAGTATCATTGAATGGTATGGGCTATTGATGAGTAATTGATCTGAAATAAGTATGCACCTAGTGACACAATGATGGATTAGAATAATTAGACCTGAAATGACTATGTGTTGTATGATTTGATTTTGGGTTGATTATATCTAGTATTTAACATGTGTTTATGACTATGTATGTCGTGAATTGGTATGTCTGAAGTTTTTATGTGCAACACAGTTGTGAGTCGAAAAATTGCAGATCTGTAATGCGAGTTTGTCACAGGTAAAGCGTGTACACACATGGGTTCTCTTCTGAGAAGTGTCATATATATTCCACAGTATGTTGAAATCTTTTTGCGGTTTTACTTCCTAAAAAATGTGTATAAAAATGGAAATGCTTTATGAAAAGTGAGCATGAAAGCTAGGTTTTCTGCTGAAGAATATGTCTGATTTGTCTATATAGTATTGATGTATTTCTGTTGTATTTCGATGAAGTATTCATATTTATATAGTATTAATAGTGATGTATAAATTTGAATTGATTGAGTATTGATTTTTTGAAGAATTTCCATGATGAAACTAACTGCTTGAGGTTCAGAGATACGTGATCTGAAAAAAATTTCGATAGGTCTGTGTGCAATTCATTGTCTAGTACAAATTGACAGTAGTTCCGAATTTGGTATTTTGAGATATGCACGTAGGTTGCATTCACGAAAAGCTTGTATATAAATAATTTTGTTTAAGCAAAGTAGTATACATATTCTGTCATATGATTGATCAGGTTTGAAGTTGTTTCGGTATTTTAATGCAGTGTTTTGGGTTTAGCACTGATATTATGGTTACAATAATATCACTATTTTTAATGTTTGAGAAGAGGTTGGTTGATTTGAGTTTGTGATTATTCGGTGGAATGATTGATTGGTTCAGTGGTTATTTGGTTCAATTATTCAATGATTGGTTGAATGACTTGAAACAATGATCAATTTTAGTTTTGAAATATGGTATTATGCTTAAATGATGGTAATGAGTTCAGTCTGAAAATTTGATGAAAAGTAGCTTACATTTTGTAATGTGTTGAAGCAGGTGGATCCAATGTGAAAATTTATGAAACTTGGTTCATGATGGCGCTAAGGGTTGGAGCCTTCAATGAGGAATTTGAAGCTTCCTCCTAGTAGAAGCTAGTGATTAGATCAGGGGGTTGTAGCTCCTTTCCAGTGGGTGTTGGCAACTGCGATCAGGGGGTTGGATATCCCTTCCACTAGGAGCTAGAGAACGAGTGAAGGTTGTAGCTTTCTACATGTGGGTGCTTGCGTGATGGTATGAGTCTGCGCTAGTACAAGAAGTTTTTCATAATAATACAATTGAATAAAAATATGACAACAAAGAAAATTTTATCCCAAATTGGGTTTCCACCTTAAATACTGGTGTTCATGTGTGTTTCTTGTGTATAATTCTTTATTATATTCTTACTACACTTTCTTACTTCTTATCTAATGTCTGATGAATCACTTACATACTGGTTTAAGACAAACTGCTGAATTTTTAACTGAAATAGAAGTTTACTCTATATACACAAGTTGTCTGCATAAGAAATGTGTATATATGCAGGTTTACTTTAGGAAAGTAGTGTACACAAATCATAATAAATGAATTTTTTTATGAATGTTTTAAAATACTATTTCACCCCCCCTCTCAATATTTTTCCCAACAAGGAGAAATCTATTTCAACAATTGAAGCCGAGGATAAGTATAGTCCTCCTAAGGAGCTGAAGTGGAAGAAGGACTAGTCAAGAAGGTCGAAGGTATAAAGCAGAAGAAATACAAGGTTGAAGAGTAATCCAAGAAGGAATAAGGAGTTGAAGGTTGACTATCATTGACTAAGTATCTTGTGTCTTGGTCTTGGAGTGGAAAATAGGTCAAGGTTCTTTGTCTTGGTATTCATCAATTAGAATCTCTATAAGAAGAATAATTTGTTCAGGTTTTCCTCTCAAGTGGGAGAATTTTTGGCCCTAGATGATATCCTATATACTCTGTCTCTTGTCTCTTATGGTTTATGGATTGGTATTTGTTTGATTAAGAAGAGAAATAATAACCTAAGTAATAGAATATCCTAATCTAGAGAAGTAAAAATGATTTGCAAGAAGTTAATAATAGAAGAGAAATCACTTAATTACTATGCCCTATATTTTTCAACATATGCCATCGGATATCTCGACCTAAACTCTGAGGATTTTTTTTGTATCAACCTCTCATCTTTACTCTGTATCCCACCATTATCAGTCAAGGGATTCCTAGGCCTATGAGGTCTCCACCCTTTAGGATTTACTATGAATCCCAACCTGAGATTCCTAGGACCAATCAAGGCTACCACAATTGAGCATTACCTTGTATCCCGCCATTCACTGATCAAGGAATTCATAGGTTCAATCAAGGTGTTCACATCTAATATTTATCATGTATCCCATCCCAGGATTCCCATGCCTTGTGAATAATCCTGAGACCATCCTACTCATCTTCGATTCCATCCGTAAATCCAACTCATCCAAACATGTAAACCACATCACACAATGGATATATCAAAATGGAAAGGCAAGGTTGAAGAAAAATTTCACACCTAGAAAAACCCATGCCAATGATAACAAGAGAACCAAAAACACACATGCATAACCATGCATAACCATGGGTTCGAGTGTCGGATGGAATTTTCATAGCTTCTACTGAAAAGTTTTGAAACCCTCCTTTATTAGGATGGCATGCTAAATAATGTTGGTGTCATACATATTATATCTTTATATTCCTAGGAGAAAACATCTTTGTAATTGGTAAATATATAGAAATACATCTTATTTTCTATTGATGAGCAACATGTACCCAATTTTGCAAAATTGGGATCTTTTTTAGTTCCTAAATTTAGTATCTCATGTACTAGAGTGGATATATGGGTCTTAGGATTGGTTGGTGCCTAGAACCTTGATTTTTAGTCAATATATTTTTCAAGTGAAACCTCCCCATTGGGGATGTGATTACCCTATTCTAATTTTTTCACTTGTTTCCCGTGCTTCTCATGTTGATATTCATAAATAGTTGTTTCCTTAAACATGTCTTCATAAGTAATTACATTTCCTATTCATTGTCATTAAAGACCCACAAGTTAGATATGATATTGAGGAGAATAATTTTAAAATATAACATAATTGAAAAGTAATGAGACAATGGTGTAAATATAGTGGCCATGTACACAAAATTGTTATCAAATGTGTTCATTGATTTGGGAATGAATATAATGTTAAAATATTTAAAGTATGAAATTAATATACATACCTCTTTCCAGTAACCTTTTAAATGCGGATACAGACAATGAATGGTCTCCAATACCTGTTGTATGATTATCTTATAATTACCCATAACTCTTAAGAATTGTACCTTCACATCAATGGTATTTTTCAGTGTAATATAAGTGATTCATATTGTGTAGTTTTATTAGTGCACTCAAATTCTAAGCAAGAAAATATAAGGGCCTTCTACTTATGTCGATCAATTAATAAAAAACTTGTAATAGCTCCACCATATGTCTTAGAACCATCCAAATATAAATTCTATATTTCAATATCTAACCCTAAATTATTTAAGCAGTTAATATTTACATGTGAATTATTACAATTATCACTATTTACAGCTAATGTACACAAGTCATTATCACCTATCTATGAATGCTAAAGGAATTAATATTGGGTTTCTAATGAAAATTGGGATGGTAGCGCTTGATAACTACCAATATTAGTTTTCAGGTAATAATTTCCCAGTGTGGAGTGCACAAAATTTATTGGTTTATTTTCCCCGACCACTAGTTTTGTAACCATGTATTTCATGTTTTGTTCCCTTTCTACATTTATTTGATTTTTCTTTCCTTTGTAAAGTATCGAAAGGTGGGACCAATATATAACAAAATGTATTTATAGTTTTTGTTGTCAATCTCTACTCAACAAAGCGACATATCCATCATGTATATCAACCACTATTGTATCAATTACTTAGTGTACCTTAGGGTAAGAATATAATTTTAGAAGTGAATCATTTAATTCAAAAATGATATTAACATTATCCTTGTCCAATTGGATGATATTGATATTGGTCTGTGTTGGTTTAGAATTATCATTTTTACATATAGAGTACAACATGATGTTGAATAAAGCATTGGAATACACTAGACAATTGTGAGCATTATGATTGAAATTCCCATATGTCAAGAGGGGAGGTGGTTTTTGGGACTTTGAGTGTGTTCCAATATTGGTATCATTCGAATTATATTTGATGGAATTCATACTACTTTCACTTGGAGCATTAGTTTTCCTTCAATTTCTAGAAATCAATGTTAGCTTCTATTGAGCTAGAGAAGACTTAAAATATCTCATGATAAATTCTCCTTATTGTTGTAGATTGAAAATATTATATGGGTATTTCTTATTTTTGGTATTCTTCATGTCCTAAATTACATGACATTCTAAGGATTTTCCATATATAAGGTCAATAATCTAACTCCTTGTGCTGAGGTTGACGACTTGGTGTTTTACGTAGGGGCTTTAGGCTACTTAGTTCTTTGAGAGGACTAGGAACTATCCTAGAAGCATACTTAGAAATATTCATAGTATTAGGATGGAGTAACAATTTTCTCAATAAGGACTTGCATTTTGATGGTGACAAAGTATCAAATGTTGAACCTTTTCTAGGGAGGTTATAATTGGGGTTATCATTGCATCTAGAGCTTCTCCCACTAAAATTTCCCAAATTTTCTAGGTGTATGTATTCAATACCCAAACACATAGAACATGCCTAATATTTAAGTTGTTTCTTATTCCATCAGACATGGTTTAGATTCAACTCGCTAGGCTATCTCATTATAAAATTAGTCGTGGTCTAGGAGTTTATTTATGAAAGAGTTATGTAGTTGAACCACTTTGGACACGTACTTAAAGAATGGTTGGCCCTAATGATACTAGCAGGGGTTTTCCATGCCAGATTCATATAAATCATGTTCAATATGGATCTTTCAATAGGATTTGGTCGGTTATTTATATTATTATAAAAGAGTATGAATGGAATGTGTCTTGAGGAACTTTCTCCTGATTATTCCTTAGATATATCACTTTATTTTACAATTTATTAACAAGTCTAAGCACACTATCTAGGTTTGTATCTTATTTCTTTACTAGTGTTGTTAATAAGAAAAGATTCATCCCATTATCATTTAGTTCTTTTTTTGTGTTTTCTGCTAGGGACAACATTTCCTTTTCCACCATTAAAGGTTCATTGAAGCTTTTAAACATGTATTCCTCCATTCCCTCTTCATAAACATGCATATAGAAGTGATAATAGATGAGGTATACTATTCAATTTCCATAACATCAACATGTTGTGAATCAACATGAATCTTTTTCCAAAGAGTAGTGAAATAATGGTTGAAGTATTTGACCTTGCCCTTCTTCATTTTTCCTATAATTGAATCCTTTAAGGGAATGTTTGGAGGATCTTATTCTCCAAATTTACATAGAAAGGGTGTTTCAAAAACATCACATACAACTATTGAGGCAACCATAAGATTGCAATACTAGTTGTTTGCTTTATCATCAAATGTATATGGAAATAACCTGCAAGAAACATCTTATTGTGAACATCCAAAAGGCACTAGGCTAGATAAAATTTCTTAATATGATAATCAATAGTAATATATTTTACAGGATAAAAATTAGGAAAAATATTTTTTGGATGTTTGTGGAGAGGATAGAACGTGGCTGCAGATTATGTGCCCCCTATGATAACCACTGAGGCTGAGGTTGTCTTACCACTATGTAAACATGTCCAACTTGTTCTTCTCCAGAATTAGAAGTGGTATCATCATAATCATTATGAGTAGTATGAGGAGGAGAATTATACTGAGTAAGAGTGATTTACTAAAAAAAATTAAATATTTCATTAAAGGATAGCTCAACAAGTTCTTCAAAAGATTCAACCAAAATACATTATTTAGCAATAGATCTTTGAGTGGATTTTCACCATGCGAGTAGAGGAGATACATGCAGTTTTATGGTCAATTTATCATATGAATAGGTGATGCATCTAAATGTGATTAACTTAGAGTGGAGAACATAATAAAATTGTTCATAAGGGGGAGAACTAGAGTGTTTTGTCTCATAAGGAACATCTTCATAAGTCGGTTCCTTTTTAATATGGTCAAGAAAAACTAGATGGGTATGAGGCAGTTGGGGAGAATTTTTATTTCAAAGAATATCTGAAGGGTATGATCAAGGTATCCTACCATCCATGGAAATTATAGCCCTCCATTTGTCACCAAATTAAATATTGATAGCGACAAATAACCTAGAAATAGTCAAGTGGTTCTCTTTGGTATAAAATCCCAATTAGACTTCACATTGTTTAGGATAAGAGACCCATTCAAATTTATTCCCAGTAACCATGCTACATTATGTGGGAGTGTTTTGAGATGTGAAATATCATCACAAAAATTATATGCACATATTGGGATGGAAATTATTCTAAATGTAGGATTATAGCCATTTTAACCGATCTAATGGGGAAGGTAGATAAGAAAATGGAAACAATGAACCAGAATCAATGAAGATGTAAAATCAAGGAAACAATTAGCTAATATCTTACACAACACTATAAACTTAACTTATTAGAACAAAACATAAAATAATAAAATTATGAAATTGTAAGTACTAAATATAGAAAGCAACAAAATTGAAACCACAAGAAAGAAATTACAAACTAATTCACAGTTTAGTCTAAGAACTAGGTGATACATCTCACAAATACATACATAAATGAATTTCTTAAGAGTAGTAAAAACCAAAGACACCATGTATGTGGAATGAACCTTTAAAATTGGCCTTCAAAGTTCTATATAATATCCAGAAAAAAATATAGAGTTACAACTTCGAATATTTATTTTGGAGAGATTTTAAACAATGATAAAATGTACTTCTTACATATATTTTTACGTTATTGATAGGTTTTACTGTTAATTTTTCCTTGAGACTGTTGAAATTATCAAGGAATTTACAACCCCTTAATTTCCCATAATGTACAAATATAATATAGGGAAATATTTAAAATCTCTCCAAAATTAAATATATAATTTCCCCCATTCTATTGATCCCGTTAATATAGATTTTATTAATGTCTTGAATATGTCCCACCTAATATTCATGATATGATGTAATCATCATGACTCTAGTGAATAGTAGGTGCTTGATGATAACATGGAATCATGACTTGGCATGGGGGGTGACTAGTGCATTCCTTTGTAGTAAGGCTAGGTATGGATTCAACATTATTTATTACTTTGAAATGTACACAACATGTTTCTTCAAATTATCCTTAGTGAGAATTTAAAGGGAGAATTCTAAAGAGAACTATCTCATATGTAGTATCTCATATAAATCCATGCTTCTTCATTCTGGACCCAATCTTTCCTTGGATTCCTAATCTGATTGAGGGTTTTCTATCAAGAAACATGGAGGAGGCTCAACAAGCTAAAGATTAGTACTTTGATTGATATATGTTTGTTGCCTTGTATATATTTGAGTGGTTCATCTAATGACAGATTGTATTTTTGAAGAAATTATTTGCTTCTAACTATGTGTATCCCAAGGTTATTGATTTATTGGGTTATCATGTTCTTCCTTTTTTGGGGACTCAACCATCAATGTTGGAGCGGGGTCCCCTGGTGTGTACTTTTTTGGGGTTAATTTTGTCTAAGTTTTGTTGTACATGTCACGTGCAAATGGTCAAATGGGATTTGGGGTGGTTCAAATTCCCTTAATTATTTTAATGGGCTAAAGGGAAAAACCATGAGTCTCAAACCATAGTTTGAGACCATGGTATGTGTGCATATATGATAGTATAAATATGTAAGAGAGAGTACAGTAAAGATAACACATAGCTTATGAATCAATATTTTTTATTAATATTTTGATCTAAGCCTAGTTTTTTCTAGGTAGAAAGACTCTTGCTCATTGTGTGTGTGGAGACCTAAGTCTTAAGCTGTGTGCGGAATCTGTTGTTGTGTGCGCAGAAACATTGGATGTACTGAATCACATATCTCTTAATAAAGAAAAAAAATTTGGCGACCCAGATTCTTATGTGGTTGACTGTCTTGATTATATATTATTTAATGTAGATCTAAATATTTTTTGTGTTGCGTATTTAATTCTGTGATTGAGTAATTTCACCTCTACGCAAATATTATTTGATGTTATATGAATAGATCTGAATGAAGTATATTTAATTACTGTGTGAAAAATATATTGAAGTATTATATGATAATATATGAAAGGGTTAGATATGTTAATTGTGCATGTTCAAATTTTTTATATTATCTACATTAAGTTTGATTAGGGCCACCACATCAAAAGCTTCCTCATCATGCAAAAAATTGGTTCTAGTACCCCCCCCATACTACTTCGGGTGAGACTTTGATATGCTCAAGAAGATCACTACTGAAAGGGCCAGTAGTTGGAGGGTTTTATCGGTTGTGTGATAACTCTGAACCTCGGTGGGGACCCCTCAAGGAAAAAAAAGATTCTATTGTCGAGACTGGGATTATTTTGAGGTAGATTTGATGATGTGGCATCCAACGCAAGAAAACTACAATATTGGCTCGATAAGAAGATAATTGAATTTGCGATCCAAGAAAATAGAAGCTCTAAATTTTCTACCGAAGATTGGGCTTAAATGTATATCTATACGAAATTCCATGAAATTTTCTCTTCTCATTTGCAACTGAGTTGCATGAGCGTGTGTCTTGGCTCACTGAATTCCAAACCTGCGCATCAGACGACGTGATCACTCAGTGGAACCCAGAGTTGGTACAACAATTAGAGAATACTAGCAACAAGATCACCTGCATGGTAGATCATTGGATGAATAATGTTCTTGGAGGATTTGTGACTGAATTCGCTAGTGAAAAATTTGTATCATATTCTGAAGCTAATAGAAGGTTTTTAAATGGTCCTAATGGTAAGTTCCTATGCTCTATCAAGTTGTGTATTAAAATTCTATTGTGTGAAAATGGTACTCTATGAATTCATATTGAGTGAATGTCCCATTGAGACCCAGCTACTCGCACTAGAAGAACTTACAGGGTAGATCTAGAAGAAGGTTTTGTTTAGAGTCCTGTTAAAGGTGAATCTAAAAGTGACGAGGAATCCAAAACTAGTGGCTCTAGTGAATCTGCACACTTAGAAGAATAAATAGTGCAATATTATGATAGTCTTGGGTCATTGGCCATATTACAGATCCCATCCACTGCAGTCACTGTTATGCAGAATTGTGATCTATGGATAAATAAAATTACCTAAGTGTGGTGCAAGGCACTTAGAGCAACAAATGAAAGAATTTTCTAACACTTTCTCTAAAATAAGAAGACACAAAATTATAGAATAACCTACTTGTAATCCAAGTGCTTCTCCTTCTCCTTCTATCACTTTTGTTGTCTCTTTCAATCCAACTTAGCTTGCCAGATTGATTCGTACAAGCATAAATAGAGAACAAAAAACAGATTGCAATATACAGATGCCTACTTATGTTAATCACTCAAATTTATTAGATGTGAAACATAGATATCATTCAAGAATCCATTGCATGATAAATAGAAACATACAGAGATACATATATGGGAAAATGAACATCAATATTTATTAAAGAGTAGAAGGAGGGGTGGGGGGGTTAAAACCAATGATCGTTTTGATGCCACCAGCTCCAGCTTCATCTCAGCCTCATCACATCCAACATCACACCAGAAGCATATCAATACTTTCACTCTCTTAAATGAGAATCCAACAACATTTCTTTACCATAATTCTTCTTTCCCTAGCACTAGGATCTGTGCTTAATTAATAGGGAAAATGTTGGTATTTTCTCAATGAATGAATTTCTAATAATAGGCAATACATGCTCCAAAGTTCAAAGGTGTTATATGGACACTTGGATTCAAATTTTGACACATGTGGACCCTTCTAGAAGGAACTGGCCATGTGGAGATTACCGAAACAATGAGAATTTTGCTCCCTGGTGACCAATGCACTCTTGAATGTTGGGAAGTGCATTGCAATGCACCCTTGAATGGAGGATGTTTCATATGAAACGTAGTTAGTCCCTTTAGAGGCAGCGTTGGTGAGTTCATAAGTGACATAACATATACTTAAAACCTTGGAAATATCACAATATAAGCCAGGAATGAATTTTTCTTCTCGTAGGGCATAAAGCAACTAAAATGTAAGGGGATGGTAGACTCTATTTCATTTGTCCTAGGGATGATGTCTAGTTTGACCAGGTCATGGGGGGTGATGCCTAAATTGACCTATAACAGCTTTTCCCTAAAGCATGAGGTCAAAATAATAATAATAATATATATTTGAATGAGATGATTTACGATTTATGAGATGGAACTCAAGTGGAGTGGTGACCTGGATCAATCTTACAATACATTACATCATGATAATTTCATCTTGATCACGAATTTTTGAGGGAGGAATTCCCATGCTTATAACATAAACTATCTAGTAAAATGTGTTATAGCTCTATAATTTATAATATTGGCAAGACGAAATTATAAAGAACAACACAAACAACCTTAGAGCCTAGGATCTAGCCCTCCTAGACTCAGATAGGGATCTCTCTATAAGATTTAGATTTTTTTTAAGTTTTCTGATATTAGGCTAGTTAAATTAAATGTGATAGTTGTTTGTGATTGGATTTAAGGGATTTCTTTAAACTTTTTCCCTTGGGATATGGAGTCAACAAAGGCTAGGTGTATTCATCAATTTTCCAGAGAAAATATAAGGCAAGCTAGCTATATATATGGGTGCTTTATAACAGAGTGAAACTGTGAAATGGAGAAGAATGATTTCAGTAGTGGTTTAAAATCAATTAAGTATTCTTAAACAAAAATCAGAAGAAAACATTAAAATTGTAAGAGCAGTAAGAATTAAGGTGCTCTAGGCAACAGATCTTAATCTAAATTTTTTTTTTACAATTAGAATTTGAATGATACAAATGAAGAGATGACAGTGGAAAACATTAAACATGATAAAGAAAAACATCACTAGGAAAACACAACACATGAATCTTGCAAAATGGTCTTTTAATTTATGCTCCAGCTTGAAAATACAAATACTCTGATGAAAATTTCTTACAATATAGTGTCCAACAACTAATACTGAGTAGAAATGATATATTTAAACTACGTCCTATTGATTGTCATATAAAAATAGGAAATATGCTATTCATTTCAATAATAACTAATTATTGACATTTGTGACCAATGCATGGACACATTTTAATGGTTTTTGATAGGTGGCTTAAATCTCCATAAAGTCGTTATTGAGTGTTGTAGTGGTTTTTTGTACTGGCAGTTTTGATGTTGTTGTGTTGTACTATCGTCATTCCTAAAAGTCACATAATTTCTCCCATTCCTCCTGAATCAGAATCTTGATCTTAATTAATCTTCTGTATATCTCATCTAGTTTGGTTTGGGAAACTTTTAGGGGCTAATATTCGAAAGTGCGTTAATTTTCAATGATTATTCAAAAAAAAAATATTCATTAATTTCCATTTTTTCTAAAAATTATTCGCCCAAATTTTATAGTATAAAGTTATTTATCTTAAAAATCTCCAAATTTGGATATAGCGACTATATAAAAATTATTAGAAATTTGAATACTTATAAAAAAAAATATTGTCAAACATTTTACAAATTACATATTTTGTACTAGTGATATTCACCAAGGTTTCTAAAATTTAAAATAAATTTCCATCCTTAAATTTTTCCCTCGTTTCAGTGTACTTCATAAATGTTGGTTTCACCTGAAATATGTACTTGATTTCATGTTGTATGAATATGTCATTACTAATAACTTCATAGAAATCCCTCCCTGTCATTGTGTTCTTCATATTAGCATGTTTGGATGCATCCTTGGAGTGTCAGTGAGCTTCTTTACATAATATGGCTTTGGCATAAGTTTGTCATTAATCACAAATAGTGAAAGCGATCATTTCTTGTTCAGAGGTTCAATCCCATTGAAGAACCTGCTTACTCCAATTTGAAGTTGATTACAATTCTCTTCAACCTGTGTAACTAAACTCTTCTTGTTTAACACTTTTTTAACTTAAAGTATAGTTGTTGTCCTGTCTTCTATTCCCAGGGGTTCCAACTCATAACTTATTTTGGAATTTAGAAATGTAATTATGTTATTAGTAGTTGCAAGCTTATCACCAAGTTCTTCATTTTTCTTTTCTATTGAAACACTTACCTGATGAATCATATCTCTCTACTCGAAAACTATCTGGATATATGGCCAGATCTCATTCATGGAGTCAACTATATTAAGCCAAATGATTTATTTGACACTTATTACCATGTTCCCAATTGAAGACTCTTTAAGATACTTCTGCAAACTTTATATCATTTTCTTATTGATTTGTAACTCTGTATCATGGGCTAAATCATTCCTCTTTATATGATCTTGTAGTTTGGTGACTTGGTCTTGTAGCTTCTTGATTTCGGTTGTCTGCAAAGACATATTTTCCATATCCTTAGCTAACTATTCAGTGCTTTCCCATGGTTTACCTGTAGTTGTAGAAATTTATGAATGAATGTCAGAAAGAAGGACTACTTGCAGTGGAATCATGGCCTTGGATCATTATTTTGTTGCTTCCTTCACTGCATCTCTTACTACTTTCTATCTCTCTTTTTCCTCTATCTCCTTTGTTAGAGGATATTTTGTTGCTGGCATCTTGAGTTGCCTCCTCAAAGTAGCTATATCTTCATTCTTATTCTTTACAAGTTCTTCATCCACTACTAGGTTTGATGGGTTGTACCTAATTTTCATCACTAAATCCTCCAGGGATTTAATCCTTGTGCCTTTGGCCATGGAGGGAATATTTTCCATCTCCAGTTGTGACTATGTGTTGGAAAATGTAACCAACAACTTTGAGATACTAGTGGTTGTACTGGTTAATTTGGAGGAGATCATTTCTTCTGTTTGCTTATACATATCCATGTAATATACCAAAATTAGGAGAGAAACAATATAGCACATAAAACCAGAAATATGTGAAAATATAAATAGATCAAAACATGATACAACCATAGATCCATTCCATTTTTATTATAACATAAAAATAGATACAAATACTTGAGGAAAAGATCACTCAAGTTGGCCAAACAAGCCTCCCATGAAAGCGTACACCTAGATCTAAAATGTTGTTATTACATGAAATACAAGAATGCTAAAACTATGTTGTCTATGAGAGAGTAGCAGCTGAAATATAGAAAAATAGATTTTTGTTGTTACAATGCTCAAAAAAATTTAGTACTAGAGAGCTATGCTCCAAAACAGATTTCTAGGACAGCCCAGAAAAGGTTTCCAGAAATACACACTATGCAAAAATAACAGATTTGTCCCTAGGGCTGAATAATCTCTACAAATAAATAAATGATAGAAGGTGGCTAATCTGAAATATGCAATGTTTTATCCCCATCCAATAGATCTCCTAACTGAAGGGTTAATCCCCTCAAACGAAACACAACTCTTCTAACTAGGGCAATAAACCCATAACTGCAGTTTCTCTCTAAAATAACGTAGTCCTTGAGGAAATACAACACAAATATGGAATAGACTGCACTGTATATGAGACTGAAGCTAGGCCAAGTGAAATATAGTGGTAATTCAACCCATGATAACCTCTCTTGAGTAGGCACTCTAAGTCCCCGAGGATGAGGGTGGGATTTCTGCTAGAAAATACCATTTTACTAAACAGTACAAAAAACCCTACTAAGCAACAAAATCATGCATAGATATGTCACATGACAAATCTAGATTGAAAAATATCAAAAACAATAATACAAATCCATGTCTTCCAATGCTGCCATCCTCTTCCTTTTATGCTTGGTGATCTTCCTCACCCTTGGTCCCAGTCATTAAAGGAGCTACTCTCCTGCATACACTCCTCCTAAATGATTGCACTGTCCTCCAATAATCCTCCACTATCTTTATAACAATGTTGTTTATCTGGTCAGCTTTGACCCTGTCCACATGCTCTAGCCCCTTTTCACACCTAAAGGTGCTTTATTTAGTTGAAATTATGATCCAAATTCACATGAGAAGTGGTTTTATTCTTCATAAATAGATTTATGGGTCTTCCTACCCACTTATTCACTTATCTAAGTGAAAAAACAAAAATTTAATATTCCGATTAATTTTGGAATATTAAATTCCTCCCCTCCAAAAAATTTCTTGTCCTCAAGCAATTGCAAGGATAGTGCAATACCATATTAAGGAGAAACTACATTTTCCACACTATCATCCAAACAAACTGAGCCATCCTTGGTAGCTCATAGAAATAATCACCAATCCCCTGTTTCTGCAATTTCTAGGGGCTGCATGGCTGAAAATGAGAGATTAAATTGTTCAACTCACATTGTATTTCTCTCCATTTATGATAGATGTGGAACTATTGATCTTGGGATGCAATAATATGGTCATTAAGTAGCCAAAAGTCACTTGGAATCTCATGATCTCACTCTTTGGTTCTAGGAACCTCTCTTTCCCAATCCACGCCACATATAGTGAATAGAATGTCATCACCATAACGGCTCCAAAATAAAAATGGATTAAGTGTCACATGCCATACTAGATGGTGAAAATAGTCACTCAATTGAGACCAACGCTATTATGCTTCTTGCTGTCTCAAAACATGATATGATAAGTGGCCATACAACCACTTGCTTACTGCCATAAGATTCTCAAAAGCTTGAAAATAGTAGAGGACATTAGGTGTTGGCTGAATATGAACCAAGCAAAACAATTCTTGCCCAAAGTCCTCTAGAAAGTGGAAAATCCCATCAATGTAAGTAGTCTCAAAATGACCATGAAATCCAAAGAGAGGCTTTATCTCTTGTGGAGAAATGTGCTGCAAATTTATGGCAAAGGAATGATCATACATGGTTATTTGATCAATAAGCATAAAAATGTAATCTTTACCATATATTGTAGGCATGTTGGTGAAGAGGTCCATAGATGATCCTTCCCATCTCTCGATAAAAAGGGAAAGTGGTTGTAACAAACTTGCAAGGTGGTTTATTTTCTCCTCATACATCAAAAAAGCTACATATATCCTAATATGTTGGCGCACATATTCTCGAAGATCCTCCCAATGGAATCCCTCCATGATGGTGTGATAAGACTCAATGAAATCTACATGCCCTGAAAAGAGTACCTCATATGCTGCATGCAAAATTTTCTCCTTGAGCTTGGAGTATCTAGTAAAATAAATCTGATCATGGAAATAAATGACTCCATCCACCACTCTATACCTTCTATATGTCACTTTCCCATCAATAACCTTACATGTGAAGAGGTTCTTTGAATACTCCACCAATAGTTGGAACTCCCAATATGGATCTATGATTCCCAACGTTGAAAACGCTGTTGAAATCTGAAATGAATAATTTGTCACATCATAAATCTCCTCTTTGACATGCTCTATGCCAAAGACACATGTTGGAGTACTGCTACCCCACTTTTGATGCCTCCCTTGCAGCTGATATTTCCCAAGACAAGATTGAAGTTCATGGAGGTCAACCTCTTCTTTGAAGGTATTGCCAATCCTGTTATCACTCAGGTTCTCCTTGAAGTTGTGGAAAAGGAAAGTATACCCGAGGTAACCACAAACCAACCTTCAGATGCAGAATCTAGCCAATCTGCATCCAGAGAGGGCTCTCTCTTTATAATTTATCTTTGTTCTTAGAAAGTTTTAGGCTAGTTATAAATCCAAGATTTTGTTTGAAAATGGTGGAATTCGCAAACTAAGGGCAAGGTTGAATATTTTCAGGCCATTGGGCTATGGAGTCAATGGATGGCTTTATTGGATTAATCTTCTACACACAAGATGGCTTTGCAGGGCAAGATAGCCAGACATAGAACAATTTTTAGGAATTAAAGTGGATGGAATGGGTTTTGAAGGAATGAAAGGCACTCAAGAATATTTCAACATGTTCAAAAGAAAGAAATGGAATGATTACAAATAAAGAGAAGTGAATAATTCTTTACGATAGTAATCAATATGCTTAAATTAGCGAAGCAAGAGCAATTAAGAATTCGTTGCTTATAACTAATTTAGAGGAAAACATTTAGAATAATCACAATTGAAATCAGGGTACAATTAAGTAAATTCTGATTTATTCTTTTATGTCAATTATTCAGAGATGGACATGATGATAATATAAACAGATATAAAACTTAAGACATAAGATAGAAATACTTATTGAACTGCAGTCTGACACATGAATACTGCAAAAAGTCTTGAGCTTCAAATTGTCATCCAGCAAGCCACAAATAAATTTCTCCAAAACAATTTTATTTCGAAAACATCAATGTCACAGCAAAGTAGTAGAATCCACCCAAAATACTTCCAGGAGTGAAGTATTTATACAAATTCTAAACTAAAATATCTTGAAAAAAATATCAAAATTGGTTCACAAATCTCTCCAACTATTTTACATAAATAGAACTTAAGTAAAGGACACTCAAACTAATGCATCTATTTGGCACTATTTTGTATGGATAGGTGATGAAAAAGAGGATAATTCGAATTTTATCCAACTCTTAGTTGATGATGAGGCATCCAAGTCACTAACTGCTTCCTTTCTTTGTGCAATTCTGCTCCAACAATTATGCAAATTTGGGGTCCAATGATACCTTTTTATTTCTCAATATGCAATAGATATGTAAATAGTGAAAGAGGTTATTTTGTATCAATATGTTGGTGATATAAACCTCTTTCACTTTCCTAAAATTCCTCTCCCGCTGTGCACAATAGGCTCTGCAAACATATGTGTAAAACAGAGTTTTACAGAGTCTGAAAAATAGCTTGTAAAGATGTGCATGTATCTCTCATTCTGAAATCACTGTGCAAAAAGTGAGATAGGTTTTTGTAGATGGGTCCCTTAGGAACAAAAAAATCTTTCCATTTTGTAAAATTTATTTCTAATTGGCCAAAATATTCTCTGCAAAATGATGACTTAACAGGAATTTTCTGCAAAAAGTGCTTTCCAACATTGTTTACTATTTCCAAAACCATAATATATGTTAGAAAAGTGAGAGAGGTTTTTGTGTGTGGGAATTTTATGAACATAAACCTCCTTCAGTTTTTCCAAATTCATCTTGGATTGGTCACAATGGTTTCTGCAAAACAATGACTTAAACATGAAATTTTTGCAAAAATGTTCCTTCTTGTTCTATTTTTCATCTTTTCAGTTTTTTGTTCTTTTGACTGTTTTACTTTCACTTTTAAATAAACTTCAATGTTGGTGAAAGTATTTTCATTTCTTTTTACCATTTTACTGCCTCTGTAATTACTTTTACTGTTTACCTTTGACTGCTCTGTAACTTCATTTTAACTTTCACTCTGACTTTTACCTGATACACTTTAACCACTGATACTCTTTAACTGTTCTTTACTGTGTCCTTTTAACTTCAATGTGTAGTTTAGGTTTTTACTGTCTGTTTCAACAGTAAATCATTTAATATCTTGTTTCCTTTGCTTTTCTTTCAACTGTATGTTTTATCTTCCATCTCTGTTTGAATAGATTTGATAACAATCTTGGAGTAAACAAGTCTTATGACTACTATTAAGACTATTTATCCAATGATGTGGTCTTCTGATCACCTGTAAAATAAAACAAATTGTTAAGAAATCATTGGTTTGCATGGGAGGTCGAAAAGGTTTCATTTGATTTTGAGAGGTCTGTGGAGTGAATCTAGAATGATTTTTGGGAGGTAAACCATGCTCGAATTGGTTAACAGAGGCTTCAGGTGGCACAGCTGAGCTACGAAGGGTTTTTATGGGAGAAACAGGTATAACTGCTAGTTTGGGAATGTGATTACAGTTCTCAGGATTTAGAGGTGAACTAACAATCAATTCTGAACCTGTTTTAGTGAAAGAAAAAGGAAAACCGAGTTTCTTACAGAGTTTCAGAGGGAGTTTCTAGGATAAATACCTGTATTTGGGAATGAACAGTAATTTAGACAGGTATTGGTTGAGGCGGACGCTTTCTGAGAGGCTCAACTATAATTCTCTTCGACAAAACAAAGGTTGGCAGACATCAACAGTTGAATTTCGAATTTCTGTGCATGGGAGACTGGTTGTGTACGAGATAATGAAAACGACGCAAACATACTTGTTTTATTCGCAAAATCAAAAGGTTGGTGGGTTTTAATATTATTTTAATAAATGACGTCAGGCTGTACAATGGACGCGTCATGGGGAAGCGGTAAATGGTTTACTCCGCACCACCTTTGCAGGAAGGCGGTATTATGCGAATCGGTAGTGATTCCATAGATCAAACAATGCGTGGCCAGGGCACTATTTGGAAACCACTTTCATTTCGCGAGTTAATTTTCGGATGAGGGTAGGGAAGCGGAATGAATGAGGGTCGTGGATCTCCGAGTGGGCAATCAAACGGTGATTCGGGGCAGGGAAATGGGGGAAAGATAACGAGCGGGCCCGACGCATTTAATATCTGTTAATCATTCCGGGAGGATTTTGATTGGCTGGAAAGATTATTAATTAATCTTGATGATTAATTAACCTCTTTTCGTATGATGATGGGTGGGGGGTAATGAATGGGTTATTTTTCAAAGTTTGTTTTGAATTTAAACTTCGGGTTTTATTTTTCTGTTTTAAACATATAAAACATAGGCTTAAAGCCTTTTTCTTATGTTTTTATTATATGGTAATAAACCGATATGATTTGTTTACCATAAGGGGAGGGAATATTATATAATTGTTGGGCCTCAAAATAGTCTCTATTTTCACTCCATTATTCATCAATATCTTCACATTTTACCTTCATGTCACCTCCATTCCACCTCCATATCATTACATTCACCTCATTATTGGGTCATAACTATGTTTTTCCAAAGTTTATTAATTCTTAACATTTTAAAGTGAATTTATGGCTAAAACTTAGAAAATAATATGCTTATACTTATGCCTAACAATTAGCATGAGTTTGTTGACATGTGTAGGCTCAAAGGAAGCTTCCAAGACACCTTTATGTGGCCTTGGATGATCAAATTCGAATTTAAGAAGATAAACCTCATGGAAAAGATCATGGAGGATATCATGGAGGATAGGGTTATGTGTCTAGATGGTTAGAGATATTAGTGGATGATCATTATGAGTTTGTTACTCCTCTCATTGTATAAATAGGAGTACCTCCTCCATTCCAGGAGGGGGACTCTTAGAGCATTGTATCCAATTGATAATGGAATAGAATAAAGCTTCATTTTTCATATATTTCCATTATGTAGTTTTAGATGTAAATTGTGTTTATGGAATTTCTGTAGTTTTAGATATAGGTTTCCTTAATGTAGTATATGGAATAAATTGTCTTGTTCTTAAGAGAATTGAGCTCACTCTAAAAGGATGAGAGAAACATTTTATTTCATATTAGATTTTGTTTCATTTCATTGCTTAGATGTTTAATGATTTGCTTGTGATTGATGAATGAGTTTTAAATTAGAATCTTATCAACATGTGAGAGGATATCCAAGGGTCTAAGTTAGGCTCTCTCTCTCTATTTGATTTGCAGGATAATTGAAATTCATTCTTTTGCTTTTATGTTTCAAGTCATTTCATTTCTTATGCTTATGAATGAATCTTAGTTTAGTTTGGATTAGTACATGAGAAGACAATCAAAAGACTAAGTTAGTCTTTCTCTCTCTTTGAATCTGAACAACAATTAAAGTTCATTCTCTTGTCTTTATTTCAAGTTTCTGGTTTTATGAATGATTTCTCTATGATACTGTAGGGAAGGACAACCAGGACCTCCTTAGTTAGGAGCCTCTTCCCTTGCATATTATATCGAATCATAAATAATTTAGTTAGACATAGAGTTAGTTGCCTACTCTTGCATATATATTGCTGGCACCATCACAAGCTCACGAGTTTCCCTGGTCGATAATTTAATGCAGCAATTTGTCCAACATAATTGCCCAACATTTTGGCGTCGTTGCCGGGGATGGTGCTAAGGGATTAGGCATTAGAAATTTAATTTAGTACTAGCATTTTTATTTAGAAAAAATAATTTGTGAACCCTGGTGACAGCAGGATCTTCACAAAAGAGTTTAAGTTTGAATTTTCTGATGTTTTAATGTTTAGCTAGTTTTAAATTTCGTCATTTCAAAAACACCCCCCCTGCATAAATAAAAACAAATCAAGCGATGAGTATGCTCTCTTCCTGCGCTTCGTGCGATCAGGAAGATCAGAAAATCTGTTGATTTTGTTCAAATAAAAATACTCTTGCTAGAAAATGACAATAAAGAATTTTGTGATAAAAAAATTTAGTTTTCTTTTAATTTTAGTTTAAAAAAAAAATTAAAAAAAAAAAAAAAAAAAAATTCCCATATAATAATAATATATATATATCATATATATTATATTATTATTATTATTAAAAAAAAACACCTTTTGAATAAATAGCATTTTTTTTTTATAGGTTACATTTCATTTTTTTAATATAATTTTTCTTTTTACAATAAACAAAACATTAAAAAAAAAATGAAACACAAAAACAACAACATATTTCATAAAAAATTTAACAATAAAACAATCAACCAACAAACAAACAAATAACAGAACAAAAACAATTAACAATAAAACAATGAATAAAACAAACTCAACAACGAAAAAAAGATAAAAAATAAAAGAGCCAACCAATAGTTTCGAATTACAAATCTGTTGCAGGTTTCTATTGCAGGTTTCGAATTTTGTTTCTGTGAGTACCGCGTGGCATTCGAACCCTCGCTTCTACTGTGAAGCGAAACCTTATCTGCAGAAGACTCCAGCAACTTCACCTTACTCTCAGACAAAACAGTATTGGCAGCAGCAGCATCTGCATGAAAGTTATTAATGGCATGATCCGAAGCGTTTGATTCCTCTGATTCATCGGGGATTTGGCCCTCGTGCCATACAAGCCTGGACGAGCCCTGCCTTCTGAATGATAAGAATTTCAGTTGATATGTTTATAATACGGTACCCGTGAATTCACACCAGAACATATGGCCATACGAGAGAGAGCGTTTTCAATGATTGTAGGGGTGTTCAAACGTCATGGTGCTGTGGCCCTTGATACGCCAGTTTTGAGTTGAGAGAAACTCTGATGGGAAATGAATATGAAGAATGCGGTGTTTGGTCTTATTGATGAAGAGCGCGGATGAAGAAAAGCCAAGAAATGAAACTCTTTTGCAAGATGTTGTCGCCATTTTAGAGTATACCCAGGTTGAATACGACTAACATGCTGGAACGATCAACTGACACGCAGGCATCATAGATCCAGTAGTATTGAATCGACAGAGTTTTCTGCTGTAAGAAAACGGCAATCTGGAATTTTGAATCAGCTGGCTACACGCCAAGCTTAGGAGATGATAACCACTATGGAAAGGCAGGCCCGAGAATTAGAGCTTCTATCTCTTGCTGGTTTGTATAGTGTGTCAACTAGGGCGGCGTCCTCACTTGAGCAGATATGGTGGCAATCCTCAAGCCAGAAATAAGTGCACGGAGCTGGCGTAGTTATTGTGAGCAGAACGGAACAAAATCTTGACAATCCGGATTTTTTTTTTTTTTATGGCGAGGAGATTTGATTTTCCAGTTATGAATCCAAGAATGAAGGCGGCAGTTTAGACAGATAAGAGCTGAAGATCCCGCGATCGAATTCCAGGGAATCATCTCTGCAAGAACATCGTTATAGCTTAAAATCTGGCGGCTTTGCTTCGTCAAAATCTCCACGCCTCTCCAACCAATATGCTGGCTTCGCCTTGAGGGTGGCATCTCCATAACAGAGGAGGCATCCCGTAATGGTAATTTGGACGTTGAATAAAAAAAAACGTTGATGAGTTTGGAAAAAAATCGATAAAAAATTTAGTGTTATTTTTAGGATTTTTCTTTATTAGTTTTTTTAACAAATAACTTTTTATCGATTTATTTATTAAAAAATAAAAATAAAAAATAAAAAAAAATAAAAAACTCAATTTAAACAATAAATTAAAAAATTTATATTTTTTTTTTTTTGTTGTTTAAAAAAAAAAAAAAAAAAAAAAAAAAAAAAAAAAAAATCAACATAAATCATTAAAAAAAAAAATTTTTATTTATTTGTTATTTTTGATTAAAAAAAAAAAAAAAAAATCAACAAATTAAAAATTTTATTTTTAATTTTGTTGTTAAAAAAAAAAAAAAAAAAAAATAATAAAATAATAAAAAAATTCAACTTAAATAATAAATTTAAAATTTATGTTTTTAATTTATTGTTTAAAGAAACATCTAAAAAAATTATGTTTTCATTTAAAAAAAAAAAAACACACTTTTCACAAAATTCACGCAGGTTTGAAAATAAATCATGGAACACTTGGAAACAAATTTTAAAAAAATCAATTGGAGGATTCAATTCCCTTTCGATAGCATCAAGATGGCATAAACTCATCACATGGTTCTTGTATGCTTTATAGAACAGAATTGCGAAGCACATTTCATGAGTTATCTGACAGGGAGTATTATTTTTCATGGTTATTTTTAAGAATGGATTGATTTTAATATCATGATTAAGTTAATTTCAACACTTTTATTGTCCTTAATTTGTTTTATTTGGTATGAAATTTTTTTTGCGTAAGAATCATGAAGGAAATGCGCATTCCTTCTTGAACACACTTATGTTTCTTTCTGCCAAGTTTTTTACAGGTTACAGGACGACAAAGCGATCATTACGGAGACTACATTGTGACGACAATTAGTCTTCCAAAGACTAAATTCATGAAAAATTCTCAAGACAAATCCATCTCCACAACCATTACCTTCCACCTCCCTTTCTGAAAAGATTTTGAATCCCATCAATTGTACATCTATAACGCATGACATTTCCATATCCATTTTTCATAGCAAGAGTTCTTCTTCATTCACCATGCATTTCCTTTCATCTATTCCTAACTCATCAATAAAAGCCATTTTCCATTTCCATTTCCCTTTTCATACCATTTTTCATTCCCGCCAATAAAACCCTGCTTGAGTCAAAGTCCTAGAGTCTAAGTATCATTAAAAAAAAACACCTAGAGGCTTGCATGCCTTAATGGCAAGTACTCTTGCCAATGAACAATGGGAGTACATTAATATCCCTTGTTCGTTGGATCTTGTAGGTGACTCGACCACGACAAATTTATTCGTACCTACAAAGATGTGTTAGGCATCCCGACTCCCATTGGAATCAATGGTGGGAGCTCTTGTGTTGGCTAGGGGCATTCATTAACGGCCACTAAGTCAACAACTTCTTGCTATGTTCGACATCGACACATTTAATCACATAGCAAGATTTGTGCCATCGAGCGTTGAAGACTTGAAGACCCATATTTTGCAACAGATGAAGCCAATTTCCATTCATTGTATTTCCATTCATGGTATTCATTGTATTTCACTTGAGGACAAGTCAATAAATAAGGCTGGGAGGAAAATGTAACTTCTATATTTTGTATACCTTCCAAGCCTTATAGATTTTCAGCCATATTCAGCAAACTCATCGGATTCATCATCCAGCAGCAGATACAACTTTCAGCCATGTTCAGCAGACTCCTCAGATTTTTCATCTAGTAGCAACAGATCCAGCAGCTGATATGACAATGCAGATCCATCTTTCATCCACCATTTTCACAACAGTTTGCAGTCACACATGCACGACTCTCACCTATTTTTGGAAGGGTAAGTTAAGGTATGCTATTTTCTAACTTTTAACCATTAAATTCCTTGAAATGTTAGAATAATAATTTTTGGAAAAAAAAACTTCACTTCCTTTCCTTTCATTGCCAAAGCCATCCGTTTAATGGGAAGGATACATTTACATACATGCTTTGTCACATTCATATCCACAGTTATATATCACATTCTAAACCCACTTACCTTCAAAATATATTTACTATTACATGAGCATACAAATGGCTTTGTCTAAAGTATTTAAAAGTTAATTCGATGCCAATAGAATCATGGTTGTTACACAAGAACCAACCATGATGCATTCCAACAAAAATACTCTGCCATAAAAAGCACATTATCATTATGCAAAGATCATACAATGAACGCAACAAACAAAATATGGTTGAAACACAAGAACCAACCAAGTTGTAGTTCATCAAAATAACGCTTTGCAAAAGTTAAGTAAATGATCTCATGCAGAGTTTAAGCCAAAGCTCAAGTACCAAAAAGTAATGTAATAGATTGCATGAGGACATGCAATATCTTCAGTTTGGGGGTATGTTGGGCCTCAAAATAGTCACTATTTTCACTGCATTATTCATCATTTTACCTTCATGTCACCTCCATTCCACCTCCATATCATTACATTCACCTCATTATTGGGTCATAACTATGTTTTTCCAAAGTTTATTAATTCTTAACATTTTAAAGTGAATTTATGGCTAAAACTTAGAAAATAATATGCTTATACTTATACCTAACCATTAGCATGAGTTTGTTGACATGTGTAGGCACAAAGGAAGCTTCCAAGACACCTTTATGTGGCCTTGGATGATCAAATTCGAATTTAAGTAGATAAACCTCATGGAAAAGATCATGGAGGATATCATGGAGGATAGGGTTATGTGTCTAGATGGTTAGAGATATTAGTGGATGATCATTATGAGTTTGTTACTCCTCTCATTGTATAAATAGGAGTACCTCCTCCATTCCAAGGGGAGGACTCTTAGAGCATTGTATCCAATTGATGATGGAATAGAATAAAGCTTCATTTTTCATATATTTCCATTATGTAGTTTTAGATATAAGTTTCCTTAATGTAGTATATGGAATAATTTGTCTTGTTCTTAAGAGAATTGAGCTCACTCTAAAAGGATGAGAGAAACATTTTATTTCATATTATATTTTGTTTCATTTCATTGCTTAGATGTTTAAGGATTTGTGTGTGATTTTGTTTGTGTGCAAGTAGTTTCTTGTTGAGATTTTTGATATTAAGATGAATGAATTATAATGGAATACTTTACATGTCTCTTAAGTTAAGAGCTTCTTTCATTAATAATTTATCCATCTTAAGTTCTTGGTTTTAATCTCTGATTCATTAAGTGGTAATTGAGGTGAAAGTGGATTTCTTGAGTCAAGAACCATTTCAATATTATTCCTCTTTTTAAACTAATCGAGTTAGAGTTATAGAATATATTACTTTCAGCTTTTGAATAGCCTTGTCTTTATTTCAAGTTTCTGGTTTTATGAATGATTTCTCTATGATACTGTAGGGAAGGACAACCAGGACCTCCTAAGTTAGGAGCCTTCTTATCTGAGAACTTCCCTTGCATATTATATTGAATCATAAACAATTTAGTTAGACATAGAGTTAGTTGCCTACTCCTGCATATATATTGCTGGCACCATCACAAGCTCACGAGTTTCCCTGGTCGATAATTTAATGCAGCAATTTGTTCAAATAAATTGCCCAACAATAATGATATATTTTAACCAAAGGGCATATAATGTGGGTCTTTTATGAATAATTGGGGGAATAAATACTTTGGTTAAAATCATAATACATGGGTTTTTTGGGATATTATATAGGAGTTATATACTATAGGAAAAGGTTATTTGTTATAAGGATTTAATAAATAAAATTAAATGTTAATATGACAAGGGAACAAGGAAAACTCAAAATACTTTACACAACTAGGAAAGTGAAGATTTCTTAAGAAACTTGCATTATATCAACTTCAACACTTAGACTTAGAATAGCAAGTAATTTTGAGGGATTTTTGTGAAATATAGCATGATTTTCCTAAGTAAAATGGAATTTTACTTAGGAAAATATTAAAAGTGAATGAGTGTAATGATGAATAACTTCAAGTACTTAGGTCTTTTCAATTATTGGGCCGAGGGTCCGGTCCCTCCAAAAGTCAAGGAAATGCCTTGAGCCCCTTTAATCTTCGAATTCCTTAGCACTTAAGGGGAATTAGTAAATGTTAGGGAAAAAGTGAGATGGGAAGTTAATGATTTTGACTTTTCTTTCCTCTGAAATTCTGCCAATGTAGTGTTATGCCTTTGCACTTAGTGATGAAAGTAAAAGATTAAGCACATTTAGCACCATCATTCATCACATGAAACTTTGCAACACCATCTACCTACCCTATCTACTTTACACTACCATTTTTTCTTCTTTATTAGGGTGAATTTGGACTTGCAAACCCTTATCACACTTTTCTTTTTCTTTTACATGGAAAACTTATCTAAGTCTACACTTATTACATCCAAGGGCTTAGATTAAACTGTTGAGCACCTTTTATTAACTTTACCTATCTACTTATCTGCCAAGATTAAACTGTTTGGCCAGATATTTATTCTCTATTCTACAACATGAAATTGAAAAATGAATGAATAAAGTTTAAACAGTTTGACTCTTCATAAATTGTGGCAAAAGTTTAACAAGCTGCACACAATTACTTATTACAGAAAATGAAATAGTAGTGGCATTTAGACTTGCACACTTTCCTTGGCCTTTCTTTTTGTTTGGGGTTCATTTATTTCACTTTTTTGACCATTTTGTTCTTTTTACCCTTTGATTTTTCTTTTAGGGTATACCCTCTTTACATTTTTTAAATTTTTTGATTTTTTGATTTTTTTGAAAATATGGAACACCTTTGCAACAAGAAAAAGGTTTGAACATATTGCATAGTTCATCAAGTCAATCATGAAAAATTAAACCTATTGGTATAGGAGTCTAACACTGGCTCCACTTGGGGATGGCTTTTCCTGGTGAAAAGTGAAGAACAGCAGGTCAGTTGTCCTCATCCATTGACCTTGGTGAACCAGTAAATGTCTTCTGTCTTCTGCAAACTGAAATCTAATCTGAAACTAAAACAACACACAAAAATTTTCAAACCAACTTAATGAAAAACTAGCTGAAAATTGAAAACTAAAAAAAAATGCTCAAAATTATGAGCTTATTAGCACTCATCTACCTACTCAATCTACTGTTCAACTGCTAGTTAGGTAAAATGAAATAGCCAATGCAACCATTCAAGCATTATGTACTTTGATAGATTTTGTTTCATTTTCTTGTTGATTATCAAAATTATACTTCTGCAACCTATTAGAAACTTGTCAACAAATGAGAAGATAAGGAAACACTTGATTTCCTTTGTTGACTCTAGAAACTGTACAAAAGGATCTTCCAAAATATATACACTGATGTTTAACTGATCTGAACAACTATACATCTGTTCTGGATGGCCTCCATACCATGAATATGAAATGTTATATTCATCTTTATCTCCCTGTAAAATTTCAGATAAGATTTGTGATGATATTCCTACTGATTGTAATGTTTGAGTGTTGAATCCTTTATCATCTTGATTCTAAAAATCATAGTTAGTTAATAGAGGAATGCTTTGAATGCTTTCAATATTCAACATATCTGTTATTGGATCTTGAAAAACTTGGGAAAATGGCTGAAACCTATAGCATATAGGTTTCCATGAGACTTCATAAACTTCACAAAGTTTTTCATCCTTTTCATTAAATATGTTATACCACATTTTCTTTAAACGCTGAAATGATTCAAAAAATAGTGGTATGGAACTTTCTTGTGTTATTTGATCATTTACTTCAATGGGAACTGATAACTGCAATTGTGAAACTAAAAAATCTTGATCAATAGTTTCATTATCTTCTTTGTTGTCAATCACAATTCCTAAAGATTGTTGATTATTGAAGGCATGATAGTTGTCTCTAATGAACTGAAACGAAGCAAAAAAAAGAGGTAAAGAACTTTCACTTATTTCCACATTTTTTTCTCTTTCTTCCTCATTCTCATGGTTGATCTGTACTGGCTAATCACTGTCTTCAATCTGCTGAAACTGAGTTTCTTCATCCCACAAACTAGCTTCTGATTGCTCTGTAAAGTTAGCTTGAGTTTGGAGAACATAACTATCATCATAATGATCATATTTAGGCAAATCATCAAAAGAAGGAATGCCATCAAACATACACATTAGATCAACAAATTCCTCTTCCTCATATTGATTTGTAAATTCATTTTCTGATCTATGATAATTTGGATTAAGAGGAATTTGTTCATGGCTATCAACCTCTTCTATTTCTTCATGGTGATTTTGAATAAAAAATTCTTCTTTCATAGTGATCTCCTGTGTTATTTCATCTAGTTTTCTTACCAAAAGGCCGAGTTTTACTTCTGCAATGTTTTTCTTTTCCTCTTCTTCTGCTTTCAACTTTTCCTGTTTGATTTGGAGATTAACTTCCACATCAACTGCAATGTTCTACATCCGTACAAGTGTTTTTGGATCTCTTTCTCTTAATCGAAATTCTATTTCTGGATCAAAGGCACTTGGATAATGCAAAAGAGTTGAATCATGAGGAGGTATAATATTTTCTGGCAATGAATTATAAACTTGATTAAATCTGTCAGAAAATTGTTGTATTGTTTCATTTGGATGTATTTTTAATTGATTATATCCTTCCATGATCATAAAATGATTAACTTTGATTATCCATCTATCAAGGAAAAGTTTGATAAACTGTTGGAAATTTGAGATACTAGCATTAGGCAGATTTTTGAACCAAATCTTTATTCTATTTTGCAAAGAAAGAGAAAAAAGTCTGATTTTAACATCATCTTCATCAATCTCAAATAAATCCAAATAATTTTCAAAACCTTGAATATGTTTTTGGGCAGTGATACCATTCTCTCCATCAAATCTAGGAAGATACTTGTAGTATTTTTTAGGAAAATCATGGAGTATAGGAGGTACAATAAGGGGCTTATATCTATCTAGAACTTTATATGGCACAGGGATATGTACAGGGATTGTAAGATCAGTCTTGATTATTTGAGGCTTCTTAATTGGAAAATGATCAGCATTAGATTCATAAGAAAGCTGCTCAAAGAGATTAGGAGAATTATTACTTACAATCTTCAAAGGAAAATAATTAAAAACTAATCTAAGATCTTCTATAAAATATAATATACATTGAAATATTTTTTTAATGAGAAAGAACATAATGTCTTGGATTAATATCCAAGTTGAAAGCCTGATTTTTCCATATTGTTCTTTGAGGTTCATTCCTCCAGTGGAGTCTTGATTATGAAATTGATTTGGAGTCGCCAAGTGGGTGATTTTAACCTTTGTGTGTCTGATCCCTGTCCACCATCATAGATCAGATCTAAACCTGTAAAACAATTTCGAAGAAAAAGTTAGTTCTTCAGGAAACCAAATTTTTTTGTGAATTTTCAAAAAAACTTCTATGATTTCTTTAAGAGGCTTTAGATATGAGATTTAAATTTTCTTAAAGATTTATTGAACTAGAGAAACTGATTGAATTTTTGAAACCAAAGTTCAGTTTATAAGCTAGACCAGAGATAGATTGAAGCAACATTTATTTACTATGCAATTGCAGAGCAAAAGCAGTTCAAAGGCTACCTGGCTGATCTTCAGGCTCTGTCTATAGCTTATAAGCAAACAAAAGTAACAATTAAAATGATTCAGTTTTCCAGTGGAGTCGCCACTATGTTATCACTCAGGTTTTCCTTGAAGTTGTGGAAAAGGAAAGTATACCCGAGGTAACCACAAACCAACCTTCAGATGCAAAATCTAGCCAATCTGCATCCAGAGAGGGCTCTCTCTTTATAATTTATCTTTGTTCTTAGAAAGTTTTAGGCTAGTTATAAATCCAAGAGTTTTTTTGAAAATGGTGGAATTCGCCAACTAAGGGAAAGGTTGAATATTTTCAGGCCATTGGGCTATGGAGTCAATGGATGGCTTTACTGGATTAATCTTCTACACACAAGATGGCTTTGCAGGGCAAGATAGCCAGACATAGAACAATTTTTAGGAATTAAAGTGGATGGAATGGGTTTTGAAGGAATGAAAGGCACTCAATAATCTTTCAACATGTTCAAAAGAAAGAAATGGAATGATTACAAATAAAGAGCAGTGAAGAATTCTTTACTATATTAATCAATATGCTTAAATTAGCGAAGCAAGAGCAATTAAGAATTCGTTGCTTATAACTAATTTATAGGAAAACATCTAAAATAATCACAATTGAAATCAGGGTACAATTAAGTAAATTCTGAACTATTCTTTTATGTCAATTATTCAGAGATGGACACGATGATAATATAAACAGATATAAAACTTAAGACATAAGATAGAAAGACTTATTGAACTGCAGTCCGACACATGAATCCTGCAAAAAGTCCTGAGCTTCAAATTGTCATACAACAAGCCACAAATAAATTTCTCCAAAACACTTTTATTCCGAAAACATCAATGTCACAACAAAGTAGTAGAATCCACCCAAAATACTTCCAAGAGTGAAGTATTTATACAAATTCTAAACTAAAATATCTTGAAAAAAATATCAAAATTGGTTCACAAATCTCTCCAACTATTTTACATAAATAGAACTTAAGTAAAGGAAACTCAAACTAATGCATCTATTTGGCACTATTTTGTATGGATAGGTGATGAAAAAGAGGAGAATTCAAATTTGATCCAACTCTTTGTTGATGATGAGGCATCCAAGTCACTAACTGCTTCCTTTCTTTGTGCAAGTCTGCTCCAACAATTCTGCAAATTTGGGGTCCAATGATACCTTTGTATTTCTCAATCCGTAATATATATGTAAATAGTGAAAGAGGTTATTTTGGATCAATATTTAGGTGAGATAAAAATCTTTCACTTTCCTAAAATTCCTCTCCAGCTGTGCACAATAGGCTCTTCACAAATATGTGTAAAACAAAGTTTTACAGAGTCTGAAAAATAGCTTGTAAAGATGTGCATGTATTTCTAATTCTGAAATCACTGTGCAAAAAGTGAGATTGGGTTTTGTAGATGGGTCCATTAGAAACAAAAACATCTTTCAGTTTTGTAAAATGTATTTCTAATTGGCCAAAATATTCTCTGCAAAATGATGACTTAACAGGAATTTTCTGCAAAAAGTGCTTTCCAACATTGTTTAATATTTCCAAAACCATAATAGATGTTAGAAACATGAGAGAGGTTTTTGTGTGTGGGCATTGTATGAACATAAACCTCCTTCAGTTTGGAAAACTTCATCTTGGATTGGTCACAATAGTTTCTGCAAAACAATGACTTAAACATGAAATTTCTGCAAAAATGTTCCTTCTTGTTGTATTTTTCATCTTTTCACTTTTTTGTTCTTTTGACTATTTTACTTTCACTTTTAAATAAACTTCAACGTTGGTGAAAGTATTTTCATTTCTTTTTAGCATTTTACTGCCTCTGTAATTACTTTTACTATTTACCTTTGACCGCTCTGTAACTTCATTTTAACTTTCACTCTGACTTTTACCTGATACACTTTAACCACTGATACTCTTTAACTGTTCTTTACTGTGTCCTTTTACCTTCAATGTGTAGTTTAGGTTTTTACTGTCTGTTTCAACAGTAAATCGTTTAATATCCTGTTTCCTTTGCTTGTCTTTCAATTGTATGTTTTATCTTCCATCTCTGTTTGAATAGATTTGATAACACTCTTGGAGTAAACAAGTCTTATGACTAGTATTAAGACTATTTATCCAAGGATGTGGTCTTCTGATCACCTGTAAAATAAAACAAATTGTTAAGAAATAATTGGTTTGCATGGGAGGTCGAAAAGGTTTCATTTGATTTTGAGAGGTCTGTGGAGTGAATCTAGAATGATTTTTGGGAGGTAAACCATGCTTGAATTGGTTAACAGGGGCTTCAGGTGGCACAACTGAGCTACGAAGGGTTTTTATGGGAGAAACATGTATAACTGCAAGTTTGGGAATGTAATTACAGTTCTCAGGATTTAGAAGTGAACTAACAATCAATTCTGAACCTTTTTTAGTGAAAGAAAAAGGAAAACCGAGTTTCTTACAGAGTTTCAGAAGGAGTTTCTAGGATAAATACCTTTATTTGGGAATGAACAGTAATTTAGATAGGTATTGGTTGAGGCGGACGCTTTCTGAGAGGCTCAACTATAATTCTCTTCGACAAAACAAAGGTTGGCAGACATCAACAGTTGAATTTTGAATTTCTGTGCATGGGAGACTGGTTGTGTACGAGATAATGAAAACGACGCAAACAGACTTGTTTTATTCGCAAAATCAAAAGGTTGGTGGGTTTTAATATTATTTTAATAAATGACGTCAGGCTGTACAATGGACACGTCATGGGGAAGTGGTAAATGGTTTACTCTGCACCACCTTTGCGGGAAGGCGGTATTATGCGAATCGGCAGCGATTCCATAGATCAAACGACGCGTGGCCAAGGCACTATTTGGAAACCACTTTCATTTCGCGAGTTAATTTTCGAATGAGGGTAGGGCAGCGGAATGAATGAGGGTCGTGGATCTCCGAGCGGGCAATCAAACGGTGATTCGGGGCAGGGAAATGGGGGAAAGATAACGAGCGGGCCCGACGCGTTTAATATCTGTTAATCATTCCGGGAGGATTTTGATTGGCTGGAAAGATTATTAATTAATCTTGATGATTAATTAACCTCTTTGCGTATGATGACGGGTGGGGGGTAATGAATGGGTTATTTTTCGAAGTTTGTTTTGAATTTAAACTTCAGGTTTTATTTTTCCGTTTTAAACATATAAAACATAGGCTTAAAGCCTTTTTCTTATGTTTTTATTATATGGTAATAAACCGATAGGAGTTGTTTACCATAAGGGGCGGGAATATTATATAATGATATATTTTAACCAAAGGGCATATAATGTGGGTCTTTTATGAATAATTGGGGGAATAAATACTTTGGTTAAAATCATAATACATGGGTTTTTTGGGATATTATATAGGAGGAGTTATATACTATAGGAAAAGGTTATTTGTTATAAGGATTTAATAAATAAAATCAAATGTTAATATGACAAGGGAACAAGGAAAACTCAAAATACTTTACACAACTAGGAAAGTGAAGATTTCTTAAGCAACTTGCATTATATCAACTTCAACACTTAGACTTATAATAGCAAGTAATTTTGAGGGATTTTTATGGAATATAGCATGATTTTCCTAAGTAAAATGGAATTTTAGTTAGGAAAAGATTAAAAGTGAATGAGTGAAATGATGAATAACTTCAAGTACTTAGGTCTTTTCAATTATTGGGCCGAGGGTCCGGTCCCTCCAAAAGTCAAGGAAATGCCTTGAGCCCCTTTAATCTTCGAATTCCTTAGCACTTAAGGGGAATTAGTAAATGTTAGGGAAAAAGTGAGATGGGAAGTTAATGATTTTGACTTTGCTTTCCTCTGAAATTCTGCCAATGTAGTGTTATGCCTTTGCACTTAGTGATGAAAGTAAAAGATTAAGCACATTTAGCACCATCATTCATCACATGAAACTTTGCAACACCATCTACCTACCCTATCTACTTTACACTACCATTTTTTCTTCTTTATTAGGGTGCATTTGGACTTGCAAACCCTTATCACACTTTTCTTTTCTTTTACATGGCAAACTTATCTAAGTCTACACTTCTTACATCCAAGGGCTCAGATTAAACTGTTGATCACCTTTTATTAACTCTACCTATCTACTTATCTGCCAAGATTAAACTGTTTGGCCAGATATTTATTCTCTATTCTACAACATGAAATTGAAAAATGAATGAGTAAAGTTTAAACAGTTTGACTCTTCATAAATTGTGGCAAAAGTTTAACAAGCTGCACACAATTACTTATTACAGAAAATGAAATAGTAGTGGTATTTAGACTTGCACACTTTCCTTGGCATTTCTTTTTGTTTGGAGTTCATTTCTTTCACTTTTTTGACCATTTTGTTCTTTTTACCCTTTGATTTTTCTTTTAGGGTATACCCTCTTTACATTTTTTAAATTTTTTGATTTTTTGATTTTTTTGAAAATATGGAACACCTTTGCAACAAGAAAAAGGTTTGAACATATTGCATAGTTCATCAAGTCAATCATGAAAAATGACACCTATTGGTATAGGAGTCTAACACATCCAAAACTTCCATAGTTTGGCCAATGCATGCAAGAGTGTTAATAACCTGTTGTCATATTCAGAAATATTCCTCGTGTGTGGAAGTGTCATTTGCTGCTCCAAGGCTATGGAGTAGCCCTTTGACACCATGCTTGTTTCATCACAGATTCCTGAATCATCATCTTTCAACGCAAATAGCTGAGCGGGAGATGGCAATGTCCATATCAGGAAATTTCTCATCCCTCCTTTTAACCCATCAAAGGTTATCTGTGTTGTTCTAGCTCCTCCTAAGGCTCCTCCCTTAGCCAAATATATCAATGATGCACCATGTTGAGAGACCTCTTTGATAATCTTCCAAACAGGGGGTATCCCTGGTGGAATGCATCCATGTAATGAAACATCAAGGCCTAGAGCTGGATGTATATATGATTGAACTTATTTTTCCATGCCCTCACTGCGCAAATCGTCCCCCTGCTTCTATGAATAAACCTCCTGAAAAGGATCGGTGTGTATGTTCCCAATCATTTGATGCTAGACCTCCATCCCATTTTCTCCTACCTTTGGTAAGATCTCACAGTCTAAGGTGTCTTTCTCCAATGTAATCAACTCATGCACACCCAAGGTCATATTTTTGTCAATATTCTTAATCATATATAAGTGATCTATCATGGGGTGTGTCCTAAAAACTGTGGTTAATGCTGGAACACACTTCCTCCATTCTTTAGGCTCATTTCCTATCAAGAGAGACACATGCTGCTCCTAATCTTCATATGTGAGATACATTGGAACTTCTTGCAAAGATACAAGAACTCATCTAATTGAAGCAATTGCTTCATCTCCATCTCCAAATGGGTATGTATCTCCTCCTGCTATTAAAATGCTAGAGGCTCTTTCCATCTCTTCCTCTTCCTTCTCCTCATCATTGGAGAATAAATCATCATTACAAGATCCTTTGTCTTGATCCCATCTTCAAGGAGGAATCCTCATCTCTTATTCTTGAGAATAAATTTCTTGCTAAAGTGGGGCCTTTTGCCTTGGAAAAACATTTTTCAAATCCTTAACCCTCTCAACAATATTCTAAAATGGAGTTTCTTCCATGGATCCTTCCAACTCATGCAAAGGTTATGATTTCTTGGGTTTGGCTAGCTCACCCAAGGAAGTTTCAAAATGTATTTGATCAAATATTTTCACTAACTTCCTGGTGAAATTTTCATAAGTAGATATATTTTCATGATTCAATGAAGAATTTTAATAAAACCACCAAGCGCAGGCCTTAGCTTCAAGATGCAGCGCTGCTACTCTAATGGCCTCATCTTCTAAAACTTGATGCAACTGAAAATATGTGTCTAGCTTCCCGTAGTTGTGTTCTTGGGTGACCCATCAAAAGTAGGTAGAAAAAACCTACCCAAAGTCTGATTCATGCACCCTCTTCTTCTATTGTGGTTACTGGATCTTCTATTTTCTTTGATTTAACAAAACCCTTGGAAGTTTAGATTCTCCTTGAATCTTCTAGACTGAGATTCATATTCTTGGAGATAGTCACAAAGAGTCTCCTCCTTTGGTGTTTCTCTCTCCTCTTCCTCTCTTGCTAAGAATGTAGGAATGGTACCACGTTGTGGATCTTATGGTGTAGCTTAATTATCACACCCACAATGTGAAAAACTGTAACTTTATTCATGTACAAGCCCTCTTGGAGAATCTATATGTCTCTCCATCCTCAACTCTTTGATGTCTCTATTAATGCCTTGCATAGTTTAAAGAATAAGTCTTGAGAACTCCTTTCCTCCTGGTAATGGAGTCTTTCCTCCATATCTTCTGTAGATATTATCCTTTCTATGAGAAGCCTCTTTAGATGACATAATGGCTGAAGTACATAGGCTGAGCCAAGATTATGCTCTAACACCACTGTAATATCCCAAAATTGGGAGAGCAACAATATAGTACATAAAACTTGAAATATGTAGAAATATAAATAGATCAAAACATAAGACAACCATAGAGACATTAAATATTTACTATAATAGAAAAATAGGTACAAATACTTGAGGAAAATATCACTCAAGTTGGCCAAACAAGCCTCCCATGAAAGCATACACCTAGATCTAAAATGTTAATACATGAAATACAAAAATGCTAAAATTTCACTTTCTATGAGAGAATAGCAGCTGAAAGATAGAAAAATATATTTCTGCTGATACAATGACCCAAAATATTTAGGACTAGAGATATATGCTTCAAAACATATTTCCAGGACAACCTAGAAAAGGTTTCCATAAATACACACTATACAAAAATAACAGATTTGGCCCTAGGCTGAATAATCTCTGCAACTGAATCACTGATAGGAGATGGCTGATATCAAATATGAAATGGATGATAATCCTCCAATATATATCCTAAATTAGTGGATGATCCCCTCTAATGAAACAAAAGCCCTCCAACTAGGGCACTAAACCCACTGCTGCAGCTGCTCTCTAAAATAATGCAATCCTTGAGGAAACTGTGTTGTAGGTGATGGTAGCTACTTGGCCTCCTACCAAATATGGAAATTATGCACCAAGGACTTACTCAAAAGCCTTCCAAATGAAAGGATTAACCCTCCAATTGAAAATAAGTTCAGAAATGGGGTTTTATAACCCTGCACTGCAACAATCCTGCAACACAACACAGATCTAGAATAGACAACGTTGTATATGAGACTGAAGCTTGGAAAAATTCTAGACAGTGGTAATGTAGCTAAAGATAACCTCTCCTCAGTAGGCACTCTAAGTCCTCCAAGGATTAGGGTAGGATTTTTTCTCAGAAACACCCTTGTACTAAACAGTATAGCTAACACTGGTAAAACGCAAAAGCATGCATAGATATGTCACATGACAAATCGAGATCTCAAAATATCAAAAAAATAATACAAATCCATGTCCTCCAGTGCTACAATTCTCTTCCTTTTATGCATGGTATGTTTCCTCACCCTGGGTCCCACTCATTAAAGGTATACTCTCATGCATACACTCCTCCTAAATGACTGTGTTGTCCTCGAAGAATCCTCCACTATCTTTATAAAAACACTATTGATATGGTCAACTTTGACCCTGTCCACATTCTTTGGCACCTTTTCACACCTAAGGGTTATTTATTTAGCTGAAATGATGATCCAAATTCACATGAGAAGTGGTTTTATTCTTCATAAAGAGATTTATGGGTCTCCCTACCCACTTATTCACCTATTTAAGTGACAAAAAAAATAATTAATATTCATATTAATTTTGGAATATTACACTCCATTTGGTCTATTGGATGAATATGATTAACATAAAACTCAAAATAATTCTTTTTGTAATTTGTTGTAGTTTTGGGTTGAGGAATTTGTGCTTCTAACAAGGCCATATTCATCATTACCTTCTTAGAGTCAAAGGATGATAAAACCCTGCTTTGGGAACTACTTGTTTATTTCCAAAACTGATTATAAGTGATGGTTTTAAGTATCTCATTCGTTATTTTGATCTATTTAAAAGTATCATAGATATCATCCTCCTTTTGGACTGCAATGGTAGTAGATGTAGGATTCTGCACATTCTATTGTTGGAAAGGAATGGTGGCAGAAGATGTGGAGAAAATTGCCTAGACACCTGCTGGATAGGAGCTTGGTGAATCTATGATTGTAATAATTTTTTGTTGTTCTTTTTCACTGTCGTGGTCTATGTCCATGTGGACTCTGGTTCTCCTTTGGTATTTCATATTGAACTTCTCGGTGGATTTTTCAATATCCATGTCAGTTTGGTCATCCCTTATCCTTTTTCTTTCTTCTTCCTTCTTTGGTTCCATTCCTTTGTGATAATTTTTCTCCTGCATATTTCCTTTCTTATGGAGTTGGTGTTTGAATTATTGAAGTGGAAATGACCTATTCTTCTACCTCCTAGAATGCTTTGGTTGCCCATTATTCTTGATTCATGTACTGCTTTATCTCTAATCTATGGGTATGAATTTATGGTGTAGATTTGTTCTCCACCCTCTTCTTAGAGATGATTCCCATTGGATCATATGACCAAGTGAAGCTATAAGTGAATTTCATCTCCTTCAATATTCTATCTGTCTCCTCCCCTGCTACTATGTTGTTGCAAATGAATGGACGAATTTGTGATTTGATCCTAAATTGAGACTTTTTCTTTGCAGAGAAAAAATGCAGCTCATGTGCATTTATCATTTGTCTGATATATTCTAGTGCAAATATTCTCATAGAGAGGTACTTGAGTAGTTTTTATGGGGAAAATTCAGAGCCACAAACTCTGGTCTTTGTGTAGTTTTGGTAGAGGTACCAATCTGGTGTTCTAATATGATCTGTAAACTGCATAACATTCTTGATTTCCTTACAAACCGTTGGCTCTGTGGCACTATTGATTGCACTAATTGCTGGATGTACAAATAATTCTACAAGGCTAGTAATTATTGTGCTATTTCATCAATAAAGTAGTCCAGAAAATAACTGATTGTGGCTAAGATTCATAATTTAATTTCATCATGTCAAAGTGAAATCCTATAGATATAAAGTATACAAACATATTCACCAACACAAAGGTGGATTTGAACACCTCTTCTATCTGAAATTTTAGGAATTTGTCATGAATAGCATCAGCAAGGAGTTGGGCATAATTGAACATGATTGTGGGATTAGCATTTGAGGAAAGAATAGAAAAGAAACCAATCATGGCTTCATATACCCACTGATCAGTGTGATACCCTAATAAATAAGCTAAAAAAGTAACAATGTGCTGAGTCCTATCAAGAAAGATAGATGAAGGGTAGAGTGGATTCTTGGTAGGCATTGGGTCATTAGTGGCCATGAAAAACTATAACGTTTTACCCCTACTAGTAAAATCCAGCTTTTGGTATAAATCTATAAGGGCCTCATATGAAAAAGGAATGGTGTTCTCAATAATGGGGGCTTGCATCATCTTTTGGGTAGATTGGGCATCAATAGAAAACAATAATTCTCCTATTGGATTCACAATGGCTCTCCAGTTGATGTCATAATAGGACTGAAAATTTCTGATGAAATTTTGACAGCTATGGGTTTTATGAAATATATAGAAATAATTGAGGAAAATATCACTCAAGCTGGCCAAACCCTATGGGTTTTAGGCTTATGGGTCTCCCACAAGCCTATATCATCAACTTCCTCAAGGAATTTAACCTCAAGCCAGTAGTAGACATTGAATAAATCGAAGGCCGGCTCTGTATCATGGATTTTTTAATCTCTGTCTACCAGGGATATGTGATCTAAATGTACCTAAGGGTAGACCATAGGGTTGAAAGGCTCTTGGTATTTCTTAGGAGGCATTTTTTATCTCCTGTAACTTATTTCTCACTATGCAATGAAGAATGAGATGAGAGAATAAGGGAGCAGAGAAAGTGTAATTTTCATAGATCAACACTTGGGAAGGGACATAATAGAAAGGGAATCGTGAATAGAATTGCAAAGTTTTAAGAAGAAATATGATTCGAGTTGCAGAGAGCTGATAATTCTCCTTTGGTGAACAAATGCTTCTCTTCAATAGTGGTTGACTGTGATTTCCCTAGAAATCCAATACCTGCAATTTTTGAACAACATAAACAATGTAAACCTTTCTCTCATGCATGAATTTGATCTTTAAAATGTGGTTGGGGGACAATTGATTTGGCACGGGTTTGTTGGATAACAACGCGAAAATTTATTGTACAACGGGATCTTGGCGGGAGAAGATGTGATAAGATGGAGTGGATAGGCATTTGTGAACATGGTGCAACTTCATTTGCAACAGTCCTTTGAATGCTCAAAATCGTGGTGTTTTAGTCAAAAGTAGAAGCCTCTTTTCGGAGGGGGGTGATGGCAGTGAATGATATTGGAGCGGGGTGGGTGGGGGGGGGGTGTGAATTACTCTGGGAGTGACCTGTTGCATCCTTGGCGGTATTTAATACTGCCCATTACAGACCCCCCCTGTTTTTAAAGTTCAGAGGCTGAGGGTGGGCCGAAAAAAATTATAGATCATCGAATGTGGAGAAATGTGTAGAGATGACAGAGAGGTGAGGGATAGTTAGCGTTGATGGGATGTGTGATGTGATGGTGGCATCAGGGAATAAATGGATGGTGGGGGGTAGTGTAGGAATTTAGGATAAAGGAAGAATATGAGTGTTTAGGGGGTTAGGAATAAGGTGTAATTTTAATTTTCGGGACTTAGGATAAAATTAAGGCATAGATTATGCCTTAATAATTTTTTTGAATACAATTTAATCCCAAAAATTTAGAACATAACCCTATTCCAACATTTAGAGCATAAACACTTTTTTCTTTAGATTTTTTTCTTGGCCTAGAAGAAATATGAAATTTTGATTTTGTAACTTGTAGGATAGATTTCATATTTTCCTGACATTCTTCCTCCTCAACATATCTACCTACCCAAACTACAAATCTAGCATTTTTTCTTCTTTTTGTAGGGTGCATTTGGACTAGCAAACCCTGAATCATATTCTTCTTTTAAGTTTCTACCCTAAGTTCTACCCTTATTTCATCCATTGACTTAGTTAAACTATTGAGCCAATTTCATTTTCTACCTGTCTACAAAAATGCCAAGATTAAATAGTTTAGAAAATCTTATTTTCTAACCTATCAACAGAAATTGAAAATTGTACAATCATGATTAAAATGTATGACTGAAAAAACCTATCTAATGAGTAGTGGCATGTTGGAACAGGGTCCCCTAAAAGTTACAGATTTTGTATAAAGTTTATATATTATGGTCTTAATTAGTCTAACGTAGGGGTTTTGGGGTGGGTCAAAGCTCCTAATGCATTGTAACGGGTCAAGGGTAGACTAAGAGTCCGCAAACCATGGTTTGCGGACCATTGGATGCGTAGGATAAATCGGTATAAATAGATGAACCATTTTGAGTCATAGGTAGGAAAGAATAGAGATTGATGATAGTTGCGAATTGTTAGATCTTTTTGGCTTGCTAGGGTAAGGACTCCTGTTGGTTGTGTGCACGGAGATCCTCAGTCATGCTGTGTGCAGACCCTGTTGGCTATGTGCGCAGGATGCATTGGATTGTATTGTGTTTTGGATGCTAATATATGCCAATCTGGTTAGATTATCTCTGCATTATCTAAGTTAATGTATCATTGCTGATGCAAATTGTTGGATCTATTACACTTACTGTTGGTTATCCGTTGTTTTTGCAGATTTGTATTTGTTATAATATGAAGTATTCCTGTGATCTATTATTCATGTGTTTATGATATTACATGTGATATTGTTGATGCGATGGTGCTGATTAGATATATGATTTACAGTAGCTATGTTAACTGTGGACTATACTGATTAGCGAACCTGCAAATAGATCTATTTTGTGTAAACTAGTTAGGATGCAAAATTAGGTCTGCTTGATTTACCTACTCTCTCTTTGGGTGTGGAAACCTGGTTCCAGCACCCTCCCATACTTCTTCGGGTGATACTTTTGCCTGCATAAGCAGGTCACTTTCGAAAGGGCCAGTAGTATAGGGGTTTGTTGGAAAACCTTAACCTTCGAACCTGGGTCAAGACCCCTCAAGCCAACAAATGGTTCCATTGCCAAGATCAGGAGCATTTTGAGAGAGAAATCGGGTAATGGCAAGAACACATTGGAGACCTAAGAAGAAACAGAGTGACGAGTGGTTCGAAAATCAAATTCAAGAATTCATAGTAAGAGATAATCGTAGTGCAAAGCTAACCATAAAGAAGTGGAAGAATAAGTAAATTTTCACAGAAATCTACGAAATTTTCTTTGTGACATTTGCGATCGAGCTTAAGGAGTGGCTCGTAAGGCTCGTAGATTTTAGTAGCTAGAAAATACTGATAACACCATCACTCACATAGTATATCATTGGGTGGACAATGTGATAGGAGGGTTTGTGACAGAATTTGCGATTGATAAATTTGTGTCCTACTCTGAGGCGGAACGAAGATTCTTCAAGGGTTTCCACTGTAAGTTTCTAAAAAATCTTCCATTTATTATTAAGATATTATTGTGTGAAAAGAGTATTTTTTGTAGTCATACAGAGTGATTGAGCTCCAATCAAAGTGATGGCACAAATCACAGTGGTAAATACTACAGAACCAATCAAGAAGGAGGTCGACCTGTCTATAGTTTAGTAAGAAATTATACTACATATAGCTCTTTGTCTACACCACCATCGAACTCGCATAGGGGTAAGAACTCACCTCCACCACCACCAGAAGATGATATGGCCTCGTACATGAAGCTACTCACCTTCATGGGCATAGGGGATGAAGATATGGATCAATTTTGGTTTATCGCAGGAATGGTATGGATTGTGTAGAATGCAGCCAGCGATGTGGTGAAAAGGGCACAGCTATCCTTGGCCTTTGAAGGAAGGGCTTTGGAATAGTATATGGGATACATCTACCATCATGTGAACGCTAACATCGAGGAGATTAAGAATTCCTTGAAGCAGTAGTTCAAGAAGCCTAAGTCCTACTCTCAGATAGTTAACGATCTAAAAGATTTCAAGCAAGGATAGTCCGAGTTTGTATGGGAGGCTGAACAACTATTGAAGAAGCTAATTATAGAAGGAGGATTTATGTATGATGATAGGCAGCACATGGAATGGTTCACTACTATGCTGTTGCCCCACCTGCACATACCAATGGGACATCAAGCCATTGAATAACAGGAAAAGTCCTTGGAGATTTCTATGAAGCTGGAGGTTGTGCCAAAATATGATACAGAGTTAGGAGTAAAGAAAATACAAGGCCAACTAGAATAAATGCATATGGAAATAAAGAATCTACGAAAGGAGTGAGGAACGGAGGCTAGCCCTGAAAGATGGTGCATACAATGCAGGGTGAATGGACACACAAAGGATAACTGTCCTCTACTAGCAGACTACATACAGGTTGGGGGACCCAGTCCGTTGATACCTAGGGAAGTGGTAGGACCAAGTGGACCGATGCTTTGCTATGATGATTGTCATGTTGTTAGGCTACACAATACCAACCACTACCCCAACCTTTCCGCATATGTCCCAGAAATAAAGAAAAAATGGTGCAGGTTCTACATATCTGTAGGTCGTGATGAGGAGAATTGTTGAACGTAAAATCTAATGATAGATCAAGGAAATATATATAGGGTGTAGTCAGATCTGTGATTACCAAGATCAGTGGATCCCCAACTAGGGGCAGGGAAGAAGGTTGTGGTGGAAGCACCGGTAGAGGGAGGGGACAAATAATTTTCTATAACTGTGGGGAAATAGGGCACTTTGCAAGGGATTGCACGAACCCTGCAAGACAATCCTGCATATACTATAAATTGATAGATCATGTGATTGAAGATTGCCCAATTTTGATAGCCAAGATGCAAGAGAAGCAGCAAACACCTACGCAGAATGTACAAAGGGTCAAGGCAGAACCTTGAGATGAAGGACCAAGTGTTAATGTTATTGCATGCAGCAGCATGGCTGCCAGAGGAGCTACAAAGAAAGCTGAGGCAGAGCCTCTCATCCGTAATGCAGCTCTTAAGAAACAAGGTTTGGACTTGTAGAAAGAAAAGAAAACCTTTGTCGTAGCTCACCAAGACTTTGCTAAGGCTGAGGCACCTAATCCTCATGCCCCTACAAACCCCAGAGAAAATGATGAGGTCAAACCATTCTTGTAGGCATGTATGAAGCTGTTATGCAACCAAAGGGCTGTAGAAAAAATCCAAGCCTTGATAGATAGCTATGCAGAAAAGACAACCCCAACTATGGAAGCTAAGGACGTACTCAAACTATATAAGAATAAGAGATGCACTGGTAGGGAGATATGGTTAACCACATAGATTGGTGACTATGAGATGGATCATGTTATTCTGGACCTGGGCTCAGACGTGAATGTACTACCTAAGAAAACCTGACAGCGAATGGGAGAAGCTAAGCTAGAATGGTCCACTATCCAGCTGCGCATGGAAAATCAGCAAAATATCATACTGTTAGGAAGATTATCGAAGATCATGGGAGACATCACAGGGGTCAAGGTTCAAGCTAACTTTGAGTTCATTTAGATTGTAGAAGATGAAGACCCCTATCTTGTGCTCCTAGGATTGGACTGGGCCATAGATATGGGTGGTATTATCAACTTAAAAAAGAGGAGCATGGTGTTTGAAAGTGAAGGAACACGGGTGATAGTACCGCTATATCCTGTAGAATAAGAGAATTATACAGAGCCAATGCCTGAGGAAGAAGAGGTGGATCACATATATAAGTTAACTGTGAGGGACGAAGACTGGATCAATCCTACGACCGATGGTGTTATTTTCTGGGAAAGAGATAGCGAATGCTTCTCCGAATCTGACGAGGAAATCGAAAATTGAAAAAATTGGCTGCATGATGTCTCTGTGCTACATTGCCTGCAAATTACGAGGGACTTCTGCTGCATATCTTCAGAGGTAAGAGAACTGCCCTACTTTTATGGTTCCGGTAGTATAAAATAGTTTTTGTGAAAATTGAAAGCTGAGGTGCCCAGAGAATGAAGGTTATGGGCCCTTAATCTAGCCATGTGCACAACACCTGCAAGATGTTGGGATACACATAAGGGGGAATTCTAGGAGTGGGAGGAATGTTGGGATATGATGGTCCTATGATTTGAGCCTCCGACTGACGTGCGCGTCGAGACATTTCTTGGCCCAGCTGATCCACGTGAACATTTGTTCTCCTGGATGGCGAAATTGTGTGATCGTACTACAGAAGAATGGGTTCACTTGTTTATTCATGCCTTGGGACCAATTCCCACCATATGGTACCTAGATGCAGAGCTACATCAATGCACCTACCAATGGGAAACCTTAAAGGACAAATTTTTAGGGACGTTCAGGTTAATAGGAGGATTGGAGGCACTTGATGAAGCTCTGACAGATATTGATACCTTTGTATTTGGTGAATCCATCCCTTATGCAGCATATGAAATACCCACATGGGAAATGCAGATGCAGGATATTGTCAATTGCCACAATATAACTATAGAAGAGTACGATGAGGATCCACACAATGTCTCTATCCCAGAAACAGAGGGGGAGCATGCAATTGTGGGACCTGAATTGCATACTGTGGATGTGATGAAGCCTATGAAACTGTAGGAAGTCAACACTGGCATGGTAGAGCAGCCTAATTTGGCTAAAATTTGGGACTACTGGGATGATGACACTGTAAGAAAATTTGTTGAATTGCTCATAGAATATCAAGATTTATTCCCAAACAAGTTTTCGGAGCTCAAAGGGATCACAGGGGACCTAGGGGTTACGTGCATCACGCTAAAACCATATGCGTGCCATGTAAAGTAGCGACCCTATCGACTGAACCCTAAGTGTAAGTAGGAGGTTAAGGAAGAAATAGATAAAATTCTCACCACAAGTATTATCGAGCCAGTCGAGCAGTCGGATTGGGTAAGTCTGATGGTGGTTCAGGAAAAGAAAACAAAGGGAGAAATACAAATTTGTGTGGACTTACGCAAGCTAAATGATGCCTCCGTACATGACCCCTTTCCAACACCATTCTCTGATGAGATCCTGGATAGTGTAGGAGGCCAGGAAGCGTACTCATTCACTGACGGGTTCTCAAGATACCATCAAATCAGAATTGCACTAGATGATCATAGAAAAACTACATTTTCCACTAAATGGGGATCCTTCCAGTATACAATAATGTCGTTTGGACTCAAGAATTCCCCTGCTATCTTCTTGCGGGTAGTTGTCGCCGTGTTCAATGAATTCATCCACAAATTTCTAGAAGTATATTTCGATGATTGGAATGTCTTCGGCATAGTAAAGATGCATGTTTTGAACCTGCGCATGATGTTGGATGCCTACCAGAAAAACCAGATTTCCCTGAATATAAAAAAATGTTTCTTCTGCGTACCCTTTGGAATCTTTCTTGGAAATATAGTTTTCCAATAAGGATTGATGGTGGGTATTACACCATTTTTTGGTCATATAACCAATTATTATTAGATGGACCCAAGTACACCATGTAAGACCAATTTTACCCTAAGTAAAATCACATTCACTATGAAAAATGACTTAGTAAACCAACTTTATTAAGTTTTTTATGGTCTAAAAATGAAACCCCATGAGGAAATATTAGAGAAATATATATTTGTTTGATTTTCCTCAAGGAATAACTAGTTAAACAACAGTTTAATTAATATTCCTGGTTATAATTAACCCAAAACAAGGAAATTAATTAGATAAATGATTATTTATCTTATTATTTTCTAAGAATAGCTATCTAAACTTTCTTTAAATAATATTCTTGGTTAAATATGACTTAATCAGCCTTAAATAATTTAATAAATCATTATTTATTTGATTATTATTCAACCACATCCTTAAAATGATAAATAAATCATTTATTTATTTATTATTTACAAATAAAGGGATTTAACCCAAGTCAAATCCCTTTTACCTCCAAAAAATATAATAAAATACTCCATAAAAATTGGATCTTGATTTGGTTAATAATATTTTAATTATGCACCAATATCTAGACTAACTCAATATTTTGTTATAAATAGAAGAGTTTTTCCATTCATTTATCACCTTTTGTTGCCTAAAGATCACTCTGGATCTATACTTTTGGTCCGACTATTGATCCACCATTGACTATTGATCAACCATCATAGTAATATTTTGCTATTATTTTTGTCTGGGTTTTCTACACCATCAAGAGAGAGGAATTTTCGGTCTGAAGTGCTAAGGACTTACAAGAACCCATCCCATTGAGGAGAACTGGGAACACACTCCTGTGTTTTCCTCCCAGGAGCCCCTAATACAAAAATTTATTCAACATATTCTTGTCTTGTCTATTGGATGCATGGAGTAAATCTTATTTTTTCTACTGTTTAATGTCTTCTAATGCATAGATCTGTATTTTTACAGCATTTATATTGATCACCTAACTGCAGATTTGAAGATATTGAAAACCATATTTTCTATTAGGGCTTTTTTTATGTACAGCTAAAGTGGTATTTTTTCGTACACTTGGGATTAAGATTCATACTAACAACTGGCAACTCCACACGGGTTTACGATTACAATCACTGTCATTTTTCTGATCCTTGCATATCCAGCTACTTCAAACCATAGGATTTCTCTTCAGCCCCTTGTGTTTGATTTTCTTGATGTTGTTTTTAACCTCTAAAACCCTAAAAAGATAAAAATTATAACTTCCACGTGTTTCCAGACCTATTGCACAGGTGACAGACATCAGTTGTAGCTGAGACAATTTTTATTTTTTATTTTTATTTTTTATTTTTTATTTTTTATTTTTTTCTGAAATCTATTGCTGAGAGTTCCCGTAGGTTCAGGTCGCACTTTTTAACCCAAAATATATGACCTATACCCTCAGGGTGCACATTACAACCCAAAAAGTGCGACCTGTATTGAAAACATGTCAAAAACTATGACCTGAACTTTTTGAGGGAATTTTTCTGAAAGTTTTCTGGGTTTGTCTGAGCCTCTCTTTAGGGTTGTCTGACCTCTGTCTCCACCCATTTTGGACCTGTAATTATTTTTTTTTCTCAACTAAGTGGGAACCTAGCCCCCTAGGGCTTCAGTGCCCTCCACTTTTGGTGGAAGAGTTTTTGCTATTGCAGGTTGTCTGCAATTTCAGAGTCTTAAGCCATTTTTTCAGATCTAATACCTCACCTTCAGATGCACTTCAGATAGGCTTGTTATCCATTCAAATCTCCTCATTTACCTTTGTTTGGGTTTTCCTTTAGGGTTCATTCCGCTTCCCTCCTGGAGATAGCCTTTCACCACCTCTTTTTACAACAATTTTTCCTCTGATCTATTGTTGTTTCTGCACCACTTTCCAGCAGATTTTGTCCTTTATATCCTTATCCCTTTTGACCTTAGATCTATTGGTTGTTTTAGTGTGCTTTGATTAATTTTTTCACTCACCTGTAGACTACTTTTTGAGAGACCCGCCTCCTTAGGTTTAGATTATTGCATTATTAGATGTTTATTTTCTGTTTTTGCAGGCTTATATACTGTCATTTGCAGGTTTATTTACAGCTATACAACACACTTTTTATTTTTCTCTACAAACATTTGGGTTTAAAAATTAAAATTACACACTTCACACACACACCCTAAGTGAAAAAGAGCTTGGTTAACACCGCCAAGAAAATACTCTAAAACATTGAAATCAATTGATCCTGCACCTCTCTGGCCTTGTTTCGACATTGTAATCAGTTGATCATGCACCTCCTTTCCCTTATCGGTCTCTTTTTCCTTTGTGTCATGTTTGTTTCATCATCATTGTGCCTCCAAGGCGTTCATCCCAGAGAGTTCTTGGCCTTCATCCTCAGTTTCCGATAGGATGACTTACTCCTCCACATAGGATCCGAGTTAGTCCCCCACTGAGTCCGCACTCCAACTCTTCTTCTAGTCCTTTGGGTTCTCCTTCTCATTATACCTTTGGATCTCCCCCTATTGTTAGTATTAATCTTAATTCCAAGTGTACAAAAAAGGAACACTTTAGCTGCGCATAAAAAATAGCCCTAATAGCAGAAATGACTGCTAATATCTTTAGATCTACATTTAGGTGATCAAGATAAATGCTGCAAAAATCTAGATCTATGCATTAGAAGACATTAAACAATAGAAAAAACAAGATTTACTCCACGAGGGTTGAGACATCTGACACACACCTGGGAATCATCGATATCAGTTGCTGCATCACTGAACCATCAAGTGAACAGATCTCGATCATGCTGAAGGGAGCTAGAGCTAAGAACCGACCAAGTCAAAGGGAAATAAGGAGTCTATTTTCCTGATCTAGGCCACTGAGATGGAACCAAAGTACACTGCCCTCTAGACATGTCTTCTAGAATGAATGATTTGTTGTCGACAGAAGGAGGTCTGCCATAGGTGAGGCAATAAGGGATCCTCAACTAAGGCACGAGATACATTAGTAGAGTGACTGACAGACTGAAGCAAATGATTACAATGAAATGGGGGGGACTAAGTAGAAAATGGACGACTTCTGTTGTTAGAGCATAAAGGGCATGAATGACCTGGTAGCGACTAACACATCATCATGAGGGATAGGAGACAGTGGGATTGAAGGCCATAATGTGTGACACGAAAGAGGGACCAAGCAATTAAGGATGGAGGACTATAGCGGGATGTGAAGGGGCTCAGGATAGACTCCATGAAAGCAATGATGACTCAACTCAGATGCTCTAAACAAGGGTGACTCGATGGTGTTTCCACACAGGAAAAGGGGCCAATGGGGACCATAAAAACATGAGTACAAGATGGTAACTCAAGATGAAATTCAATACAAGCGTGGAAAAGTATGGAGGAAACATGGTGCCCCTGGTACGAGTGCTACAAGAGAAGAAATTCAATTTTGAGGAAGGGTGAAGTGGCGATTCTTGGGAAAATGTGTCCTGGTGAAGTATCAAATCACTAAAAACTAACAGATACACATTTGAGGGCTCAGTAAGAGCTTTCCAACATTATGGATGGTTTGGTAAATGGAGCTACGGTTGGGTCACAGAAGGTGAAAGAAAAAACAGGGGTTTCTCTTAGAATAAGGCATTTTCTCTCCAAATTCATTCATTTGCATGTGGAGCTATGGTGAATGTAGAGAGGAGAGAAGGCCCTAAATCTTGTGGCGATCGTAGCAGAAAAACTGACCATTGGAATCGAGATTTGTCAGTTGAAGGTAAGAGGCCTAACCCTATTCTTTCTTTTCAATGAATTAAAAGTTTAGATTAGGTCCCTAGGGCTCAGGACCAACCGTATACTCCTCCTCATGGTCGGGTCGCACTTTTTGGGGAAAGAATTCTGACTTGGGTAGTAGATTTTGGGCAAAAAAGTGCGACCTGTCCCAGGTTTGGGCCTGAAAAGTGTGACCTATCAGGGAGGGGTGTTTCTATGTTGTTTTTTGGCTGAGAACTAGGCTTTTGTGCTGGGAAACAATATTTCCTATCTGTATACTGAAAAATATGAGGGTTTTTTGTAGATATGGTTGAATTACAGATTAACTGGAGAGAGAGAGACCTGTGCGCATTACAGTCAGAGATCCGAGAGGATTAAGGTGTCTATAGTGCCTTGGCTAGGTTTGCGGTTCTGAAGTTTGTGGAGAACCCTTTGATGAGAGCTAGGGAGCCCTTATTGGCCCAGATTGTTAGCTATTGGGACTTGTACCATGAGGTCTTTATATTCCAGGGGCACCAGATCGAGTTGATAGTCCAGGATATATATTTCTTGACTGGTCTCCCACCACATGGGATGGTAGGGAATACTCATCCAGTATTACCGTGTGGGCGGAATATCATAGATTTTGTAGAGTGCCATTGTCGGCCAGGTCTCGAAGTCAAGGGGACTCGGATACACATCAAGTATTTGGAGAGGTTAGAGACCCGTGTTGTGGCTGCAGTGGTGCTGTGGATCCTGCGCAACCAGGCACTCCATCACATCATGGAGGGGAAAATGATGCTTGTGGAGAGTGTTTTGAGTGGTACCTACTATGGGTGGCCCCAAATGATGCTGCCGTCATTGAAATGACAGTTGTCACTATGTAGGTGGCAAGTGAACCATGACTGTGCATATGGTACAGTTTTGTGCTCTTTCTTCTTTGAGAATATCTCGACACTTTGACCTCGCATACAGCTCCAAGATGGGGGCCCGAGAGAGCCTAGGATGCGCTGGTGGGGGCGACTATTGTGCAGAGGAGGAGGTGGAGCAGTTGGATGAGTGTTCCATCCTGATTTCTTTGTTAATTGGGATCAAATGTCGCTATATATAGATGACTATCCCTATAGTGGGATGAGTTATTATGGGGACCCAGATTTTCCATTGCTGCCTGGTCATATATGGGAACTCGATGGTAAGTGACAAATTTATAAACTTTTATGTGCATGTAAAGTTTCTATAATATTGTATGTGATACTGATTCTTTTAATTTTGGTATGTAGATAAAAAACTGGTAAAATCGGTTGGGTACATGGGATGACCTACAGTATCATGGGCCGCAGGATCTAGTGGATCAAGGCCGCAACAAAATGAGGATGAAACACACCTTCTGGAGGACATCCATCATAGATGTGAGAGGCTTCTGACCGATGTTTTGGAACGGGGCTGGAAAGACTTAGATGATGAGTACATAGAGCCATGTATTGGTATACCCTCAGAATGGCAAGGGGTCATGCGACGCATAATTATGGACGAACAGGGCATGCGTGATCTACAAGCTACGGGGGTGCAACCATTGGATCGAGATCCTCTAGATAGTGATTAGTGTGTAGGGGTAAGTGGTGCCCCCAATTTTGATTTTTTGTAACATGCTATGGGCATGTCATATGTATTAGAGTTGATGAACTCTAAAACATTTTATATGACACATACTATGGATATGCATCATTTTGATATTTTTATGTTATGGTCTTGTGTTAAGTGCCAATATAAAATATGATTTGCAATGGTATCTACATAGTGATTGTGTGCTTTAGTTACATGACTGAAAGTAATGATTTGAAATTCACACATCAAAAGCTTCACTAGTAAATATCTTTTGAAAAGGATATGATTATTCACACGATAGACACCATTCAATCACATGACAAGAAGCAGGGAATCTAAATGAACATGAAGGTGGAGGATGTGATGTGAAAGGGCATCGGCTAATAAACCTAGTATTGCATCATATTCGGCCTAATTATTGGTAGCAGTACCAATGCATACACCGTTCGAAAGAACAAGCGAATGCAAGGGGGTAAAAGTTTCCCAACCTACTGAGGCTAAATTCTAGGAGTAGCGACTTGCCCCATCAGCAAAACCGATATAAGGTATGGACGGGGGGTCCCTCTGAAAGGTGCCACAAGATAATAAATGGGAGGATAAAGAAAAATTCTGGCAACCTAATCACATAGTAGATATCGAATGTACTATGCAGAAGGGCATGATCTGAGTAGGATGTCTACTACCCACATGTTGTCGGGGAGGGGAAGTGTGGGAGCTACCTAAGTGTAGCTTGAGCTCAGACCGCATAATTCACCATATGTACGGATGATGGCATCCCATTTATAGGAATGAAGGATGGTTTCAGGGGTGGCCATGGCTTCCATGATGTTGTCATCACAAAATAAGGTGGAATGATGGGGGGAAGAAAGACCATGTGACGCGGAAAAGCTACCTGATGCATCATTATGAGAAGAAATGCTCACATGCAAATCACCATGGGGGATGACATAAGAACAAGCAGATAAACGATCCACTAATGTTGAGCCTGGGGTGATCGTTGAAAGGAGGTCAAGCGAAACAACAGGTGAAGATTCAGAGGGAGCTTCTGTCGAGGGTCTCAAGGATGATTAAAGGTAGAGGATGGTGGCCGCATGCTCTGCCATTTCAACATCAGGGGAGGAATGTCAATAGGAGTGGGTAAATCCTTAGTCTCTCTTACAGAATATTGTGCAAGTACAGGTGAAGCGGATTTGTTTTGTTCAATCTTGTACTCTCGAACTACTTCTAAAGAGGCACGGTAATGCGTGAGGTAGGGACAATGATGAGAGTAATGGCCATGGAGATCACACAAAGCAAAACGGTGTTTTGTGTGAATAGTATTGGTGTTCTTGGTTGCGGTCGATGAAGAAGTACAGGTTTCAAGGATCGTAGACTCAGGAAACGTGACATTAACCATGGGCTTGATGTGGGGCAACTTGACATAAGTATGGGTGGCATGATCGATGACATCACAAAAAGCACAGGGCTTTGGAGGCAGAGGAGGTGTAGGGTCAGTTGGGGTAGCTTTTTCCTTTGAGGCCCTTTCGTGAGCTCTGACCTTCTTACCCAAAGAGGTCGCAATAGGAGGCGGTTCCTGTTGAGGTGGCTGAGCCACTGTGACAACGGGAAAAGTCATGGGGACCAGTCGAACCGAGGTCAAAGAAAGATAAGGTTTAGGTTGACCTAGCGGGGTAGCAGTTGGAGGATAAAGGTACCAAACCAGAATCCCAATGGTCAAGTTAGGAAGAGAAAGGGTGGCCATGACAGGTGACGTATAGATTCCTGGTGGAGGGACTAGGAACAGTATCTGATCGGAGGGGTAATGGCTAGGTGGGAAAACTCCTAAATGGTTAAGGCCTGGAGGAACTGAACAAGGAGGATAAAGAGGCTGATGAGTACTAGCTAAAGGGCCAGGAGGAGGAGGCCCAAAAGGCTACATCAAAGGGCTAGGAGACGGCTGCGAAGGGAGAGGGGGCTACTGACTAGCTGAGGCGGGCTGCTTGAGAGAAGTCCGAGACGATTGCATCATGCAAACATTCGATGAGCTAGGATCAACGATGGGAGGAGGAAGACTAGGGAATGTACCAAGAAATGAGGAATCCTTGTAGACGTCATGTGAGACACCAGTCAAAGGGTCGATGATTTTCTTATTGGCCACCAAAGAGATAGTGGACTTAGGGGAGGTCTGAGACTTCAGTTCGTAATACGTCAACCGGTGAATGGTGACTATCTTTATTTTATGGTGGAAGGACATCTTGTGGTGGACCGCGGAAGGGACAATAGACATTGCATAAGTGTAGCTACGACCTAATAGAATGTTGTAATCTAAGGGGGCATCTATGACTTCTACGTCAATGCAAACAGTCTTACCCGCAAGAGTAATAAGACAATTGCAGAATAAGCCAATGGGCTTGGAGGTGTTGCCATCCCATGCTCGGATAGTGATCATGGAAGGAGCCAATTCAGGGTATCCGAGTTGCTTCCAAACCAAAGAGGACATCATGCAAGTGGATGCCCCCTCATCAATAATGCACCGAGAGACGTTGGCGTTCCAGATCTTGACTAGGATTTGGAAGGCGACGGAAGTAGGAAGAGGAGTATGTTCTAACCAGTGAACATAAAATACAATCAATCAATCATCGGAAGGATCTAAAGAACCCATGGAAGATAGAAGATCTTTTCATTGTGAAGGGAATGACTGGAGGAGTTCCAGCATTGAAATGGAAATAGGGGATTGTGCCAAATCATCGAATATTCTATATGAATGGGCAGCTTTGCCAGAAGCAACATTTCGACGCAGTGGTCCCTTAAGGATCTTGGTATGAACCTCTTCCCTAGGCTGAGGGATCTGTAAGGGACCCTTAGGTGTCAAAGGAGGATCTGTAGAGACCGAGTATGAAGATTTATGTCTACGGTTGAAGGTTGATCGGATTTCATCATGAGAATCTGGTAATCGAGGGTACCAGATGGAAGAGGTTGGGTAACAGTGTGGTAAACAGGAGGTTGGGAAAAAAGAGGACGCATGCTGTATCCTAAATACGTGCTACCAGGAGGGGAAGATATGCAGGAGGTGTTGGCCCCCCTGAGGAAAATCAGAGCCCATGGGAGGTTGAGCAATGACGACACACAAACGGCACAAAGGAAAAAGAGACCGACAAGGGCAGGGAGGTGCAAGATCAACCGACTGCAATGTCAAAACAAGGGAAGAGAGGTGTAGGATTAATTGATTTCAATGTTTTAGACTATTTTCTTGGAAATTTTAACCAAGCCCTTTTTCGCTTAGGGTGTGTGTGTGAAGTGTGTAAATTTTAATTTTTAAACCTAGGCATTTGTAGAGAAAAATAAAAAATTGTGCTGTATAGTTATAAATAACCTACAAATGGCAGTATATAAGCCTACAGAACATAAAATAAACAGCTAATAATGTAATAATATAAACCCAAGGAGGTGGGTCTCTCAACAACTAGTCTATAGGTTAGTGAAAAAACTAATGAAAACACACTAAAAATCCAATAGATCTAAGGTCAGAAGCGACAGAGATCTAAAAGACAAAACTTGTTGGAAAGTGGTGCAGAAACAACAACAAGTCAAAGGAAAATTGTTGTAAAAAGAGGTGGCGAAAGGCTATCTCCAAGAGGGAAGTGGAGTGGACCCTAAAGGAAAACCCAAACAAAGATAAATGAGGAGATTTGGATGGATAACAAGCTGATATGAAGTGGATCTGAAGGTAAGGTATCAGATCTGAAAAATGGCTGAAGACTCTGAAATTTCAGACAACCTGCAATAGCAAAAACTCTTCCACAAAAAGTGGAGGGTACTAAAGCCCTAGGGGGCTAGGTTCCCACTTATTTGAGTAAAACAGAACAAGTATAGGTCCAAAATGGGCGGACATGAAGGTCAGAAAACCTTGAACAGAGGCTCAGACAAACCCAGAAAAATTTTAGAAAATCCCTGCAAAAAGTCCAGGTGGCAGTTTCTCACCTGTTTTCAGTAGAGGTCACACTTTCTGGGCTGTAAAGTGCACCCTGGAGGTCTAGGTTGCAGGTTTTGGGCTGAAAAGTGCGACCTGCACTTCTGGCACTCTCGGTGGCATATTTTGGAAAAAATGTATGTCTCAGCTACGGCTGATGTCTGTCACCTGCGCAACAGGTCTGAAAACACACAGAAGTCAGAATATTTATCGTTTTAGGTTTTTATAGGTTAAAAACAACATCAAGAAGAGAAAAAAAAGGGTCTGAAGAGAAATCCTAGGGTTTGAAGCAGCCGGATATGCAAGGATCTAGATCTATGCATTGGAATACATTAAACAGTAGAAAAAACAAGATTTACTCCGTGTATCCAATAGACAAGACAAAAATATATCAAATGAATTTTGTATTAATGGCACCTGGGAGGAAAACACAAGAGGGTTTTCCCAGTTCTCCTCAATGGGATGGGTTCTTGTAAGTCCTCAGCACTTTAGATTTAGAATTCCTCTCTCTTGATGGTGTAGAAAACCCAGACAAAAATGGAATAGTATGGCTATGATGGTGGACCAATAGCCAGACCAAGAGTTGAGATCCAGAGTGATCTTTAGGCAACAAAAGGTGACAAATGAATGGGAAAACCCTTCTATTTATAACAAAATATTGAGTTAGTCTAGATATTGGTGCGTAGTTAAAATATTATTAACCAAATCAAGATCCAACTTTTATGGAATATTTTATTATATTTTCTGGAAGGAAAAGGAATTTGACTTGAGTCAAATCCCCTTATTTGTAAATAATAAATAAATAAATGATTTATTTTATCATTTTAAGGATGTTATTAAGTAATAATAAATAAATAAATGATTTATTTATCATTTTAAGGATGTGGTTAAGCAATAATCAAATAAATAATGATTTATTTAATTATTTAAGGGAAATTTAGTAATATTTAACAAAGAATATTATTTAACTAATGTTTAAATAATTATTCTTAGAAAATAATAAGATAAATAATGATTTATCTAATTAATTTCCTTGTTTTGGGTTAAATATAACCAGGAATATTAATTAAACTATTATTTAACTAATTATTCCTTGAGTAAAATAAAAAAATATGGATTTATTTAATTTTTCCCCATGGGGTTTCCTGTTTAGACCATAAACAACTTAATAAAGGTGGTTTTATTAAGTTATTTTCATAGCGAATGCAATTATACTTGGGGTAAAATTGGTCTTACATGGTGTACTTGGGTCCTTCTAATACCAATGGCTTAGATGACCAAAAAATGGTGTAGCGCCTATCACCTTCACCATGTCTGGTGTAGGACCTAATGCTGGTGGTAACCCCGGCCCTCATGCTGGGAATACCACTAGTGGGACCGCAATGGACACTACCCCAGCTACACCCTTGCTCCCCTTCATGGCAGGCCTCAGCCTCCCCAATTTCGACCAGTTGATAAATGACCATATACACCATGACGCTAGTTGTCATGCTATGCCAACAAAGCTCCCTTCAAACATCCCAAAGTTTTAAGGCCTTGCTGGAGAAGATCCTTCAAATCATGTTCGATCTTTCCACATGTGGTGTTCATCTAAATCCATTACCGATGACTCTGTACATCTTCAGTTGTTCCAATGAACACTTACAGGTGAAGCTTCTAAGTGGTATGTTGATTAGGCCCCTTCCTCTCATACCACCTTTGCGACTCTTGCCCGGGATTTTCTATCTTATTTCAAGCTTCCCCTTTGTTATGACACTGGTACCGAACTCTTGACTTATTTCCGTCAATCGTCTGCGACCCGCCTTTTCGATCATGTCCAAGAATGGTGGAGAAGAAAGAGCCTATGTCGAGTTCCTAGCTTCAAAGAACATATCTACATGGACTGGTTCCTTAGATCTCTTTTTCCACCTATCGGTAAAGATGTTGCATCGCACTTTCCCCAAAACGAAGAAGCTACTCTCTAAATTCCTTTAAAATATGACTTGATTCTTGCTCAGTCAGGTTATGTTTATAACATTCTTCTTGATCTTCCCAGACCCAGTGGTGCCAACGCACCAGGGGCATCTCATGCTGTCGACGATATTGTTGGAGCGCTCTCTAATCCATATGCTCAACCTCCCATGGGCTATGGTTTTCCTTAGGGAGGGCCAGCACCTCCTGCACTTTTCCCCCTCCTGGTAGCACGTATCTAGGATATGGCATGCCTCCTATTTTTTCCCAACCTCCTGTTTACCACACTATTACCCAACCTCCTTATTACCCGTATCCACAGCCTGGTGCTCCAGCTCCTCCGGCATTAGCACCTCCTCCTCCCTTGCCTTCTCAAACCCCGCAACAACAACCACCGCCCCCTCTGGGGTAGGTGTATGCACAGCAGGGTGTGACTAATCCTCCTCCCTCAAAAAATAAGAGGAAAGGAATTCAAAGTCAAACTACCCCTGGTAATTCTAGACCTAACTAAGGTAATGATCCTAACACTACGAACCAGCAACAGGGCACTCAGCCCAAGCAGGACAGGCCTATTCACATGAATAAGTCGAGTTCTTATTGTTTTGTTTATGGTCATTATAATCATGATTGTCCTCTTGTTCCACAGATGTGGTAGCTATGGGTGTCTTAAGAAAATTTGAGAGGATAGCAAGCCATCCCTTCCATTCCTCCCAATCTTGCACCTAGTCAACTAGCTGTGCTTACTGATCCTTTCCCTCAACAACAATTCGTGGCTACCCAACCACCTAAAGGTTAGGTGGCTACTCAACCTCTTCCATCTAGTACCTCCAATTACCATATTCTCATGATGAACTATGATCAACTACCAACTATTGACATCAATCTTCAAACTCGGTCCTGTCAGTATAACAAGCCTCCCACTATGTCTGTCCCCGAGCTGCCTCCTTCAGTCTATACAAAGCCTCTTTTGACACCTAATGGCCCCTTGAATATCCCTCAGCCTAGGTTGGAGGTTCATACCAATATCCCTAAGGGACCACTACGTCGAAATGCTACTTATGGCAAAACTACCCATTCGTATAGCATAGTAGATGATCTGGCACAATCCCCTGCTGCAATTTCAACGCTAGAACTCCTCCAGTCATTCCCTTCACAACGAAAAGCTCTATTATCTGTCGTAGGCACTATAGATTCATCCGACGATCTATTGATTGTCTTTTATGTTGACAGATTAGAGCATCCTCCTCTCCCAACTTCCGTCACTTTCCAAATGCCAGTCAAGATCAGGAACACCAATGTTTCTCGGTCCATTATTGATGAGGGGGCATCCACCTGTGTGATGTCCACTTCATTTTTTAAAAAACTCGGATCACCTGATTTGGATCCTTCCACGATCACTCTCCGAGCATGGGATGGAAACGCCTCCTAGCCCATTGGCTTATTCCACAATTTTCCTATTACTCTTGCGGGCAAGACTATTTGCATGGATGTAGAAGTCATAGATGCCCTCTTAGATTACAAAATTCTATTGGGTCGTAGCTACACTTATGTGATGTCTGTTGTCCCTTCTGTGGTCCACCACAAGATTTCCTTCACTCATGATGGAAATATAGTCACCATTGACCAGTTGATGTATTATGAACCGAAGTCTCAGACCTCCCTTGAGTCCACTATCTCTTCGGTGGCCAAAAAGCAAACCATCAACCCTTGGACCAGTGTTTCACCTGGATTCTACAAAGATTCCTCATTTCTTGGTACATTACCTAGTCTTCCTCCTCTTATCTTTGATCCCAACTCATCGAATGTTTGCATGATGCAATCGTCTTGGGCCCCTCTCAAGCGGCCCACCCCGGCTAGTCAATGACCTCCTCGCCCTCTGTAGCCTTCTCCTAGCCTTTTGATGTAGCCTTCTGGACCTTGTCCTCCTGGCCCTTTAGCTGGTACTCATAATCCTCTTTACCCTCCTCGAACGGTTCCTCCAGGCCTTAACCATTTAGGAGCCGTCCCGCCTGGCCATTACCCCTCAAGTCAGATATCATTCCTAGTCCCTCCACCAGGCATCTATACGGCACCTTTCATGGCCACCTTCTCTCTTCCTAACTTGACCATTGGGTTTCCCTTCTCGTACCTTGATCCTCCAACCGCTACCCTGCCAAGTCAACCTAAACCTTATCTTTCTTTGACCTCAGTTCAACTAGTCCCCCTGACTTCTCCCGTTGTCATAGTGGCCCAGCCGCCTCAACAGGAACCACCTCCTGTTGCAATTGCTTCGGGTAAGAAGGGCAGAGCTCGCAAAAGGGCCTCAAGGGACAAGGCTTCCCCGACTGACCCTACACCTCCTCCACCTTCAAAGCCCTATGATTTGTGTGATTTCATCAGTCATTCCACTCATACTTGTCCCGAGTTGCCCCACATCAAGCTCATGGTTAATGTGGCATTCCCTGAGTCTACGGTCCCTGAAACCTCTACTTCTTCATTGAATGCAGCCAAGAACACCAATACTATTCACACCAAACACCCTTTTTCTTTTTGTGGTCTCCATGGCGATTACTCTCATCATTTTCCCCACCTTACGCATTACCATGCCTCTTTAGAGATATTTTGGGAGTACGATATTGAACAAAACCAATCCGCTTCTCCTGTACTTGCATAGTATACTGCAGGCCAGACTAAGGATTTACCTGCTCCCATTGAAATTCCCCCACTTGATGTCGAGATGACGGAGCATGTGGCCACCATCCTCTACCTATCATCATTCATGAGACCCTCAATAGAAGCTCCCTCTGATTCTTCTGTTGTTCTTTTTCTTGACCTCCCTTCAGCAATTCCCCGGGGCTCAAAATCAGTAGATCCCTTATATTCTTGTTTTTACGTCATACCCTGTGATGATGAGCATGTGAACCTTGCTTCTCATGATGATGAGTCAGGTAGCCTTGCCGTGTCATGTGGTCTCCCTTCCTCCTGTCCTTCCACCTCCTGTTGTGACGATGACATCATGGAAGCCATGCCCACCCCTGAATTCATCTTTCCCACCCATAAACGAGATGCCATCATCCATACCTTTGGTGAATTATGCAGCCTGAGCTCAAGCTATGCCTCCAGTAGCTCCCACACTCCCTGTCACTGGAAAAATGTGAGTAGTAGACATCCTACCCAGATCACTCCCTTCCGCGAAATGCATTCGATTTCTACTTTGCGCTCAGGTTTCCTACATTATTCTTCATCATCCCATTTAATTTCTTGCAGCAAATTTCAGATGGACCCCCCATGCACACCTTATATCAGTTTTTCTGATGGTGCAATTTGCTACCCCCGGAATCTAGCCTCGACAGGTTGGGCCATTTTTACCCCCTTGCATTCACTTGTTCTCTTGAACAGTGCATGCATTGGTATTTCTACCAATAATCAGGTCGAATATGATGCAGTGCGAGGTTTATTAGCTGATTCCCTTTCACATCACATCCTCCACCTTCATTTTCATTTAGATTCCCTACTTCTTGTCATGAAATTGAATGGTGTCTATCGTGTGCATAATCCTATCCTTTTCAAAAGATATTTACGAGTGAAGCTTTTGATGCATGAATTTGAAATCATTACTTTTATTCATGTACCTAGAGCACAAAATCACTATGTAGATAGCATTGAAAATCATATTATAGATTGGAATTTAGCACACGCATTTAACACAAGACAATAACATTAAAATATCACAAAGATGCATATCCATAATATGTGTCGTATAAAATGTTTTCGAGTTCATCAACTCTGATACATATGACATGCCCATAGCACGTTACAAAAAATAAAAACTGGGGGAACTCCCTGCCCCTACACACTAATCACTATCTGGAGGATCCCAAGCCAATGGCTCTACCCCCGTAGCTCGTAGATCACGCATACCCTATCTGGCCATCGCCATGCGCCACATGACCCCTCGCTACTCAGAGGGTAAACCAATACATGGCTCTATGTACTAGTCATCTATGCCTTGACAACCATGCTCTAAAACATCGATGAGAAGCCTCTCACATCTATGATGGATGTCCTCCAGAAGGGCTACTACATCCTCATTTTTCTGTGCCTTTGCTCCACTAGATCCTACGGCCCCTGATACTGCAGGTCGTCCCATATACTCTGCTGGTTTTACCAGTGTTGTATCTGCATACCAAAAGTAAAGGAATTAGTACCACATAGAATATTTTAGAAACTTTACATGCACATAAAAGATTAGCAATTTTTCAATTACCATCGAGTCCCGATATTCGACCAGGTGGCAGTGGCAGATTCAAGTCCCCATAATTACTCATCCCACTATAGGGATATTCGTCTATATACATTGGCATCTGAGCCCAATGAACAAATAAATCAGGACGAAACACCCATCCAACTACTCCAGCTCCTCCTCTGCACAGTAGTCGCCCCCACTGGCACATCCTAGGCTCTCTTAGGCCCCCATCTTGGAGCTGTATGTGAGGTCGAAGTGTCAGGATCTTCTCAAAGAAGAACGAGCACAAAACTATCCCATATGCACAATCATGGTTCACTTGCCCCTTGCATAGCGACAACTATTGTTTCAATGATGACAGCATCATCTAAGACCACCCATAGTAGGTCCCACTCAAAAAAATCTCCACAAGAATCATTTCCCCCCCATTGATGTAATTAAGTGCCTGGTTTCCTAGTATTCACGGCACTGATGCAGCACAACATGGATCTCTAACCTCTGCAAATCCCCAATGGGTATCCGAGTCCCCTTGAATTGGAGACCTGGTAAAAAATGATGCTCTACAAACTCTATGATATTCCACCCATGTGGTAATAATGGTTGAGTATTCCCTACCATCCCAAGTGGTGGGAGACCAGTCAGGAAATATATATCCTGGACCATCAACTTGATCCGGTGCCCCTGCACTATAAAGACCTCATGGTCCGGGTCCCAATAGCTAACAATTCGAGCCAATAATGGCTCTTCAGATCTCATCAAAGGGTTCTCGAAAAAATTCAGAACCCCAAACCTAGCCAAAGCACTGCAGACACCCTGATCCTCCCAGATCTCCGACCGTAATGCACCCTGGTCTCTCTCTCTCTCTCTAGTTGATACGTAATTCTACAATATCTTCACAAAACCATCATATTTGTCAGCATACAGATAACGAATATTTTTTCTCATCACAAAAACCTAGCGCTCAGCCAAAAAATAGCACAGAAAAACCCCTCCCTGACAGGTCACACCTTTTAGGCCCAAACCTGGGACAGGTCGCACTTTTTTTTCCCAAAACCTATAACCTACCTGGCTATGAAGAGGAGTAGGGTTATGTTCCTGAGCCCTACGAACCTAATCTAAACTTTCAATCCACTAAAAAGAAAGATTAGGGTTAGGCCTCTTACCTGCAACTGACGGATATCGATTATAACTGTCGATTTTTCCACTACGATCGCTGCAAGATTTAGTGCCTTCTCTCCCCTCTACATTCACCACAGCTCCACATGAAAATGAGTGAATTTGGAGGGAAAATGCCTTATTAAAAGAGAAACCCCTATTTTTTCTTTCGCCTTCTGTGACCCACCTGTAGCTCCGTTTACCAAACCGTCAGTACCATTGGAAAGATCTCACCATGCCCTCAAATGGGTATATGTTAGTTTTTAGTGATTTGATACTTCATCAGGACACATTTTTCCCAAGAAGCACCACTTTACCCTTCCTCAAAATCGAATTTATTCACTTGCAACACTCGTGCTAGGGGCACCACTTTTCCTCCATAATTTTCCACACTCGTGTCGACTTTCGTCGTGATTTACGATCTTGTACTCATGATTTCATGGTCCCCGTTGGACCCTTTTTTTGTGTGGCAGCACCATCAAGTCACCCTTGTTTAGAGAATCTGATTTGAGTCATCATTGCATTCATGGAGTCTATCCCAAGTCCCTTTGCATCCCTCTATATTCCTCCATCCTTCATTGCTTCGTCCCTCTCTCATGTCGCACATTATGGCCTTCAGTCCCACTGTCCCCTATCCCTCATGATGTTCTGTTAGTCGCTACTAGGACATCCATGCCCTTTATGCTCTAACAATGGAAGTTGTCCGTTCACTACTCAGTACCCTCCATTTCATCCTCATCATTAGTGTCAATCTATCAATCACTCTACTATTTCCTCTCGTGCCTTAGTTAAGGATCCCTTATTGCCTCACCTATGGCGGACCTCCTTCTATCGACATCACCTCATTCATTCTAAGAGATAGGTCTAGAGGGCGATGTACCTTGGTTCCAACTTCCACTTTTGTTCGGTGCCCCAAATCAGGCAAAGGGACTCCTTATTTCCCTTTGACTTGATTGTTTCTCAGCTCCAACTCCTTTCAGCATGATCGAGATCCATATACTTGATGGTTCAGTGATGCAGTAGCTGATATTAGTGATTCCTTGATGTGTGTGAGATGTCATAGCCCTCATGAGGGGGTGGCCCTATAAGTAGACCCCCACATACCTGGATGACTTATTTATTTCAGTCTTCAATGCAGCTCCATAAATTTGATGATACCGGCCTCAGCCGCTTCCAGCGCCTTCTTGATTGCATACATCAATCAAATTTTCAGAGCCCTTTACCGTTTATAGGGGCATCTGGGTTGTATGTACATCTCATGTACTCAGATATTACTGTACAAGTCCTGGTTGTTATCCCAGCCACAATTTGTATGTGGGATTCATTATCATGTTATTCATCTGGCTCATGTTTATGCCAGCATATTCTTTATTATTCCGTCTCGTGGTTTTCCGTACACCTCATTGTTTGTACTTTTTCTCGGCGGGCATAGGTATGCCTCCCTTGCCGCCTATAGCATAGGTACTCAATCATCAAAGATAATTTTCACACCTATAAGTCTCGCATCCTCAGGGTCTAGTTCTTTCAGCACTTTAGTCTACCTTATACTCCTCTCTCTTTGACTTCCCCTTCGACGTCTAGTGATTGAGTTCTTACAACGTACTTCGGTCATACGATTAGCTCCTAACGCTCGAACGCTGGGGGGAAATATATTACACTATTTTTTGGTCATCTAACCCATTATTATTAGATGGACCCAAGTACACCATGTAAGACCAATTTTACCCTAATTAAAATCGCATTCAATATGAAAATAACTTAGTAAACCAAATTTATTAAGTTGTTTATGGTCTAAATAGGAAACCCCATGAGGAAATATTAAATAAATCTATATTTATTTGATTTTCCTCAAGGAATAATTAGTTAAACAATAGTTTAATTAATATTCTTGATTATATTTAACCCAAAACAAGGAAATTAATTAGATAAATCATTATTTATCTTATTATTTTCTAAGAATAATTATTTAAACCTTCTTTAAATAATATCCTTTGTTAAATATGACTTAATCACCCTTAAATAATTAAATAAATCATTTATTTATTTATTATTTATAAATAAAGGGATTTAACTCGAGTCAAATCCCTTTTCCCTCCAACAGATATAATAAAATATTCCATAAAAGTTGGATCTTGATTTGGTTAATAATATTTTAACTATGCACCAATATCTAGACTAACTCAATATTTTGTTATAAATAGAAGGGTTTTTCCATTCATTTATCACATTTTGTTTCCTAAAGATCACTCTGGATCTATACTTTTGGTCTGACTATTGATCCACCATCATAGTCATATTTTGCTACCATTTTTGTCTAGGTTTTCTACACCATCAAGAGAGGAATTTTAGATCTGAAGTGCTGAGGACTTACAAGAACCCATCCCATTGAGGAGAGCTGGGAACACGCTCCTGTTTTTTCCTCCCAGGTGCCCTTAAAACAAAAATTTATTCAACATATTCTTGTATTGTCTATTGGATGCATGGATTAAATCTTATTTTTTCTACTGTTTAATATTTTCTAATGCACAAAACTAGATTTTTGCAGCATTTATCTTGATCACCTAACTACAGATCTGAAGATATTGACAACCATATTTGCTGTTAGGGTTGTTGTTATGCACGGCTAAAGTGGTCCTTTTTCGTACGCTTGGGATTAAGATTCATACTAACAGTGGGTGCTGGTGAGATAAATCCCCTCTGCGGACAAAGGCGATCCCACTAGCCCTAGAGTGGGTCTAGCCAGAAATGAGACAAGCTATTACATTTATTCGTAGTTAACGAATGGATGGAGATTCAATAGATGACTTATTGGAGGTCCTACGATTTTGTTGTCATTGGAAAGAGTGGCTGCCTATCGCTCTTGGTTTGACATATCACGATCTGCTCATTTTCACGCTCGAATACCTGCACACACACAACAAACATTAACAATATACAACATACTATTTCACATTTGTAACTATCAGTCAGTCGAAGAAGACTAAATCAATTGCATTAAATAAACATAACATAATGATGGAACCAACACCATAGTCGAGTATATTAATGAAAGAAAGGAAGAGTAAAACTAAGCTTCGATGTTGTGGTCTCCTCCAACAGGGTTCCAGTGTAGTGCGTCTCACAAAGGTTCGTCGAGAATTCAAATGGGGCTCTCTCTATGGAATTATCCTTGGTTCTACCTTCTCTATAGCAATTACTGAGCTATATTATCTCTTCTCCAAGTTCAACTTCTTGGTTATATGTTCAGCTAGCTTTCATAAAGGGAGAAGGCTTGTTTATATAGAGGGAGAGGGAAAGGTTAGGATCCCCATAAACATGGAAGGGAGTCCTATATTTAAAGAGTGTTCCATGGGAGGTAAAAACCACTACCTAAAGAGAGAGATTCATGGCTTATCTATTTTAACCACTTCTAATGAGTCATCCCTGAGGTGGTTATAAGGAAATTTCTTCCTCTATTTGTTAAAAAAAATTCCTAAAATAGCTGGCGCGTGCACTACATAGGGACAGAGTGCCAGGTGGCGCGGGCCCTAGTGCAAATTTTCCCCATTGACGTGAGGGGTGAACTGGTTACCTGCGCCAAGGCCAAAACATAGGTTTTTGTGTGCTTTTTTAGGAAATGTTCAACAGGAGAAATGATGTCCTTATGCAAAAGGATGAAAAAAGGTGTTTTTAGAGTATGAAATTGTTCACAGGTCATGGGAATGATCCTCCAATATGCGGGATGAGGGATTGCAGGGATGGTGACAAAATGTTGTGTAACAGATGCCCCCAAAAGCATGAGGTCCTAGAGAGAGGGAGGGGTGAAATGCTTTATGAGAACATGTTCAACCCAAACACTACTGTTAGAAAACCTCCAAGTACAAATAGAACTAATATTTATGATACATGACATGTGGCATGGGCACAACCATCCATAATGGAGTACATAAACACTAAGATCCGAGGTATGGACACAACCATCCAGTAGTGGGGATCAACAAACAAACTCTGGTATGGTTGCAGCCATCCAATCCGAAGAGTCATGTAATAAGTCATAGTAATCCACAATGAAACTGTAGCCTAGATCTCATCAGACAAAACCCAAGGTCTTGGGCTCCATATCGACCTGAACAAAGCATAAATTCGAGCATGCGAATATGTGAGTTGAAGTCGAACATGCAAGGAAATTGTCTGATTACCAGCCAATGATGAAAGTCGTTAACGTATGTGAGAGAAACCACCAATAGTGACAATGGCTCTCAAGGTACGGAAGGTACAATCCACGGAGTGTGAATAGTGATCTAATGTCGAACACTCGCACAGTCAGTCGATCAAAGGCCAATGATATAGACCTTACGTCGAATGCGACGAACCTTCCATTGAGGCATGCAGGCTCCAAGGTACCTGAAGGGAGTCTCTAGATCAGCTTCCTGGATAATGAGCTGGAGTTGATAGGAAGTGACCTAATCAAAGTTGGGCCATAATTTTCCCCACATCATCGACACGAGACAGAGTAATGTGATTTTTTTGAATCAAGACCAACAAAGAATCAGAGGGAGGTTGAAAACTTTAGAGGAAAAATTCTCTTGGACATATCAGTGGAATGACACTGGATTTGGTAGCATTTGACATCAAGGGATCTTAGGTCATGGTGACGTGGCAAAGAGAAGATGAGTGGTCAAAAGAGATTACCTAAACCCATTGAAGCAAGAAAATGATGAAGTGAGATGTCCCCAACCCAACACGAATGCAGACAAGTGCCATGTTCAAGAGCGACATAATGCCAACACGACTACAGTTTGGTTCCATTTTTCCCCACCATTTCTAGCGAGTACCCCAATTATTTTTTAAAACAAGCTTGAAGGGGATAACATGTGCTTGTGATGTAAGTTTTTCCTTTGGACAAATCCAACCTAGTACATTTTACGAGCCCTAGGAAGGAGGAACTCGAGTAACTTCATAACGACGGATTCCGATGTCATCAGTTTTTAACGAGTTTGATATAGGAAGAAATCAACATCTTTTCATATTTAGAGAGTTCAAAAAGAAAGCAGAAAAGAAAAGTCCAGCAAGGCCCTTTTCGTAGGTAGTCTCACAGATCCGAAAAGGTAGAAAACTATGTCTAAGAGAACCTCTTAGTTGCGATAGGCTAAGGTATTCATTTTCATAAATAATCTACCCGAGCCCGAAAAAGGGGTAAACGCATACTGGGTAGATATCGTTTCGTAGCCAATTTAACGAGTTCAAAATGACAAGTGTCTTGGAAATCTTTTCAGTTTTATAGAGTCAAAAAAGAGATGAAATATGACTCCAGTAGTGACTTTTTCGTGTTTTTACCAAGTCCGAAAAAGTATAAAATACAACTTGTTTCTTCATCATAACCATGTGAAAACCTATTGCTGCACAAGAAGACGTGTGTAAAATGTATTTCTCAACAATAATATGATAAAATAATCGACAAATATGTTTTAAAACCTAATTCAAGATTTTGGAAAGCTATAAAAGACCATAAGTGGTAAAAATTATTTACTTTTCACATTTACCTCTTTGTGGAGCAACAATGGTCCGTTTACCTTGTGATCTTTGTGGTGACGATTGCGAGCAATCCAGTGAACCAATATTGATTCCGTTAGTCTCAGGTAATATCCGTCACCATTTTCCATCTTTTAAGCTATATTTCATTACTTGAATTTGTCATTATAGATACTTTAGGGGAGGATTTGTAAAATCTAGGGCATCACGGTTGGCGCGAGTTTCAAGCATGGACCTGCCCCAATCGCCCCTTTTTACAAAAGGGTCACAACCATTGGCATGACTATTAGAAAAATAGTCATGCCAACTACGCAACCCAAAATCCACCTAAATTTAAAGAAAATGCAGCCATTTTCTTGTAAATTTCGATGCCTAAGGAGACATACAATGCTCATATGAACAATGTGTGCAGGTACAAAGAAAAAAGGATGGTAATTGAGTGGAAAGAGAGAAAACACAGTGAGGAGGATGAACTATCCACGGAGAATGAACCATGCATGAACGTCCTTAGAAACTGTGGGTTAAAGAAATTCTTCTTGACACCATGGCTCCGGGCTTAGCCCAATTTCTTCAATATTTGATAAGAATTTGGGACGAGGATCAAGAAAAGTTTGTGCTTTGGGATCAGGAGCTTGAAATAGAAGTCTCTGATGTGTATTTTACAACTGGATTGTTGTGTAGGGGTGCAGTCCCTATCTTGACCGGTACCCATCCTTCTAGGGAAAGCATGGGAATGGTGATTGAAAGGGTGTGTCGAGGGGCACGAAAAGGAATAGGGAGTGGAAAGGTTGACATACAAATAATTCCTGATCTAGCACTAAAAGTAGTGTTGCACACTATCATGTGGGTTGCAGGGTCGCAAGCACCGCATGAGGCCACAAAGACACAACTGCTTTGTGCCTCAGAGTGCATGAACCTTACTCTATTCAACTAGGCCGAGGCCATGAATATAAACATCAAGCAGCAACTTACCAAGTGTAAGAAGATTGAACTAAAGCAGTTTGGGTATCGGTCTATTTTGGTATCATTCTTCTTCGAATGATTACCCATATTCCAGCGTCAGGAGGTCATTGTCCTGATGCCACCACCCAGAGAGCCACGGATGGCCCGATGGGCCGCATTGATTCCTAGAGTAGGGGGTGGGCAGCAGATGTCCTAGAGGATAGATTTCTTTGATTGGATCTGACGACAAATGATTGTCATGGAGGATTGGCCCCATGTTGGCACAAACTTCACTGGTGATCCAGACCTCCCACTCTCGGAGGGAGAGGATTGGGATGAAGAGCTAGGTGATTCTCATTTTTAATTTTCATGAGTTTATGATTTTTTTGGTATATATGCATGTTCTGACAGTTAATGTTATATGTATGCAGATGTGGGCCTAGAATGTACTGCAGGTACATCACCAATAACGAGGCGAACTTCTTGCCATTTTGATCCTCATGGTGAGGGTAGTGACGAGGAGATAGTACAGAACCTAGAGGGGATCACTCATGGGATTCCAAACTATGATAAATTTGATGATGTTCCTCGAGCCTATCAAGGGCACACTGTAGGGGTGTCGAGTCTTATCCACCGCTTGCTGAGGCGGTTGGTATGGGCAGTGACGTGCTATCATGAGCACCATGCCAATTAGGCAATTAGGCTTTTTATTTCCACACATTTTGAGAGACATGTTGTCTCGCGATATAACTGAAACATACATATATATTTTTTGGGTTTCTATGATGCACATGTTGCAAACAATCTATATATATATATATATATATATATATATATATATATATATATATATATATATATATATATATATATATATATATATATATATATATATATCTGTGTGTGTGTGTGTGTACATCTATTTTCTACATGGGTCTATTTACATATGATGATGTTTTATAAATTGCGCAAATGTCTACCTAGCACAATGTTAGCTATTGCATCAATTAATGTATTCATTCGTCTTGGTATATGTTGATATGTAATGAAATCAAAATGTCTTTCAAGTAAACGAATACTCAAATAAAATCTCAAAATGCATGGGTTTCGAACTAAATAATGACTGTTATGTTGAAGAACAACAAGCTGCGAATCCAAATTCACAAGCAACGTGCATATGCCGAGGTTAAATTCCTCGGTTAATAGTTCCAAAACAAAATTATATTCACTGACATTGTTTGTAGTTGGTATTAAATAGATACCTTGTAGGTTAATCAACTCACCAACAGGATCATAAATTACCTAGGCTGCCGAAGACAAGTTCCTGGTACTACGGGGAGAACCGTCCGCGAAATTGACATAAGGGGAAATAGACATCTGCATAAAAAGAAAGTCTCAATAAGCAGAAAAATCTCACAAATAACATCAAACCAAAGCATGCAGAAAAATGAAAAAAACACCTATGTACACATATCATGCATGAATGACTCAAGCATAATACTTTTTCAGGCACAACCCATTTCTGGGTTGCTATAACCTTCATAGTCAGTAAGCTCATAAGACCCGTTCTATAACACACATTTGAAGATTTAGGGCCCATGCCACATGGGTTGGAATTTACCTACCCCTAGCTTGTCATGAGCTTGGTCATATAGGAGAACGAAATCGCCTTTGATAAAAGAATGAGGGGAAACTATTTGGTCAAAATGAGCTTTGACTCGCTTCTTTTGTGCCTCAATGACCAAGACAGCTAAGCGACGAGTTTCATCCAATCTCTCTAAGTAGAGGAGACACTCTACCTTAGGCAAAGTATTTGGCATTAATTCCACAACTAGCTAGAGTGAAGGGATTTCACATTTAATCAGAAGTGTAGCTTCCAGACCATACACTAACTGAAATAGGATGAATCCTGTTGCACTCTTAATCGACGTTTGGTAAGCCCAAAGAGTTGAAAACAACATGAGATGCCAATTTGATTTATGGATCCCGATTTTTTGTTGAAGCATTGTAACAAGGACTTTGTTGACATCTTCAATTTGGCCATTAGCTTGAGGGTAATAAGGCATTGAGCTATCGTGACATAGACCCAACTTAGATGTCAGCTCTGCAATCATATAGTCTCGAAAATGAGAACCATAATCAATAAATATGGCTTGAGGAATACCAAACTAAGTAATAACATGATTGAATATGAATTGTGTTGTTGTCTTACCATCCACAGCTAGTGTAGGCATTGCTTCGCCCCATTTTATAAAATAATCGACAACGACGATGATATAGGCATTCCCCACGGCCGGCTGAGGGTTACATGTCATAAAATCGATGCCCCATTTGGAGAAAGGACCAACGGTAATGACAGGGTGCAAAGGAATAAGTGGTGCACACATCTTGCATTGAGATATCTGGCACGCATGGCATTTGCGTACTGCAACAATGCAGTCTTTAAAAATAGATGGCCAGCAATAGCCAGCATGAAGGATCTTCTGTGTGGTGGCATAAAAAAAAATGTGACCACCACAGATGCCACTCTTGTATTCATTTAAAAATTTCTCAACTTCCTCAAGGGTCAGACATCGGTGGATCACGGAATCGACTCCAACATGATAAAGGATATCTCTGATAATACGATAGGGTTGCGACTGATGCCGAATGCAGTGTCGGGCATATTTTGTCAACTCGGACCTAAGAGTAGAGGTTTGGAGATACACAATGATATCATTGTAACATGGATCGAGGGTGCTAATCAAGAAAATATTTTCATCCAGAATATGATCCTCAGAATGAGAAGGAGCAGAGTCGGCAGGGAGAGAAAAAATAAAATCAGAAAAAATAAGTGATTTCTTTTATTTGGATGTAGTAAACTCCAAATATAACTCTTGGAGGATAACGATCCATTTTGAGTACTCCCCCCCCAGCAACTTCCGAGACAAAATATAGGTCATGGGGTTACAATCAGAAATCACGGTCACCATGTGTAAAAGGATATAATGATGAAAACGTTGGATGTCCTAGACTGCGGCCAACGTTAACTTCTCGACATGTAAGTAATGAATTTCAAGGTCGAGAAGGTTCCAAGACAAGTAATAAACAACATGTTCATAAATGTCATCATTAACTTGAACCAAAACCATGGCGATCGTACTAAAGGCAGCAACTAGATAGAGGGTGAAATCACGATGGTAATTCAGAGGAAATAATAGAGGAGCATTGACAAGCCACGTCTTAAGTGTATCAAAATATTGTTGAGAAATATCATCCCAACAGAAAGGGATGTCCTGCTTTAAAATTCGTGTGAATCCCTTGGCTACTTCGGCATAGTTCAAGATAAAATGACGTAAGAAATTGTCTTTCCCTTGGAGACTCTAGAGCTGGTGTACCGAGGATGGTGAGGGGAGATTAAAAATTTCCTCAACCTTAAGCGGATCAAGTCGAATTCCGTCTTTAGATACGATAAACCCTAAAATTCTACCAGAATCGACACAGAAGACGGATTTATGTGGATTGAGCTGAATGGTGTAGCGTCTAAAACAAAGAAATATCTGGTGGAGATGGTCCGGGTGGTCTTTGTGCGTAGCTGAATGAGCCGGAAGGTCATCCAGGTATGGTTGAAGTTAGTACACAATATCGAAAGCTACAAAGACAAATGTTTTAAATGAAATTTCAACATTATTCAAGTCGAAAGGAGTTATATATATGAATGTTCTCAAGGACAAATGACAGTGTCCGTGTTTAATTTGGTGGGAGAATGTCGACATGATTATATCCAGGCAAACATCCGATAAGGGAAAAAATTTTACCGCACACCCACACGAGTCTTATTGAAAGGTGTGTGGAAAAGTTATTCAGGGACATGCCCGATTAATATCGTGTGTCAACACAGACGTTAATTGCGCCTCTAAAGCTTATCCATAGCATGTTAAAACTCCACTTTTGTCAGAGAACTGGAGGAATGAAACTACCTTTGTAGAATTTTTTTTTCACCTCTCCGTTATGGCAAACAAGCGATGAGCCACCTGACACGCCCATAAATGTGCTTGGCACCGGGTAGGTGGGAACCCTCTGACCACAACACCGGACTGGTCCCAGCGGCATTCTCACAAGACCAGTGGCACACTAATTCCACGAAAGAGGCTACGAAGAATGGTAATTCATCTAAGATAAAGTGACTCATATACAGCTCGCAGCGACCTCGGCTTCATGGAAATGTCGATAGGCATCGTCTGAGTGATGTTACCCAAGTTACCTTCAGTGAATACTTCATGATTCAAGATAGGCATTTGAAGTGGTGGAGAAGGAACTTGAGATGTAAAATTCTCATGACAGTTAAACATTGCCCTGAGGCCAGGCATAAATGAGGAATGATGATTCCCATCGCTCCATTGTAGATTTTTGAGAGACATGGTTTCCATTATAGCCTCATTAGATGGAAACACTTCTTTCAAAGGATCAGGCAAATCCGCATTGCTGAGCTAGGGGGATTGAGAATAAACATTGAGATCCATGCTTAAAGGAGCACCTTCAGAAGGGGGAGAATCAGATGCAGTTGTAAGCTCACAATAATTGATTTCAATTGGACTAAGCAGCATTGAATCCCCAAATGAATCAACCTGTTTAGGTAAAGAGATGATCCATGGGTCATTCGACCAAGAGATCATATTAACTTGAACAGTATTTGGTGGTGGAAAGGGAAAGATACCAATGAGAGCGGGATCTTTGAAAATACCTGGCCCTATACTGTCAACAGGAGAAGGAATCTGATCCATTTATGGAACATTTTTCTCGAAAGATGAGGTAAAGAATGACAACTAATCGACAGTAATGATTTTTCCCTCATGTGGAAACTTTAGAAGATGAAAGAGGGTGGACGGAACGCACAACATAGCGTGAGTCCAACTGCGACTGAGTAGAATATTGTAATTGAGTTTAGTGTCAACGACTTCTACTTCAACATTGACCGTCTTTCCTTGCAACGTTATCGGTAAGCTAGCGAGAACACCCAAGGGTTTTGATTCCCTTAGATAAAATGCCTCAAGGGCATTGGGTTATGAAGTGAGAGATGGAGAGCCAATAGCTTTCCAGCAAGCGGATGACATGACACAAGTGGATGCATCTTCATCCAAAACGGCTTTATGGATGTTGAGACCGTTAATGCTAACTTGTATGAAAAGCACAATCTGGTGTGGAAGTCTGGGGATGAAATTCTCTAAGTCGAAAGAGAGAAGCCTAGAATCAGCAAGATCAATCCCACTAATCGTAGATAATAACACCTTCCATTGAGATGGACAAATCTGGAGCACTTCCAACACGGACATCGCGGATGGCGCCTGTGCTAAATCATCAACAATATTGTAATGTTGAGCAGCACGGGTGTTAGGATTATAATAATATTTCCAGAGAGCTCCTTTAAAAGGTGGTCATACAACGGGTTCATCACTGGGCCTTTCAATCTCAAGAGGACCAAAGGTAGGTGGAGGAGGAGGACCATCGCCGATCTCTTTCCCGACTGCCTGTTGTGATCCAGCATAATCTTTCGACCGAGTAGCAATGGAAACGGGTGCAGAACCATTCATCATGAACACTTGAGAGCCAAATGGTGCAGATGGCATAGGTTGATTGACCATCTAAGTTTTCTGAGATGGGAATGGTTTTTTAAGGACCGCCGGAGTTCCCTTAGCACCTTTGAGTAGTTGACTAACCTCGGATCATCCAAGACAATCCTTAGTGTAGTGTTCCTCATCACAAATTAGACAGGTATACTTCGGCTTTCGCTGTGGACCATCATTAGCACGAGGTTTAGACGATTCTGGTTCTGGGGCATCGAATTTGGCCTTTCCTTTGCCCTTATTTCTCCCCTTGTAATTCTTGTCTGTAGGATTACCCTGAATGGCGTTGACCTCCGAGGTTTTACCAGAATCCGAGGGAGGCTGAGGAGAAGAAGCATTGGAAGAATTTGATTTATGCTTCCCATTGGAAGACTTGTGTGAATTCTGAGACACGGAACCAATAACGCCGTCAACTGAGGGGGTAGCTGATGCTTTAGAGGTCACAGGTCATGGAGCCTCAATCAAGATGTCATACAATATGCCCAATTCATAGTACACTAAATCAAGGTACTGGGCATGAGCAATGGCCTGTTCCTTGGTCACACATGTCCCCATGGCAATGTCTTTCACAATCTGATTGACAAAAGAGGTAGTGAACCAATGAGTAAGAAGCTGATTAGGAATTTCAAACTTGATCAGGCGACGATGCCATCTCCATTCATCAATGTGGTCTGAGATATGGGTAGCCCGGTCCTATTTCAAGGATGTTAGGATATGCGTCCCGGCTTCATAATGAAACGAAAATTGGAAATGAGTAAGGAATGCCATAGCGAGAGTGTTGAAATCTTGAAAGATACCATGAGGCAGTTCGATATACCACTTAGTAGCAGCTCGGGTGATAGTGTGTCAGAAAATACGGAGTCAAACAGATTCGTCCACCGATGAATTGGAAGAACACCATAAATGGTATGTCATGATGTGTGCTTGGGGCTCTTCTCCATATTTTCCCTCAAACTTGGGACAATCACCAAGAACCTTCATTGGAACTAGAGGCCAATATGGATTATGAATAATTGGATCATTTGTCAATTTGGACACATCAGGTAACTCCAACGTTGCGAGAAAGGGTTATTGAGGGTTAAAAGGCATAGAAAGTCCTCAATAATGACCCATACCAATACTCCATCCTGGTTGAGTATAACTCTACCCCCATTGGTTTTGTCCTGGAGGGTTCGAACTGTAAGGGGTATAAGCTGGATAATTCGGTTGATATGGTGGCTAAGGACCAGGATACGGGGATTTAAAACTAGGATACTAATTCTGAGTATACGAGGGTCCCAATTGAGAAGCATAAGGATTTTACTCCGGAATATAATTATGGCCTAGCGGTTGAGGGTAATAAGTAGAACCTTGAGGCACGCTGTATACTGGTTGATATTGACCTTGAGGGTAATAAGCACCTTGCGGTTGAATGGGTTACTGATAAGTAGGGCCTTGCTGAGCTCAATAAGTCAGGCACATAGGTTGATTCGACTGTGGCATAGAATAGAGCAGTAGCTGAGTAGGGTGAATTGTCTGTGCAGGTTGTCCCGGCTGAATAGGTTGACCTGACTGATGAGGGCCACTAGGTTGCTCCCATTACACTGAAATTTTTCACCATGACATTTTAGTACTCCGTTGGAACTCTACAATATCAAAGTTCGTAAATTCAAGCCTTGAAACTAAGAGAAAAGCTCATAAAAGCCTTAAAACTCTGGTACGACACTTTCTCCTAGTTTTTCTTGTGGTTCTGCACCTTTTTTCTATCAATCATGCATATCAAAATGCACTTTCTATTTATTAAAAGTGTGGACCCCTGTAAAAGATAAAAAAAGGTGCAAGTAAAATCTAGAATCTTAGTTTAAGTCATTTTTGGAAGCTTCTAGAAACATCCCTGCAGTGGAAAGTCTGCTCCTTTCATGTTCGTGCATCCCATCAAATAAGGAGCTAACCCCTTGGTGTAAGGAACTAATCCCTTTGAAGGAGGATTCTATCCCTTCTTGTATGGAGCTATGCTCCTCCTCTCTTCCACTATAAAAAGAGGCATAGGGCAGCCTCAAAGGGTTACAATTGATGAATTGAATTTTTAGTATTGTTGGAGGCAAAGTGCTGTTGAAACTTAGACCCTTTTAGCTGAGATGTCATGTGGGAAGGATTACATACCTGTATGTATCTCGGTTGGAAGAGTTCAAGGCTGATCAGAGTAAAGGAAACGTCTTTTCCGGACCCCAGGAAGGCCTGTATGACATCAAGGCAGACACGGTTGTAAGGCTCTTCCTTATTTAAGTTAATACAAATAAACCCATTTTCATCTCATCAATCTCTTTTAAGTAAATTGGGTGTTTTGAGTTTAGAATCATCTTGTGTTTGAGAATTATCTTGCATAGATCACATTTGCATAATTAGAATTCTCATTTTCAGAATATGAATTAAAAATGTGCATAGATTACATTTGCATACTTTTCAAGTGAATTGTGCATAGATTACAATTTCATAGTTTACATTTTGAAAAAGTCAATCATAGATTTAGATTACTTTTCTTTGATTTTAATTTACATGTTTTTATGTTTGTTTTAAAAACAAAAAAATAAAAAAAATATGGAATTGATTAGCATGAGTTTTTCTTGACGAAATTAGTGCATTAGAGAATTTGTTATATTTTATCTTATTTATCAATTTTTTTCATTGTTGGAAGTGAATGAAAACTCTCTCCTCACTTTAGTTAGGATTCATCGAATTGAAAAGATTACATTATCATATTTGATTGCATTCAGTTTTGAGTCGGGTCATAACACCATTGGTTTCGTATCAATTTACCCTTTGAGTAATAATAGCCTAAATAACACAACGCTTAATTAAAATTCATCTAGTATTTTTTACATTTTTAGGACTCTTTGCACCAATATAGCTTAGGCTAGTGTCTTAGAACAGGTTTTATTTAACTCTCCAAGACAGTAAAACAAACAAGTAGTCGATCTTGTAGTAGGAAAAATTCCAATTGTTGCATGTATGCTCTAGGAAGCTCCTCTTAAAGAAATCAAGCACGAGATCATATCCGAACCAGTGAGGTAATAAATCCTTCCTCATTGGGAATGATAGAAGATATACACGTATTAACAAAGGTAAACCTCAGATTGACCATTTTCGAGGAGCCTGGGGTCACTTTTTGGTAAACCTTGATTTATGTCAAGGAGCCTTCAAGGGGATTGAGATTTGTTACTCTGCCCTTGCGTGTGTGTCAGATTGTAGACTGTTCCCCCAAGTATATTTGTTTCTATTGGTAACCTTAGTGGCCATAAACTATAGGATTCTCTCCCAAGGTGACAGTGGAGGGAAGATCCCACTATACCTGGAAAAGACATCGGCTAGACTCACTTGAACTCTCCAGAGGGTTATCTTCACTAGAGATGGTATAGTGGAGAAACTTGCACCAGTATTTTTCATTAAGCAGGTTGTCAGGGTAATTGTTCCAACCACCATTTCTGCATTAAAATTATACGATGTTGGATCTCATCACCAACTAGTGTTTTTAGTGCGGGAATTTACTGTTTGTATGTGGTTTGACTCCTATATTTGATAGCGCATGTTCATTTGTTTGTTTTTACTTTTAGAGACCATAGGTGTGATTTGTGAATTTTAATTGTTAGGTGTGAATTGTGAATTGTTAATTTTAGTTTTAAATTGTTAATAAAACTCACTGAAGTTGAATCTAATGGCAATTGCTCCAGAATTTACCAACCAAGGAATCCCTCTTAATGAAAATCCTAGTATTTTTCCTTGCTTTGGAAATGTTGGTCCTCCTTATGTGGCTACATTGTCATTACCTTGATTTACAATAGGTTTACCGATATGGTTATTTTCAACTTCGTTGGCCCTGAATACTCCAATGTTCCACCTAAACCGAATGCTTCACCTCAACAGAGTTCACCATCTCAACATCACCAATCTTCTGTTGACCATTTACCTTCTTCGCCCAATATGTCTTCCTCCCTTTCTTCCTCTTCGCTTGGTAAAAGCCTTGATGCTAGTAACCAGGTGACTAAGAAGAAGAAGAAGAAAGGGAACAAGAAGAAGAAGAAGAATAATAAGAAAGAAGTCAACCAACCAACCATGGTTGTAAATGATAGTAATGTTAAGGAAACCTCCAACATGCATCGTAAACCCAAATTCCCTTGTAGACTTTGTAAGGGTGACCACTTCCTTATAAGTTGTCCTGGTATTCCAAAGGTCTTGGAAGTATGGTCAAAAAAATCTTGTCAACTTACCATTGATCCATCAACCAGTGATAGTCAGGTTCCTGGGAAAAAGGGTAAAGTTAGGTTTCCTTGTAGGTTATGCAAAGGGAGTCATCAAACTCACATTTTCCCTCACATGTATGAAGCCTCAAAATTGTTGGGAAACCTTACTATTCCACAGCAATAACTTCCAACTGGTTACCGTAAAATTTCTCCCAACCTACCGTCAACTGATGGAGAGATTGATTTAATTCCAAGTATAGTCGATCCCACTCTTCCATTGAAGACTGAAACTCATATCACTAAGGTTGATGATCCTTTAGTTGATCAAGTGGTCGACTCGATTTCACATTCGGTCAATCCCACTCTTCCTGCAGAGAGTGAACTTCATACCACTCCAGTTCTTCTTGTTACATCAGATTCTTTTACGCCAGGGGGCATTTCACCTGTTACTACAAAACCCCCTCTAAGTATAGAGGTCTTTTCCTTTGATTGGAATAGACTGACAGAACCTCATCTTCCTTCCTCGATCCCTTTCCAAATCATTGTGAAGGCTTGCAGTACAAATATGCATCACACACATGTAGATGAAGATGCTTCTATTAGTATTTTATCCTCAACTACTTGGAAAGCTTTGGGTTCCCCTCAGCTTGTGCCTATTACACAAAATATGAAAGCTTTTAACATAACTATTAGTGAACCTTTATGGATCCTTCCTAATTTTTCTATTACTTTGGAATGTAAAACTGTCTATATTGATCTTATGGTAGTTCGAGGCCCCTTGGATTTCAATTTACTCCTTGGGAGAGACTATGTTTATGCAATGAAAGCTGTCGTATCGACACTCTTTCGCGTGATGTCTTTCCCTAACAATGGAAACACTGTGACTATTGACCAACTTTCATTCCCTAGTCTTGATTCAACTACCAATAATATGACATCCCTGAATGTTCCACATACGGAAGTGGTATCTACCCCACCATGGGTTAATTATGTGGCAACCAGTCCCATGTTTTCAATTACCAATGCAAGCGAGCCTCTCACTCTTTTCTCGACTTCCTTTGACTTTGATTCAGTAACTGACATGGAAAAATCTATGGGATTATTTGAATGTGATGTTCTTATCCCTTTTAAGTCCCTTGACATGTGTTCCTTCCAGAGAATTTTTCTTCCATATGATGAATACCTTTTGGAAGCCATGATCAAGGTGTGTCCATTGACATGTGTTTCTTCTAGTTGGAATCCATTATCAAGTCACTGTGAGGATAGTTCATTTTACTGTGTCAACCTCATTAAAAAATGAATCAGTTAGTTGAGAACATAGTTCCTTTTCTTGTGTCAAGCTCATTAAAAAAATGAAACAAGCTTCCAAGATGAAAGTTCTTTTCCTGTGTCAACCTCGTTAAAAAATGAAACAGATTCTTGCGAGGATAGTTTCTTTTCCTGCGCCAACCTCGTTTAAACATGAAACAAGTTCCCAGAGGATAGTTCTTGTTACTAAGTCAACCTCGTTAAAAAATGAAACAGACCCATGAGGACAGTTCCTTTTACTGTGTCAACCTCGTCAAAAAATGAATCAGTGGGTCATGAGGATAGTTCTTTTCCTGTGTCAACCTCATTAAAAAATGAATCAGTAGGTTATATAGGTAGATTGTATAGAGTATATTTTAGGACTGTTCTTTTACTGTGTCAACCTCGTTAAAAAATGAAACAAATCCTCCCCTAATTGAGTCGAGTCTTTGACTAGATCTCGTAAATGTTAAGTCATATATTTAGGTTAGTTATTTCAGTTTTTGCATAATTTTCTTATATTTTTAGGTCGAGTCTTTCATATGATCTCGTAAATGAACCTTCATTCCATCCAACTATTAATTACCAGTAGTCTATTTAGTTGAATGAAATGAAGCTGGGGGGGCATGCGCTCTAGCAATTATTCTTGGGGGGCATTAAAAACTTATCTCAAGCATGATTTTTCCTTTGTTTCAAGCTTATGTAAAAATGAAACAAACCAATTTCAAGCATAATTTTTCCTATGTTTCAAGCTTGTATAAAAATGAAACCTATCTTGAGTCCATTTCGGTTATTATTTTCAAGACTCGTTAAACTTATCAAAATCCAAAGATTATTTTGCTATCTTTCGTTCTCGTAAAACACATGAAAATTCCGAGTTATTCCATCTTTTCCTGCTCATAAAATAAATTGAAAGTCGGTCACATGAGTACATTTTTATCCCTTTTTCGAACTCGTTAAAATTTACAGAAAAAGCGAAACTACTCAGTATAATTTTATCACTTTTTCGGACTCTTGAAAATTACGAAAAAGCGAAATCATGGAGTTCTCTTTTAAGCCATTTTAAGACTCTCTAAACATGAAAAGATTTTCGAGTACTTGACTACTCGAACTTGTTAAAGTAAATGAATGATCATCCCTTCAGTATAAGTTTACCCCTTTTCCAGACTGAAATGGACTATTTACCAAAAAGGTATATGTTGACTAATCATGGTCAATAGAGTTCTCTCTTGCATTATTTTATCTTTTTTCAGGCCTAAGAGACTAAATTTACGAAAAGGTACACCCATGGAATTTTATTAAGTTTTTTCTTCTGACTCCCTAAAAATGAAAAACATCGAGTTTCTCCTATACTGGACTCGTTAAAATTTAATAGTAAAGGAGTTGTTGATTACAAATAGTAGTGGACCACTCCTTCTTAGGGTTCTATTTTAAACTAAGTTGGACTCATCCGAAGGATGAGCTTATAAACGAGCAAATGTTATCCTCCTCAAGCTTGTAAAAAATAAAGAGGTACTTGCCATAAATGGTGGGGGAAAAGAGAGAGAACAAATTCATTTGTTACACTTTGATTTGTAAAAGCATTACACCACTCTTGAACACGGGACTTTTTGTCACACTTCTACCTGGGTTCGGAAATCATTTTCTGTATCAGTTAATCAAACCATATTGAAGGTATTCAACCGGTTTGGGGTATTAGTTTAGGGAAACTATCACCAAACCATCTGCAGTGTCGTTATGTGTTCAAGAGGACAGTCAAACAAACCATTCATCTACAAACATTTGTCTCAATTGGCGTTGACCATCCCTGAGTCAGCCCTTGCAAAAAATTTCTTCAAAACTTGATCTATGGTTTCGTGTCGTGAGCTTGCTCACAATAGATCACTTTCTATTGAAGATATCTCATCCTCTAGGAAGTTGATCTAGAATCCGTCAGTACCTTGGAATCTCCATGCCTTAATGGCAGGTTTCTCACCTTCGAGGACAGGTTGCATCATTGACCTTTGATCAAATGATTCCGTGAAATGTTTGACTTCAGATCACTTATTCACATCTCATGGATTGTACTGAGTACTTTGAGAGACATTGTCATTATTTATGGTTTCTCTCACACTTGTTAGCAGTTAACATCATTGACTGCTAATCAAGTGGGTTCTACCATGTTTGACTTCAACACATTTAATCGCATGGATAGAATCGTACTAGTTCAGGAAGTAGAAATCAAGACCCTAGATTGAGTTTCCACCATCCAAGCTGTGAGGAGTTTTATTATTCATTATGCAGTAGACTATTCATTATAGATGCTGCATCCATGCTGTGTCTACAATATTGATGTAATATTAAAATCATTTCTGTATCAGAACAAGTTTAGTTAGTTTTTGATCTGAGTATGGGAATGCCTAGCTCAGCGATGATATATATACATATATACATTTTTCATCGAATGTTTTTACAGGTTCTGATTGGGGTGTCCATAGGCTGATCCTTGAAATTATAAAGTACTTCACTCTTCATGCATTACAGACTCACTCTTCATCTATTACAGACTTTTCACTTTAGGGGGAAATTTGTTACACTGAAATTTGTCACCATGACATTTTATTACTCCCTTGGAAGTCCACAATATCAAATTTTCTAAATTCAAGCCTTGAAACTAAGAGAAAAGCTCATAAAAGCCTTAAAACTCTGGTACGCCACTTTCTCCTAGTTTTTCTTGTAGTCCCGCACCTTTTGGATATAAATCATGCGTAGCCAAATGAACTTTTTGTTTATTAAAAGTGTGGAACCTCATAAAAGATAAGAAAATATGCAAGTAAAATATAGAAGCTCAGTTTAAGTCACTTTTCGAATCTTCTAGAAACATTCCTGCGGTGGAAAGTCCGCTCCTTTCATGTTCATGCATCCCATCCAATAAGGAGCTAACCCCTTGGTGTAAGGAACTAATCCCTTTGAAGGAGGATTCTATCCCTTCTTTTATGGATCTATAACCTCCTCTATTCCAGTATAAAAAGAGGCATAGGGCAGCCTCAAAGGGTTACAATTGATGAATTGAATTTTTAGTATTGTTGGAGGCGAAGTGATGTTGAAACTTATACCCTTTTAGCTGAGATTTCATGTGGGAAGGATTACATACCTGTATGTATCTCGTTTGGAAGAGTGAAAGGCTGATCAGTGTAAAGGAAATGCCTGTTCCGGACCCCAGGAAGACCTGTATGACATCAAGGCGGACACGGTTGTAAGGCTCTTCCTTATTTAAGTTAATAAAAATAAATTCGTTTTTCTCAATAAGCTGTCAATTGATTGGTTTATTTTATGGATTCCTTGATCACCATAATGGATATAATTTATGAATATATGCTATGCAGGTGCTATTTTATTTTTGTTTGTTTGTGATTGTATATATTCAATATAAATCTTTTGGACGACTGAAGGAATACTACTACAAACAAGCGTTGGATCAAAGGTAAGATCATTAAACCTTTACATCATTTAAATATGAATCGCAATATATCTAGAGAAAGATAGTTTTGTTTGTCTGTTTATTTCTAGTTGTCTGTAGGACACTTGGGAGGTCTGTATTGTCTGCAAGAATGAATTATCCCTCCAATAGCCCCTACTGAGCAAGTTGTCCTAATGGTTGCGGTGGGCCAAGTTGTGCCTAATAACCAGGTTGACTTGGGGTAGGACCATAAGATGGCCCTGGCTGTGCAACATTTGGACCAATTGGGAAATATGGCTATTGTGGTTGCACCAAAGGTTGATATGGATGGATTTCCCCCCCAAGACCATATAAAGGTCCAGGTTGATATACCGGTTGCCTAGCTGGTCCTTGAGGTTGCCCTGGTTGGACCACAGACTGAGCTTGTAAAGGTTGACCTTGAGGATTGTAAGGCTGCCCTTGCGGGCCATAAAATAATCCCTGTTGGACTAAAGGTTGTACCTGTAAGGATTTTCCTTGTGGGTCGTACGCATACCTTTGCTGCACCGAAGGTTGTCCCTGAAAGGGTTGTCCTTGTGGGTCGAAAGCATAACCTTGATGAATTGAAGGTTGTCCCTAAAATGGTTGTCCTTGTTAGTTAAAAGGTTGCCTCAGCAAGGTAGGTATAAAACCAGAAATGAAATGATAAGCTTTAGGAGCAGGCAAATAGATAGGGTTTTCGTGCTCATCATATTGAAATGGAAGTGAATAAATCGGGGTACCATCCACGCCATAATGAGAAAAAGAAGGACTATTAGGATCCTGGGGGGATTGATTAGTCTAGGAGCTCTCCTACTGAAAAACCAGCTGATACTCCTCAAAAGAAAGGCTTTCAGGAATTTCCATGGAAATTGAAGTCTCTACCGAAGCCAAAAATCCTAACGACTGAACGGTGAAGACCAATGCTGATGCAGCCACACAGACAATAGGCCTAGTGGAGACAGACATGACAAAAGGCATCGACGAGAAAAATATTTTCAGTGACATCCCTAATGATGGGAGAAACAGCCCCCTCGACGGATTTTATGTTTCCATGGAAGAAATACTTGCTATAATCTAACCCAAAGACCTATATCCAGCTAGAAGCGAAACCAATGATGAAGATTGAGCAGGCTCTTTATGGATGTATTCTGGGAAAAGTTGGTATTCTTCATCAGAAACTGGAATGCCCTCACTGCCATTAGGACCAGACAAGTCCATGTCTAAATCCACTGTGAGATATTTTAAAAGACATTGGGGGCTAGGAGGTATGATAGCGGCCAAAAATGGTGATCTCGATGTCAGATGGGGAAAATGTTCCCCGACCCCAAACCCAAACCAAGCGTTTGAAAGAGGCCAATGGAACTCAACCAGTTCTCCAAAGGGGTACTCCGATGGGATGATAGGCTGCTGAAGTTGGTAGACCTAGAGGTTTGTGAAGTTTTAGATGAATCGTTCAAGAAAGGACTACCATTATATGAAACTGATTGTTCCACCATTATGACTCTAGCACACCAGAAAAGGGAAAAAGATTAGAAAAGAATACTCTTGGATCAAAACCAAGGTAAACAAAGGCATGCCAAGTAATCAAAATTTAAAGGGCGTGTAATCGTAGGTAGTTTATTTTACCACATTAAAACCAAAAATTTGTTGTTTCATGTTTTAATATTCAAGAAAAAGTCAAAGATGACTCTAGTCTCTTTCAGTTTTAAGCGAGTGCGAAAGGACAAGTGGTTGATGATCTTTTCAAATTTATGGAGTCAGTAAATATTGAAAATTATTGCTCAATTAGTATAGGTAAAAGGGTGTACCAGGTTCCCGTGAACTGCCATATACACCTTGGTAATAAAATGAAAGAATAATTCACAAAGGACTTGACGTACGTGCAGGTAGTCTCTCCGAATCCTGTGTTCGGTGTATCACGGTTAAAGGGCGGCAGACTCGGCTTCCTACGGATAAAATTATTGCAACCTAGAGGGTTCTCCCTTTATATACTCGATGGTATGGGGATCACAAGTCCATACTAGCATTGTCTGAAGCCAGATGGCGAGTGATAGCTATTAGGTTTACAGACGCCGGAACACGTCTCTAACTTAGACCACTAAATTTTTTGTTAGGTTTCAATGTTGCCTTAGGTTAATTGAATAAATTTAAGGTTGACCTTGTATTTATGTTTCAATTCCAAGGTCCTACTGAATGTTTAATCTCACGAATCCCTAAATGCAAGCTACATGCCATAAAATACCATTTCGTTCAATGAAAAGCTATCTAGGAGAAAGTTTAGGAGTTTCAAGTGATAGAAAATAATGATAACACACAAAAGCATCCACTAAAATATCTGATGCAAGCTAATGTAAATGATAAATATTTCCTAGAATGTCCAATTCTAGTTATACAATAGATTTTCAATTCCATATTGCAAACAAGAACGCAAGCACATTTTTTTTTCTTTTTCAATGTAATATGGCAAACAATGCACTAAATGACATGAAAAACAAACCAACACATTGGTTCGAGAATGTTAAAGCAAGATTTGAAGATAAACAATTCAAAAGTAAACAAAAAAAAATCAAACCAATGATACAATCTCTCAAATCAAAGAAATATGTTGAAATAGACCCATAAAAGCAATGTAATCTATGCTTTGAGTGACAAGAAGCACAATTGAATGAAAGAGGCAAGAACCATTCAACCGATGCAATCATTCAAACGGATCAAGGGAGCCAAATGAAATCAAGCGAGGAATGAAGTTGACCGTGAAACAAAAGACCCAGACTCCTATAGAAGGCTCAGCATACCAAAGCACTAGAAAACCCTAAGGCTATGATGTTGTCAAGAAATGGACAAACAACTAAAGGAAGGAGGCTATTCACAATCACAAACAATTCCAAGGCACTCAAAACATATCAAGAAATCACCCAGAAGCACAAGAACTAACCAAAAACTCCAGAATCAAGAAAACCCTAACACTTACAGGAATTGGTGCTACTATTTGGCTATAATAAGTTCCAAACAGGGGATGGCGCGGGTGCTGAACTAGCAACAAGCGCCAGTGGGCGCAACTGTCAGACCGGGAAACACGCCAATCAAGTCAACCCTGGTAAAAGGAAAATTTTGGAAAACGGAGGTCAGATATGATCCTCTGGGGCTGAACAAGGGTCTTAGACTCAACAAAAATAACCAGAAAAGGCATGCTAAGAAAGCAAAGACCAAGAAGAAGACCTAATGGATGAAAGACAAACTCACACTGATCGCCAGCGAATTCGCCAATTTTTTGGTGAGGTAAATCCCCTCTGCGGATAGAGGCAATCCCACTAGCCCTAGAGTGGGTTGAGTGAAAAACGAGACAACCTATAACATTTATTCCTAGATGACGAATGGATGAAGATTCGATATATGACTTACTGGAGGTCCTACGCTACTGTTGTTGTTGGAAACAGTGGCTGCCTCTCGCTCCTGGTTTGACAGATCATGATTCACTCATTTTCACACTCGGATACCTGCACACAGACAAGAAACAATGATGATATACAACATAATATTTCACATTCGTAACTATCAGTCAGTTGAAGAAGACTAAATCAATTGCATTAAATAAACATAACACAATGATGGAACCAACACCATAGTCAAGTATATTAATGAAAGAAAGGAAGAGTACAACCAAGCTTTGACGTTGCAGTCTCCTCCAACAAGGTTCCAGCAGAGTGCATCTCACAAAGGCTCATAGGGAATTCGAATGGGGTTCTCTCTACGGAATCCTCCTTGGTTCTACCTTCTCTATAGCAATTACTTAGCTATAGTATCTCTTCTCCAAGTTTAGCTTCTTGGCTATATGTTCAGCTAGCTTTCATAAAGGGAGAAGGCCTGTTTATATAGAGGGAGAGGGAAACGTTAGGATCCCTATAATCATGAAAGGGAGTCCTATATTCAAAGAGTGTTCCATTGGAGGTAAAAACCACTACCTAAAGAGAGAGATCCGTGGCTTATCAAGTTTAACCACTTCTAATGAGTCATCCCTGAGGTAGTTAGAAGGAAACTTCCACCTCTATTTGTTAAAAAACATTCCTAAAATAGCTGGCGAGGGCACTACATGGGGATAGAGCACTAGGTGGCGTGGGACTTAGTGTAAATTTTCCCTATTAGCGTGACGAGTGAACTAGCTACCCACGCCAAGGCCAAAACATAGGTTTTTCTGTGCTTTTTGAAGAAATTTTCAATAGGAGAAATGATGTCCTTATGCAGAAGGATGTAAAAAAGGTGTTTGCAGAGTATGAAATTGTTCATAGGTCATGGGAATGATCCTCCAATATGCGGGACGAGGGATTGCAGGGATAGTGACAAGATTTTGTGTAACAGTGGGCCCTATGAAAGTAGTAGTTATCATCAATATAGCAGTGCCTACGACTGAGAAACAATTGCGTTCAATCCTTGGACATACAGGCTACTAAAAAAAATTCAGTCAGGTATACGCACTGATCACAACATCTCTGGAAAAGCTGCTTAAGAAGGATGTTTCGGTATTTTGAGATAACGAGTGCCAGAAGAGCTTTGAGCTACTCAAGGAAAAGATGGTATCTGCACCTATTCTTATTTTTCCCGATTGGGCAAAGGTATTTCGTGTTCATGTTGATGCTTCAGGGATTGCCCTGGGAGCAGTCCTTATGCAGCCTAGCGCCAGAGACATTGATCACCCAATTGCATTTACTAGTTCAAAATTCTTGAATGAGAAGTGCAATTATGCCCCCATGGAGAGGGAAGGGTTGGCCATGCTCTGTGCACTACAGAAATATTGGCACTATCTATTAGGAGGACACTTTAATATGTTTACAGATCATTCGACTTTAAAGTACTTGGTGAATAAGCCTGTGTTGGGGGGGGGGGGGAATATGCAGATGACGGTTGCTGTTTCAGGAATACGATTTTGAAATCGTAGTAAATCCATGAAATTTGAATGTTGGGCTAGATTACTTGTCCCAAATTGAGACGAGCAAGGAACCCACTAACTTGGAGGAAGGATTGCCTAATGCGTAGCTGTTCGCCATTAAGGTCATTGACGCACACTTCACTGATATAATTTAGTTCGTGACTAGAGGCATGGAACCTACATAATATTCAGTATAAAAAAAATAAGGGGTTGGTTACCTAGGCGGCAGATTTTACTATTATCACAGGTCATTTATATAAACTAGACACTAATGAAGTGATGCACAAATACGTTTTGGGGCATGAAAGGCATGCTATCTTGGCTGAATCTCATGAAGGCATCGCAGGAGGTGACTATGGAGGCAAGGTAATGACATAAAATATCTTGCGGTCTGGGCTATAGTGACTCTCACGACTATTTTAAAGCCTATGGTATGTGCCAGTGGATAGGGAGGCCATCACGTAGAGACAAAATTCCTTTACAACTGTAAATGGCTCTGAAAGCCTTTGAAAAATGGGCCATTGATTTTATGGGACCAATTAATCCACCAGGGAAGAAGATAGGTGCACACTACATAATTACTGCCACCGATTATGTAACCAGGCGGGCTGAAGCACAAGCGGTGAAAGATTGTACTGTAGATACCACTGCGCACTTCATATTTGAACAGATTCTGACCAAATTTGGATTTCTAAAGATCCTTATGAGTGATAGAGGTACGCACTTTATTAATGAAACAATACAAGCTTTGATTGAGGTGTTCTGGATCCATCATGCGAAGAGCACCCCGTATCATCCATAGGAAAATGGAGCGGTCGAAGCTTTTGGCAAAATATTGGAGCAAGCACTGACTAAGGTTTGCAACACTGATCACAGTGATTGGGACGTACGCATCCCATCAGTTCTTTGGGCCTATCGACTGACCTACAAGAAGCTAACTGGGAAAACCCCATTCTAGATGGTCTATGGCAAGGAGGCCATTATGCCAATGGAGTATATTGTTCTTAATCTGCATATCCCAACATTTACAAACATGGAAAAACCTAACATCATGGAGGATCGTTTAGCGCAACTTATGGATTTTGAGGAAGATCGGTTTATTTCTAATTTCCATCAGCAGGTTTAGAAGGCCTGCGATAAGGCATGGCATGATTGACATGTTCGCCAAAAGACATTTGCAGAGGGTGAATTGGTCCTCTTATATGATAGCCGGTTTTCAAAACACCTAGGGAAGTTCTAACATCACTGGCTTGGTCCCTACACAGTCAAGGAAATCACGGATGGCGGAGTTGTTATTCTAGCTACCCTATGCGGTGATATGCTACCAGGCTATGTCAATGGTAGCTGGCTCAAACCGTATCAGATAAAATGAATATATGGCCGGAGTAGTTGTATAGGGCAGGATATGCCCACCAAAGAAGATGAGTATGACCAGGGTACGCACAGGAACTGGTCAAAAATTTGGAAGCCTGGAGGAGTGCGTAGGAGGTGCAGGTGTGTTGGAAATATTGTCATTGATGGAAAAGGAGCTCAAAGGAGTAGCACCAAGACAAGGGAGCAGACTAGATTCAGATGGAATTATTGCAGAGAAATAAAGTAAATTAGTAGAGGCTACAAGAGAAGGGTTCAGAAATGAAGTAGTTTTTTGAATAGTTAGGGTTTTGTTTTGTAAGCCTATGAGAAAATTAGACAGAAAGGCCATTGATACAGAAGATCAGGCCAGGCCATATGAAGGAATTTCTTATGTAATTATTGTGTATTAACACAAAAGAAAACTCAATTTTTGAGTTCATGTTTTATTATACTGTGGGTAGGGAAAATTGGCAGAAACGAAAGAATTTCTGTCATTTTTGAGCTATGGGATTATTGAAGCTGACTTCATATAAAGCATTTCAAGGAGATATTACACATTCTATTGTGTATATACAGTGAAGTGAGATCTAGAGTTTGAAGTTACATTTGGGGGTTTTATTGTATTTATAAACGATTATAAAACCACAGAAAATGAATAATAGAAGTTAAACCACGTGTGGAATGAATGCCAGAGTGGGTTTGAAGACTGGTCAACATCATTAAAACAAAATGATGGAGTAAAGGAGAATTCATAGTGCAGTGAATAGAAATCGATGGTTTTTTTTAACAAGCATACGGAGGAACTGTAACAAATAAATTGGATGTAGAATTGCGAGTCAATGACAAAGGAGAACAGTGGACGGTTTCAGAAAACAACAAATGGTTTTTGCATAGGTTGGGAATGGTAAGCGGTAATTGCTGGAGAGAATGAAATCGACCTCTGGAAGTGACACGCCGCAAATAAATACCACCTATTTTTCGTTAGTTTGGAAGGATAAGTTTCCGGGCTTAATTTTATGTGATAGTCATCGGATCAAAGGAGGCAAAGATCTGATGGTGTTCGCATCAGAAGTTGTGCAGAGGCTAACGAACATGTTGGACCCAACATATATACATTGGTAATTATTTTTAACCAAAGTATAATTCAAGTTATATAGAGAGGATATTTTATATGGTTTGCAAACGCAAATAAATATTTATGAAGAGGAATAAGTTCCGCATATAAGGTTAAGGAAGATTTGGTTTATCATGGTTTATAACCATAGTTTTTTTTTTAAAGTAATATTAACCATCAAGAAATCTGTGGGCCCAGGTATATATTGTAATGTTGATATCTTTTGTTTAAACCAAATTATATAAACAGTGGAATGATAAAAGGGTGGGACCTGATCGCATATCGGACATCACAAGCGAATGCGATAGCCGCTGGATGGATGAAAAGTTGTGATGCGATGTGGCGATGCGAAGGGACACATGGCGGCATAGCGCTATATCGCACATCGGTAATGAAAATTTCATCATAAACCGTGAAGTGGCGATGTGATGAGGGGATAAGCCATGTGATGCGATGAGAAGATGCGATGCGATGCGATGGATGAGATGTGATGGATGCGATGTGATCACATATCGCAATCGGGGCAGGAGAGATATTGCACAGTATTAGAAGTCATGTGAGTTTCAATGTGAAGTAGCGATAAAGTCTGGTGGGACTCCTCGCATATCCCATATCGGGAGATCAGATGGATGAAGGCACATGGGATAACTTGAATCACCGAAGTGCGATAATGAAGCGAACACAATGCAGATCGAATCTGAAGCCTAAAAGTTTTCAAGTCTAGGAGTATGGATTTTCCATTTGTAAATCACATCAGAGAGAAAAAGAGCCATATATCAAAGATCGATTGAAATACCAAAATGAGATAGAAAGCGGATGCGATATAGTTCAAAGATAAAATCTAAAGGAATTGAAGTCTATTGTGGGACCCTGTAAGCCCTTGTTCCGTATATGTGAAATGCGCCATAGTATAATGTTTACACTATTGATCATTTTAAACATATGTATGATGACTAAAGCCTAGATTTCTAATTCGTCATGGGCATAAAGGAAATAGTATGTGGGCCATACTCTACAGGTCACAAAGGAATGGAATGAATGCACAACAAGAACACATGCAAGACAATGGTGCAGCAACACGGGTAGATGAAAAGGGTGAAAATAGCACAAAAGACACAGGTAACAGAAGAAACAGGGTAGTTATGCAGTAGATCTGGAATATAACGGCATAACAGAAAAGACAAAAGGATAACAAGCAGAAGAGGATGAATGCTCAGCAAAGCTAAGAAACTGAAAGTGTTGAGTAAATGTTTGATTGTAACTGTCAATGTATTATTGAATTTATATTGTTTGTGATGCAAAGGCAAGTCTCTGTAGGTAAAGAAAAACTCCACTATAATACACAAATGTATACATTGTGTTATATTATTCTGAATGTGCTGGACAAGAAAATGAGAAGAGGGAAGGCAAAGAGTCATACCTGTTCATTTCGAATTCCCTGTGGAATGCAAACAGTTATGAGGTGATCTCTATAAATAATGTTACCAGCATATGCATAAGAGGAGAGAGACTGAAGAAAGAGGTGAGAGAATGTAAGAAGATGAAGGAGCAGAGAGAGGAGTTGTGAAGATCCAGAGATGATATAAAGTGAATTTAAAGGCTGGAAGGACAACAGTAACGAAGGACAAAAATAGAGCTGATATCTAGGTAAATCAGAATATGATTTTATTGTACAGTGAGGAAGTTGGTGCATCCATATCAATTTGTACCATGATAGATATCCAGTTGTAGCTGGCTAAGGTAGGAGCCTCCTGTAGGTTGTAGCCTATAGAAAATAGATGGGAGTTGGAGATTCCTTGCAAGATGTAGCTTGCAGAATTTAGGTAGTAGCTTCCTGTAGATTGGAGCCTACAAAAAATCAGTGGTGACAGGGAGTTGAAGCTTGCCTTTGCATCACAACAATAATAATATGTGTTTTTCTCCCTTATGGGTTTCGACTTATATCTGTTGTCTATGTGCATGATGATTATATGTTGATATTTTGTATTTAATCCGCTTAATACCTGCTGCTATCTTATTAAGATTGTTGCTCCATTGTATATTAAGTTGATCACGAAATGAAGATGTAAATAAGTGTAAAATAAAGTTTTACAAGACCATGACTACATTAAACTGATTCACCCCCCCTCTCAGTTTAACCAAGGGTTCAAAAATTGGTATCAGAGCAGGTTCCTTCTATATCAGTTTAACAACTAGAAGGAGATCCTTGGTCCCCAAGATGGCTATTCTAGAAGGATGCTCAACAAATAAAGCCCTATTTTTATTGGCACAAATTATTCCTTCTGGAAAATAAGAACGAGGACGTACATAATGTCTCTAAGGATAGAAGTCTGGGCTGCTATGGATTTGGGATTTGCCCCAAAGGAGTCTGACACAGAGAGAGAAACCATGAATGCTCTCTTAAGTGGTTTGTGTGAGGAAAAATTTATCAAAGTAATGCACAAAAAGACTTCCAAAGAAATACGAGATACATTAGAAAGTATCCATGAGGGAGATAAAAAGGTGAAGATGGCCAAACTACATGTCTATCAAGATCAATTTGAAAATATAAAAATGAATGAATACGAAGATGTTGCCAGCTTCTTCTTAAAGGTTGCAGAAATTGTGAATAATATGAAAGCTCTAGGAGAAACCATTAGAGAATGTATAATTGTTCAAAAGATATTGAGATCTTTACCATCCAGTTTTAATCCCAAGGTTTCTGCCATAGAAGAAACTGCTGATTGGGAAACATTGACCATGAACCAATTAATTGGAAACTTAATAGCCTATGAGATGATACTTCCACAGAGGAAGTCAAATGTGAGGGAGGCATCTTTTAAGACAGAGAAGAGAAAATAAGAAAAATAAGATACATGCTCCTGCTCTGATGAAGAAGAGGCCAAAGTTGTCAGAATATTGGATAGAGGCTCGGGAAAGTATAAAGGTAAAATTCCATTTAAACGCTTTAACTCTGGAAGAGTTGGGAACTATGCATATAAGTGTCCTCTTAATAAAACAAAGAATCAAACTCAAGAGACAGAGAAAACCAAAACAAATAACTGGCAGAAAGGGAAGAGATTCAAAGAAGATCATTTTATGCTCAGTAAGATAGCAGTGCATCTAAAAACTCAAATGAATCCTCAAATGAAGAAGGAACCTCTGAATTTGTGTTGATGGCCAAGCAAGAGTCTGAAGGATTCCTTCTAGAAGATGAGGAAGAAGGTGAGATAGATCTTGAGGGGGAGCTACGAAGTTCCCTGGAGGAAATAGACAGACTTAAATTCAAGTACAAAAAAAAAAATACATTCTCCTCAAATGTGTAAAAGAGGTACCAAATTCAGAAGACCTCATTCAATTGAAAGTAGAACTTGAAGAAGCTAATAAGGTGGAAGACATTCTTCTAAAGAAAATTAAATATAAACATCAGGAGCAAGAGAAATTGGAAGAAGAAGTGGTATGCCTGAGAAAGAAACTAGGAAACACCCAAAGGGAATTTTTAATGAACACTCCTCTAATGACAAGCACTGAACAGTTGGAATAGATTATAAATTCTCAAAGGTCTCCTCTCATATAGGTTGGGATAGGATATGAAGGAGAAACCAGTAAGTCCAAGGTAGAAGATAACAAGAATATCATTTTTTTAAAAGTTGTAAAGGATAATGAAACAACTCAGAAAGGAACCACAGAAGCAGAATCCAGAAAGAACTTGATGTGTGATGAAACAAATAGAAACAAGCAGCAACATAAAGAGACAAAGAATGAGAGGAAGAAGAAAACAGTTGTAAAAAGCTTAATTGTTCCTGAATATCAATTGAACAAGTTCGGAAGATCTCAAAGGATATTCTTTCCTCCTATGTGAAATGTCACTTTTTTTTCTTGCCACAAACTGGGACATATTGCTGCATACTTTCAGACAAAGATAATCAATTTCAACCAGCAAAAGATGAAGAAATTGAAAAGACTATCTCAAGCAAACAAATGGAGAGGACAACCCTACACCAGGTACACTAATTTTTTCCATTGGTATTGTTTTTGTTGTAAGGGGTTCGGCCATAAAGCCATGGAGTGCAAAACTTATGGACAAAGACTGATGCTTAAAACCCCAAGGAGATTTATGAACAATGGAGAGTTCATTCGTACACATAATCCATTTAAAAATATAATCAAATTCTTTGTATGCCATAAAATTGGACACATGTCTTCCAAATTTCCTCTCAAATAATGTGTTCCATCTTCTCAAAGAAGGTGCCAAACAAATAGTTTCCAGCAGTGAAAAAAGAAGTTGAATAAGTGTGACCTAGCTCTAGTAGCCCAAGATCAATAAAGCCAATGGTATTTGGACAGTGGATGCTCAAAGCATATGACTGGAGATTGAAGCAAGTTTGTAACCTTTGATGAAAATAAATCTAGAAATGTAACATTCGACAATGATAAAGCAGGGAAAATCAAAGGAAAAGGCTTAGTCAGTCTGAATAATGGAAGAGGAAAGGCTCAAGATGTACTATTTGTGGATGGGCTAAAAGCCAATCTGCTAAGTGTCAGTCAAATGTGTGATAAAGGCTGTGAGGTCCTTTTCAGAGTGAAATATTGTGAGGTAAGATCAAGCACCACAGGAAAGACTTTGATCAAAGGTGTTAGAACATAAATTAATGTCTATATAGTGGAAGAAGAGAATGAAGCATGCCACATAACCAAACTTGATTAATCATGGTAATGGCATAAAAGACTGGGACACCTAAACTTTGACCACATCATTAGTCTGGGCAAGAAGAATGCAGTCAGAGATATGCCAGAAATAAAGAAGCCTTCAAATACCATATGTAAATCCTGCCAACTAGGCAAGAAGACCTGCATATATTTCAATACCAAAGAGATATTATCAACAAGTCGGCCTCTTCAACTTGTACACATGGACCTGTGTGGACCTTCAAGAACTAAAGCACCAAGCGAAGAATCTTATTTAATGCTGATAATAGACAATTTTAGTAGATTGACGTGGGTGGAATTTCTCAAACATAAATCTGAAGAAATTGAGAAATTCAAGATATTGAAGGCATTGGTAGAAAATCAAACAGGATGCAAGCTAAAGTGCATCAGATCAGACAGAGGAAGTGAATTCACAGACTATGATTTTGCAGACCTATGCAATGAACATGGGATAAAACAACAGTTTACAATTGCAGGTATACCTCAACAGAATGGAGTGGCAGAAAGACAAAACAGGTCAGTACAACATATTGCCAGAGCTATGATGCAAGTAAGTAACATTCTCCAAACCTATTGGGCAGAAGAAGTACACACAACTATTCACATTCTCAACAAAGCTTATCTAAGACCAAATTGTGATAAGACTGCTTACGAATTATGGCATGGTAAAATAGCATCAGTCAAGCACTTTAGAGTCTTTGGAAGCAAGTGTTGCATAAAAAAAAATGATGAAAAACTGGGGAAGTTTGATGCAAGATCTGATGAAGGAATATTTTTAGGATATCCATCCAAGAGTAAGGGTTAGAGGTGCTACAAAAAAAGACTACAGAAGATTGTGGAAAGCAGTGATGTAAGATTCGACGAAGATCTACCAAACAGAACAAGAAGCACACGATGTGGCAATCCTCCATATGATCATGAATATGAGAACCAAGATAATGATGAACTGAGCAAGACAACAAAAGATACCGAATTAAACTCAAAAGGTCCCTCAAGACACACTCAAAAGAATAATCTAGAAGATCAAATCATCGAGGACAAGAGTGTGGGCGTCCAGACAAGAAGACAACTTGTTGAATAGATAGAAGAAGTATACCTAGCCATGCTATCTCAAATAGATCCAAAGAAGTTCGCAGAAGTCAACAAGGACAAAAACTGTGTAAATTATATGAATGAAGAACTAGACCAAATTGAGAAGAAAAATACCTGGGAATTAATTCCAAGACCCACTGGGAAAAGTGTCATTGGCACGAAATGGATATTCAAGAATAAGATGAGTGAACAAGGTCAGGTAATCAGAATTAAAGCCAGACTTGTATGCAAGGGATACTCTGAAATTGAAGGACTTTATTATGATGAAACCTTTGCCCCTGTAGCCAGAATGAAAGCAATCGGAATGTTTTTTTCCTTTGCATGCTATCATGATTTCGAGTTATATCAAATGGATGTGAAGTATGCCTTCCTGAATGGAGATTTAGAAGAAGAAGTCTACATGGAACAACCCGAAGGATTCTCCTTAACAGATAACCATGACTATCTATGCAGATTAATGAAATCCTTATACGGGATGAAACAAGCTCCTCGTGCATGGTATTCAAGGCTGGAAAAATACTTGCAAAAACAAGGTTTTAAGAAAGGAGGAGTAGACAAATATTTGTACATAAAGGCTAATGAAAATGAACTCCTTGTTGGAAATATGATGCAAAGTGTTGTCCTTGATGGCAACCCACTTGATGGAGATGATGGCAACCTACTTGATAAAGTTGTCCTTGATGGAATGTGTCTTGCTGAACCTGTTAAATGATGTAAATTTGATGTATCTACAATGAGTACAGAAGGTAATGATGGAAGGAATGTCAGTATGTGCCAGAACATGATGAAAAGAGTATGTCTCAAGGCATACGCAGATTTTTCTAGACGAAGTAGCGTATGCACGCGGGAAATAACATGCCAAGTCGCGTATGGGAAAAAGTGCTCTAAATTTGTAAAACCAGGGGTAACTACCATGGTATTGACCCATTGTATTGAATGATGGTTCGCCTATGTGATCCCGTCTAGGAATACCATTGGAAGTAATGTGGTTTTGACTCATGGTATTGATGAAGGGTAACCCTATATAAGGAGAAGAAATTCATTGTGCAAAAGGTGTGCATGTGTCTGGGCTTTGATGAATACTTCACTCTCAAGTATATCTGTATGGTTGAACCCTGTTCCTAATTGATAGATCTGAATCTATGATGCACCTATGAACATGATGAAGGCTCAAGATCTCTAGATCTATAAATGGTGAATGTCAAGGATGATCTGAAAAGAAGTGAAGAAGACCTGGCGCAATCCTATTGAAGAGATTGAAGAAATCTGGGTAAGTTTATAGATCTGCTCTGTACTGCAAAGTTCATCTTTTATAGATCTATACGCAAGTTGGTTTCATGAAAAGCGCGTGTATACGCGGTCTCAGGGAAAGGAAAGCCAGATGCGTAGTTAGGATTTTCCCCCGAAAATGCAATCGGGCGGCGGTTCGTTCTTTCCGGAAAGGACATAATGTGGTCCGAGCGAACAAAAGCATGTATGATTTCCCCCGATCTACCTGCTGTTTAAATAATGTGTTTCCGCATATCTATTCCCGAATTCTCGGGGTTACAGGCGATATTTTGTTACGCGTCCCACCGTTCACGGAAGCATCTTCCCCATTATTAATGCGTGATAAGTGAAGGGTTGCGTTGTGCTTTTGAAAAAAAAAACTGATGGTGAAACGTGGTCCCAGCAGGCCGAGGGTCGAAGCCTTCGCCTTCGGTGGGGTTGTAGCTCCTTCCAGAGAGGTCAAACGCAGACAGGTTGGGGATCTCAGGATAGGTCGGCAAATGAGAGAAGGTTGTAGCCCTTCGTTATGGGTGCTCGCGTGTCGGCTTGACCGGCACCAGTACATGATTGTAAGAAGTTTTCTTAATAATAAATTTTGAAGGCTGAAACGACGGCAGTGGTGGTTTTCTCTCGAATTGGGTTTCCACCTAAAAATCCTGGTGTTCATGTGTGTTGCATATGTGTGATGATTATTATGTTATTTCTGCACCTGTTTACTGTTTCTGAAATATCTAATGAATGAATAAAGCAATGATCTGAGTTAATATTCAATCACATAATTAGATCTCTGGACATACGCGAGTTCTGTAAAGGATATCCGCGTATATACGCTTGTTGCCTTCAGTGAAGTAGCATATGGGTTTTTAGAAAGGAAAAATTAAAGTTTGATTCTCTGCACTAAATACTGATTCACCCCCCCCCCCTCCTCTCAGTATTTTCCCCAACAATTGGTATCAGAGGAGGTCCTTCTGAAAAAGCTTAGCCGCTAGAAGGAAGATCAAGCAAGATGACAAATCAAGATGGAACAGCATCTATCAATCTTCCACTCTTTAATGGAAGCAATTTAATCTTCTGGAAAATAAGGATGAGATCCTATCTTCAGTCTATGGGAGCAGATATATGGGCCATTGTTGAACAAGGATATCAATATCCAGCCGCAGTACCAACAGATCCCACAGAAAAGAAGAATTATGAAACAAATGCAAAGGCAGTCAATGCACTATTGGGAAGTCTAACTGAATCTGAATTTGTCAAGGTTATGCATCTAAATACAGCAAAGACAATATGGGACAAAATCATCCTAAGTTATGAAGGTGATGCAAAGGTCAAAAGTGCAAAACTCCAAACTCTCAGAATTGAATATGAAAATTTGAAATGCATAATGATGAGAGTATTGCTAGTTTCTTTTTACATCTTGATGATATTGTAAATCGTATGAGAAACCTGGGAGAAACAATAGCAGAATCTACTTTGGTTGAGAAAATCTTAAGATCGCTAACAGAAAAATTTGAATCAAAAGTCTCTGCTCTTGAAGAAAAACAGGATCTTCAAACTCTTATTGTGGTGCAACTTCATGGCATACTGACTGCATATGAAATGAGGAGAGGAGGACCATCTGAAGTCAAAGTGGTTGTTTTTAAAGTTTCTACAAAAGGGAAAGAAGTTAAAAAGGAAGGATCAAGATATATATCAGAAGAAGATGAGGCAAACTTTGTGAGAAGACTCCAACTAGGAACCGGAAGATTCAAAGGTAAGCTTCCTTTCAAATGTTTTGATTATGGAAGAGTTGGTCATTATGTGGCAAAATGTCCTTATAAAGAAACATCTGCTAAAGGGAAAGAAGTAGCAAGAAGGAATAAGAACCGATCTAGCACTAAGAAAAGTTACTATACTAATGAAGACAGTGATGGGTTATCTGATAGTGAGGAAGAATGTGAACAAGATCTTAGACTTCTCATGGCATTTGAAAATGATTCTAGAGAAGACAAGGATGTTTTTATGGATGCTCTAGATGACAATGATGTTCTTGATCAAAACAATCAACTCAAAGTTTGCTTGGAAGAAAGTAAAATAATCATATAGACTCTGAAAAGGCAGAATGAAGAAGCAAAGAAACATAATGAGAATTTAGAGTGTGAAGTAGTAAGTCTAAGAAAAGAACTTGATAAAGTAAAGACTCTGAATCTTAGATTTGCTAAAGGATCTGAAACCTTAGATGAGATTATCAAGGTACAACGTTCTCCTCTTATAAAGACAGGTCTTGGATATACCGGAGAATCCTCTCAGGCTTCAGCACCAAATTATCTAAAAGTAGCTACAGCTGGTTTACTACATTCAGCCACTCAGCAAGGGAATAAAGAATATTTACAGGTAAAGCATGATCATCACAATTCAAGGAACACTAACAGGAATGTCTTTCAAAGAAGCTACAACCAACAGGTAAATTCAAATAGAAGATTTCATGATCGCAAAAATTTCTACTTCAATGGAAAATGTTTCTCATGTCACAATTTTGGTCATAAAGATGTTCAATGTGTTGCCTATAAAACCATCATGACAAGAGAAGCAAGAAAGAAAAGGATGGATATTGAACCAAATAAGAACATCTATAACAACTTTTCTCCTCTTCAAAATGAAGTTTAATGTACTTATTGCAATAACTTTGGCCATTTAGAATCTGAATGCAGGAGCAAAGTCCAGCCAAAACAGGATTTTCCTTCAAGTTCCAAAGTATGGAAAAAGAAGGAATTACAGGTTGAAAATTTTGGGATAGCGTTATTTGCAGAAGGTGAAGAAAATCAATGGTACATTGATAGTGGATGCTCAAGACACATGACAGGTGACAAAAGCAAAATTCTTGCATATAATGCTCTAGAAAAAGAAAAGAAAGTTACATTTGGAAATGATACCCCTGCTGTAATTAAAGGAAAATGGTCCGTGTTTCTAAAATAAAAGGTGAAGGCTAATGATGTCATGTATGTGGATGGATTAAGGCATAACCTGTTAAGTGTAAGTCAAATGTGTGATCAAGGAACTGAAGTTGTCTTTAGTTCAAAGGAATGTGTGGTTCGTGATATTGATACAGGTAAAACTATTATAAAAGGGAAAAGAACTCCAAGGAACCTATATGTATTAAAGAAATGCAAAGATCAATGTTACTTGAGAAAATCTTCAGAAAATTGGGTTTGGCATAGAAGGCTGGGGCATCTGAGCTTCTCTCAAATCAACAAATCAAGCAGACTTCAAGCTGTTCGTGGTATTCCCAATATTACTCTACCAGAGAGTATCATATGCAAATCTTGCCAATTCGATAAGCAGACTAGAGTATAATTTAATGCCAAAGAAGGATCATCAAGTAAGCCTCTTGAACTCATTCATACTGACATATGTGGACCTATGAGGAAAAATTCACCACGTGGGGAAGAATACTATATCTTATTTATTGATGATTTCTCTAGAATGTGTTGGATTGGGTTGATTAAACACAAAGATGAAGTATCAAAAATTTCGTATCTTCTGCAAGCACCAGAACAATGATCTTAAAACTGCTAGTTGCTAGATCTGATCGAGGAGGAGAATATACATCAAATGAATTCCTTGAATTTTGTGAACAACATGGCATAAAAAGACAGCTTCTTCCAGTCAAAATACCCATGTCATGTCATATGTAAAAGAATAGAATAGAATAATTAATAAGACAGAGCTATTCTAGATGATTCTCATAACACCTTGACATTTTCTTAAAAGAAGAAGACACAGAAGGTAAACATTTCAACAAGGCAGGCACTGGGTGAAGAAAAACAAACCTATACAGAACTCTATGTATGGTAATTTCTCTCAGGAATAGTCAGAGAGTTTTTGGAAGTAAATGATTTATCAAAAATAATGATGAAAAGCTTGGCAAGTTTGAACCTAGATCAAATGAAGGGATACTTCATGGTTACTCATCTACAAGCAAAGCATACAAATGCTACAATAAAAGGCTTCGAAATATTGTTGAATGTATTGATGTTGTTGTTGATGAGTCTCCTGCAGCCCCTAAAGAAGAAAAAAAAACAACAGAAGAAGATGATGGTGACTATTGTCCTTCTACATCAAATAGGAATGATATAGACAGTGGATCCAATGAAGAACCTGAAGATGATTTATCTGAAAAGGCTCCTTCCAGATATGTTTAGAAGAATCATCCGGAATCTCAGATTTTGGGAGATAAGGCATCAGGTGTACAAACAAGAAGGACTCTTGTAGGATCCTCTAGCTATCTGGCATTTCTATCCACCATTGAACCACACAATGTCAATCAAGCTAGCAAAGATGAATGTTGGGTTCAAGCCATGAATGAAGAACTTGATCAAATTGAAAAAAATGACACTTGGGAATTCGTACCAAGACCTCATAACAAAAATGTCATTGGAACTAAATGGATATTCAAAAACAAGTTAAATGAAAATGGGGATGTCATAAGAAATAAAGCTAGACTTGTTTGCAAAGGGTATACTCAACAAGAAGGTATAGACTTTGAAGAAAATTTTTCTCCTGTAGCTAGACTTGAAGCCATAAGAATGTTTCTTGCTTTTTCAAGTTTTCGACAAATCAAAGTTTATCAAATGGATGTTAAATCTGCATTTCTCAATGGTGATCTAGAAGAAGAAGTTTATATAGAACAACTAGAAGGATTCATTTTGGGAAATGATGAAAATCTTGTTTTTAGACTTAAAAAGGCCCTATATGGTCTCAAACAAGCTCCAAGGGCATGGTATTATCGCCTTGACAAATATCTTCATCAACAAGGATTTTCAAAGGGGTCTGCTGATAGCAACTTATACACAAAAATTGAAAATGATAAACTATTGATTGTGGTTGTATATGTTGATGATATCATTTTTGGAAGTAATGAAGAATCTATGAGTCAGAAATCTGCTTCTGTCATATAGCAAGAATTTGAAATGTCTTTACTTGGGGAACTAACATTCTTTCTTGGCTTGCAAGTGCATCAAACTACAGATGGTATATTCTTATCACAAGAAAAATACCTTAAGCAAATTCTGAAGAAGTATGGCATGGAAGAGTGTAAACCTGTAAGTACACCAATGATAACCAGATGTAATCTCAGTTCTCATGATGATTCTCCCATGGTGAACCAACCAGATTACAGATCTATGATAGGAAGTCTTCTTTATCTCACTGGGACTAGACCAGATATTATGCATGCAGTTGGGATTGTTGGACGATTTCAAGCCAATCCAAAGGAGTCTCATCTTCAGGCTGTCAAAAGAATATTCAAATATCTACAAGGAACTCAAGACTTTGTACTATGGTATCCAAAGAATGCTGATCTTACTCTTCATGCTTACACTGATGCAGATTGGGCTGGAAATGTTGATGATCGGAAAAGCACAAGTGGTGGTGCATTCTATATGGGGCCCCAGTTGGTATCTTGGCTCAGTAAGAAGCAAAGTTCTATTGCCTTATCTACTTCTGAAGTAGAATATGTGGCTGCCACATCTTGTTGCACTCAACTCCTTTGGATGATGCAAACCTTGGAAGATTTTCAAATCAAATGTACTTCTCCTATCTCCATTATGTGTGATAATACAAGTGCCATCAGTATCTCAAAGAATCTTGTTATGCGTTCGAAGACCAAGCACATCCCCATCAAGTATCACTTCTTACGTGAACAAGTGCTTGAACAAAAGGTGAAGTTGGAGTATGTTCCCTCCAAAGAAAAAGTTGCTGATATTTTTACCAAACCTCTGCCCAGGGAAGCGTTCGAATATCTTAGACAAAAGCTGGGTGTTGTCTCTGCCTCTCAGAAGATTAGATCTGATTAAATTCAGAAGATTAAATTGGATACACAGGTTTCTTTACCGACAGTCACGTACATACGCTAGTTTATACACAGAAAGCTGCGTATGGTTGGTTGCTGATAATTTTTTATTGGGGTTGCACAAGCTAAGGAGGAGCCTTGGTCATATAGAAAGGAGACTTGGATGCATTGTTTCAGGGGGAGCATTAGCCTTGCTAAGTATAATGCATTGTTGGCAGTATGATGATTCTGAAATATAATCTCTTTCTTGAGATCTTGTTGATTTTTGTTACAAAAGGTCATTTTTGTAATTGGTTGAAAAAGGGCATGTTGAAACCCATGATATAAATTTGTAATATTCAGTCATGTAAAGACTTGTTCAAATCTGTAAACCCACTTGGTTGGGTAGTTGAGTCAAAATATGTAAATCCACTTGGTTGGATCTGTAATGTAAGTATGAGTCCTTGGTGATACGAAGGTCATAGAGTTGTGTACTTCATTGTAAAATATGTTTGAAGCTTCAGCTTGAACTCAGGGGGAGCATGGTAACTTCAGTGCACTTCAGATCTGCAAAGCACTTCTTTCTACATAAGGAGAAAAACCTTGTGTTGATTTTGATCTGCCCTTTTCCCTTGATGACAAAGGGGGAGAGTGACATGTGACATGGTGTTTGAATAGGGGGAGAATATCATTATGCTTAATGTACCTATCTGATGTATATCATTATGCTTAATGTACCTATCTGATGTGGTGATCAAACACCATTGTGGTTGCCATCAAGTCCAAAGGGGGAGATTGTTGGCAATATGATGGAGAGTATTGTCCTTGATGGCAACCCACTTGATGAAGATGATGGCAAACTACTTGATAAAGTTGTCCTTGATGGAATGTGTCTTGTTGAACCTGTTAAATGATGTAAATTTGATTTATCTACAATGAGTACAGAAGGTAATGATGGAAGGAATGTTAGTATGTGACAGAACATGATGAAAAGAGTATGTCTCAAGGCATACGCGGATTTTTCTAGATGAAGTAGCGTATGCATGCGGGAAATAACGTGCCAAGTCACGTATGGGAAAAAGCGCTCTAAATTTTTAAAACCAGGGGTAACTACCATGGTATTGACCCATTGTATTGAATGATGGTTCGCCTATGTGATCCGGTCCAGGAATACCATTGGAAGTAATGTGGTTTTGACTCATGGTATTGATGAAGGGTAACCCTATATAAGGAGAAGAAATTCATTGTGCAAAAGGTGTGCATGTGTCTGGGCTTTGATGAATACTTCACTCTCAAGTATATCTGTATGGTTGAACCCTGTTCCTAATTGATATATCTGAATCTATGATGCACCTATGAACATGATGAAGGCTCTAGATCTCTAGATCTAGAAATGGTGAATGTCAAGGATGATCTAAATAAAAGGGTGAAGAAGACCTGGCGCAATCCTGTTGAAGAGATTGAAGAGATCTGGGTAAGTTCATAGATCTGGTCTGTACTGCAAATTTTATCTTTTATAGATCTATACGCAGGTTCGTTTCATGAAAAGCGCGTGTATACGCAGGTCTGTGGAAAGAAAAGCGCGTATGCGCAGTTAGGGATTTTCCCTGAAAATGCACTGAAGTATACGCGGGTTCGTCTTCTGGAAAGCGCGTATATACGCGGGTCTGATTAAATAAAAGCATGTATGATTTCTGATCTAATGGTTGCTGAAGGTTGAATGTGTTTCTGCATATCTATTCTGAAGTCTGGGTTATATCTGATATTCTGGTTACAGTGGTCTCACTGTTCTGTTTGAAGCAATGAGCAAGGTATGATTGTTGATAAGTGAAGGGTTGCATTGAAGTTGTTTGATCCAGTTTGAAAATTGATGAAACGTGGTCTGCAGTGGTGCTGAGGGTCGAAGCCTTCAGTCAAGGGGTTGTAGCTCCCTTCCAGGAGAGGCTGGTAAACGAGAGCAGGGGGTTGTAGCTCCCTTCCAGGATAGGCTGGTAAACGAGAGAAGGTTTTATCCTTCTGCAGGTGGGTGCCTGCGTGCTGGTTTGAGTCTGCACCAGTACATGATTGTAAGAAGTTTTCTTAATAATAAATTTTGAAGGCTGAAACGACGGCAGCGGTGGTTTTCTCCCGAATTGGGTTTCCACCTAAAAATCCTGGTGTTCATGTGTGTTGCATATGTGTGATGATTATTTTGTTCTGTCTGCACCTGTTTACTGTTTCTGAAATATCTAATGAATGAATAAAGCAATGATCTGAGTTAAGATTCAATCACATAATTAGATCTCCCGGACACGAGTTCGTAGCGATATCTCGTATACGTTAGTTGCTTGAAAGTAGCAGCGGATGTGGTTTTGGGGAAAAGGCAAGAGTTTACCTTCGGACTCAACACCTATCTACCCCCCCCCCCCGCATTTTTCCCAACACTCCTAATTGTAGTAGTATATGTATATGATATCATGTTTGGTAGCAACAGAGATGAGTTAACAAAAGAATTCGTTGAAGAAATGAAATCAGAATTTCAGATGCCTATGATTGGATAGATCACCTTTTATTTAGGACTTCAAATTCAACAAAAGAACACAAGAACATTCATCTCACAAGAAAAATACTGAAGAGAGATGTTAAAAATGTTCCAAATGGAAGACTGCAAACCTGTGACAACTCCCATGATCACTGGATGCAAACTATGTGCTAATGATGGATCTGCAAATATAGATCGAAGACTTCACAGATCCATGTAAGGAAGTCTGCTATACCTAACTGCTTTTAGACCAGACATTATGTTGGCAGTAGGACTTGTGGCAAGATATCAAGCAGCGACAAAAAAAAATCACTTGCAATCAAGAGAATATTTAGATATCTACAAGGAATTGCACACTATGGCCTATGGTATCCAAAAGGAAAAAATTTCACATTGACAACATAAATAGATGCAGATTGGGCCAGCTGTGTGGATGACAGGAAAATCACAAGTGGAGGTGCATTCTATTTGGGAAAAATTCTAGTGGCATTGCTAAGCAAGAAGCAAACTTCTATCTCTCTATCTACAGCAGAAGCAGAATACATAGCAGCAGCAGTGTGTTGCACACAAGTAATGTGGATGAAACAAACTCTCTAAGACATGAAGGTAAGCATTGATTAACCCATTTCTATCAAATGTGACAATACAAGTGCAATAAGTATATCAAAAAATCATGTACTTCATTAAAAAACAAAGCACATCCCAATAAAGTATCACTTCCTCAGAGAACAACTAGCACAGAAATTAGTAAACTTGGAATATGTACCAACCAAGGAACAAATAGTAGACATATTCAAAAACCTCTTGCTAAAGAACCATTCGAATATCTAAGAGACAAACTAGCGGTAGTGTCTACAGATGTTACTCTCTAACATGATCACAAATCAAAAAGAAAAAAAAGAAAAAAAAAAGGGGACTGCATACAAGAAACAGGATCAGTGCAGAAGACAAGTGATAGTCAATATCAGACAAGAAAGCATCTTTTGAGGGGGAGAGTAGTCAATAAATTGTCATCAAAGAGCTATAACATTGAAGCAGTGCATGGAACAGGTCCTCAAAATCATAGGAAATGAAAATATGTGCAACCCTGTGCCATTGATGTCAAAGGGGGAGGAAAAGTAAGCAAAGGAAGTACTGGAGGAAGCATTGGAGTATTTCCATGAATGCCAAAGGCGGAGACTATTAGAAATATTGTCATTGATGGAAAAGGAGCACAAAGGAGTAGCACCAAGACAAGGGATCAGATCAGATTCAAATGAAATTATTGCAGAGAAATAAAGTAAAGTGGCAAAGGCTACAAGAGAAGGGTTTAGACAGAAAGTAGTTTTTTGAATAGTTAGGTTTTTGTTTTGTAAGCCTACAAGAAAATTACATAGAAAGGCCACTGATACAGTGTTGGAAATGTTGTCATTGATAACAAAGGAGTTTGCAAAGAGGCAGCAGAGAAAGCAGCAGACAAGGAAAAGAGGCAGGCTAGGAAGTTGATAAAACAAATTCTATAGGAAAGAGCTTTGATTTCAATAAGAACTTGTACGAGAACCAGTGATGTTTAAACTCTATAATAAGGGTCTCCATGTGATTCACCTTTTGAAGTATGTGGATGTGGGCACAATGATGTAACTTCGCCCTATTCAAAGAGAAATATTGGAAACTGTTAATCGAGGACAGTCCTGCGAAAATACCTGCATAGAGAATTGCATAGGACTGCGTAGAGAACTTGGCCAGAACCAGAAAGTCCTGTAAGTAAACTCATTGTGTGAAAAAAGAAATCGTTTCAGGGTTATCTGTGCAGTGATCGAATTAAATTCTATGTGCATATCTATATAGAGGTTCTTGACAATTAAATTCCTGCGGCAATGATAAAATGTCTTGAATCTCCTTAACAGCTGCCTGTCAATTTAATGATGAAAGTGTATGGAGAATGTGCATCAAAACCTATGTTGAGGGTAAAAGACCACTAGTCGAATGAGGCACCCATTGTATGACGAAGAGTGTTTCTGTTGAATTCCTGTATATAGAATACGTTGTAAATGATGGCCTGCACGCATTGTTGCAACTGTGAAATGCCGAGGTTGGTTGCCGTGAACCCAACCCTGTGCAGGTCGTTTTAATTGCACATTTGACATGGCTTGTATCAATGTTTTCGAACAGCTACAACCTAGAATTTGACAATTACTCTAAGAGAAACATAGCGATGATGGAGCAAAGGAATGGAACCTTGAGAAAGAAGAGCGGAACTCATAAATAATAAAGGCGGATGGAACCTTGAGCGAAGGAGAGGAACCACGAGCGGAGTGAACAGTAAAGGCGGGATTTCGGTTTTCATCGGACCACTTTAGACGGGCAAGCGGTATTCAAGAAATCGGAGTGATTCCATAGAGTAGTTGACACATGGCATACAACAGGGTCCCAAAAACCACTCATATCACACATTATAGTTCGTGCATCTATGCCAAGCGATATCCGTCAGATCGTGTGGAGCAAGGTGACGTGTTCTCCGCCGTCGGATATGAAGGGCCATTTAAGCGCTGGGGTGCAGTCCAACACGCAAATATTGAATCAAGCGATATCCGTCGGATCAGCTGAAGCAGCACGACGGTATTATAACCGTTGGATCATGATCGAAGTTACACAGAGGTATGTTAAATGTTGGGGCCCGAACATTATAAAGATTAGTGCTGGGACTTAATCTACGCCAAGGTTTATTTACGGGTTTTAACATTTGAGTTAGGAAGGATGTATAATATATGTGGATACATTACGCTTAATGAAAAGGCCGAGGTTATTATCGCCGAAAGTCGGGTTTAATCAAAGTCAAAGTTTATATTCCAAGGTATGGGCCAGCGTTTGTTTGTTGTTTATGAAATCATCGAAATATAAATGTGTGGGCCAGTGTGGGTTAAGTGGTTATGCCGAAAGGAGAACAGGAGTTAACGTTACAGTCTTTTGACTTTGAAATGTATTCAGTTAAAATTGAATAGAGGGTTCAATTATATAGTGCGAAATTCTATGGGGCCCGAAGATATTATATGAGTGTTTCTTGTAAACACAAAACCAAAGGTTAAATTGTTGATGGTTCATGATAAATATTGTGAGTACTGATATATCTGTGTTGTTAAAAAGGTTTTATAAAAACGCCGAGAGTTATTTTATGTTTGATTAAAAGTAGTTGTACATACAGCAGTTATATAATTGCAATGAACAGGGAACTGAATAAAAGAGAAAATGAAAAAAGAGTGGAGTGGGATGAATATGTATGGAAAAGGAAAAATAAGAGGAGAGCGTGCAAAGATGAAATTTCGGTGAACAGGAATGTGTACAGGAATGAATTGAATAGGTGAATAAGCACAGAAAATAGGAAAATATGCAAAAGACAGTGAACAAAGTATGCATGACAACTGCATGACTGCTACAAAAAGGAAAAAACCAGCAAGCCAAGGGCTGAGTGAATTTTATATACTATAACTGAAAATGTAAATGTTTTATTTGTTTTATATTGTTTGTGATGTAAAGGCAAGTATCCTAAGGAAAAGAAAAATCCCACTGTAACATGGAAATTTTTACATATTGTTATAATTTTAAATGAGTTGGACAAAGGAATGATAAGACAGAAGTCAAAGAGTCATGGCTGTTCACTCCAAATTCCTTGTGGAATACAAACAGTCATGTAATTAACTCTATATATAATATCAACTTGATATGCATAAGATGTGAGATAGAGTAAGAATACAGAATGAAAAGTATAGAAGATTGAGGCAGAGAAGATTAGGAAGAGAGGAGCAAAAAGAGATGCTACAGAATAAAGCTGATATCTGAGGTAAATCAGCAAACATTTCTTGTGATAAAGTGAGGAAGTTGGAGCTTCCCTATCAAGTTGAAGCTTGATAGTTGTCAGTTGTAGCTGACTGAGGTTGGATCCTCCTGTAGGTTGGTGCCTGCAGAAAATTGAAGGGAGTTGGAGCTTCCTTGCAAGTTGTAGCTTGCAGAATTGAGGCTGGAGCCTCCTATGCCTGCAGAAAAACAGTGTTGAGAGGGAGTTGGAGCTTGCCTTTGCATCACAACAATAATAAAATGTGGTTTTCTCCCTTTATGGGTTTCCACTTATATCTGCTATCTCTATCTGTGTTGCTTGTGTACTGATATGATTTACCAAATCTGCATAATGTTTGCTGCTCTCGTAATAAGTTTGATGACACATTAATTTAATACTTGCTGCAACATATTAAGACTGTTCATGTACTAAGGTTGATTATAAAAATAAGCTATAAATAAGCTGATGAAAATTTTAAAAAGCTCATGTATGTGTTAAACTGATTCACCCCTGCCCCCCCTCTCAGTTTAACTAAGAATTCAACAATGGGTATCAGAGCGGGTTCCTTTGTACCAGTTTAACAACTGAAAGGAGATCCTAGGTTCTCAGGATGGCTAGTAAAGAAGGATGCTTAACCAATAAAGCCCCTTTCTTTACGGGTGCAAATTATGCTTTCTAGAAAATCAGAATGAGGACATACATAATGTCTCTAGGAATAGAAGTTTGGGCTGCTCTGGAATTAGGATATGCCCCAAAGGCAACTGACACAGAAAAAGAAACCAAACAAGATTTTGTAGATAACGCAAAAGCCATGAATGCCATCTTAAATGGATTGTGTGAAGCAGAGTTTATCAAAGTAATGCACAAAGACACTGCCAAAGAAATGTGGGATACTCTGGAGAACATCCATGAAGGAGACAAGAAGGTTAAGACTACCAAAATTCAAGTCTATAAAGCCCAGTTTGAGAAATTAAAAATGAATGATGATGAAGACATTGCTAGATTCTTTCTAAGGGTTGCAGAAATAGTAAATAACATGAAGGCTCTAGGTGAAACCATAAAAGAAGTTGTAATTGTACAAAAGATTCTAAGATCTCTTCCACCCAGATTTAATCCCAAGGTGTCTGCAATAGAAGAAATAGCTGATTGGGAGACCTTGACCATGAACCAACTACTTGGAAATCTAACAGCATATGAAATGAGGCTCCCACAAAAGAAGCCAAGTACGAGGGAGGCAGCCTTTAAAATAGAAAAGAAGAAAGAAGAAGAGGAAGACATATGCTCTTGCTCAGATGAAGAAGAAGCAAAATTCGTCAAGAAACTTGATAGAGGCTCAGGTAAATACAAAGGTAAACTTCCTTTCAAATTCTTTAACTGTGGAAGAGTTGGACACTATGCAACTAAATGTCCTCTCAAGAAAGTAAGGAATCAGGCCCAAGAATTAGAGAAAAATACATCCAAGAACTGGAAGAATGGAAAGAAGTTCAGCAAAAAATCCTTCTATTCTCAACAAGACATGAGTACATCTGAAGACTCAGATGAACTCTCAAGTGAAGAAGGAACCTCTGAATTTTTATTGATGGCCATAGAAGAACTTGAATGACTCCTGCTAGAAGATGTAGAAGAATAAGGTGAAGTCGACCTTGAGGGGGAGCTAAGAAGTGCTCTGGAGGAGATTGACAGACTCAAACTAAAGTGCTGAAAACAAAATAACATTCTCCTCAATTATGTGAGAGAAGAGAATAATTCAGAAGCCCTCATGCAGCTGAAGGTAGAGCTTGAAGAAGCCAAGAAGATAGAAGACATGTTACTTCAGCAAATCAAGGATAAAACTCGAGAACAAAAGAGGCTGGAAGAAGAAGTTGTATTTATGAGGAAGAAATTAGAAAATGCTCAGAGGAAAGTGTCTACAAATCCCTCTCAAACAACAAGCTCTAGTAAGTTGAATGAAAAACTGGATGCTCAAAGATCTCCTATGATAAAAACAGGAATAGGCTATGAAGAAGAATCAAGTAAAAGCAAAGAAAAGGAAAACAGAGAGATTATTTTTGTAAAAGAAAAGAAGAATGATGAAGCATCTCAGACAATTCCTACAAAAGAAAAAACATGTAATAAGGAAGACAGAGATCAGCAGAAACCTCTAGTAACAAAGAAGGAAATAAATACTAAGACAACAAAAAAAGGATTATATGCCCCTGAGTATGTCAAATTTGAAATCCATCAAAGGAGATTCTTCCCTCCTATGAAGAATGCCACTTGTTATGTCTGCCACAAGCAGGGACACATTGCTGCATATTGTCATGCAAGGAGGAGTAATTCAAACTAGCAAAAGATGCAAAAAGTGAAGAGACTGTCTCAAACAAACAAATGGAGAAGACAACCTTACATCAGGTATGCAAATAATTTCTATGGTTACTATTTTTATTGTAAGAAATCTGGCCATAAGATCATTGAGTGTATAAATTATGGACAAAGAGTGATGTTCAACACCCTAAGGGGGTTTATGAATCAACGAAATTTTGCTCATACTCACGATTCTGAAAAAATTATAATCAAATGCTGTGCATGCAATCAAGTTGGACACATGCCTTCCAAATGTACTCTCAGAAGAAGCAATTCATCATCTCACAAAAGATACCAAACAAAAGGATGCTTCCAGTGGATAAAGAAGGTGAATAAATGTGACTTGCCTCTAAATGCTCAAAAACTAAAAAGCCAGTGGTATTTGGATAGTGGCTGCTCAAAACACATGACTGGAGACAGAAGTAAGTTTATTACTCTTGATGAAAAGAAATCTCGCAATGTTACTTTCCGAAATTATAAATCAGGAAAAATAAAAGGAAAATGCTCAGTCAGTCTAGATAATGGAAAAGGAAAGGCCTAAGATGTACTATTTTTAGATGGGCTGAAAGCTAATTTGCTGAGTGTCAGTCAAATGTGTGATAAAGGCTGTGAAGTTATTTTTAGAGCACAAGATTGTGAAGTTAGATCAAGCACCACAGGTAAGAATCTGCTCAAAGGAGTTCGAACAGAGAGTAATGTTTACATTGTGAAAGAGGAATATGAAGCATTTCGTCTTAGCAAACTTGAGGATTCATGGTTATGGCATAAAAGGTTGGGACATCTTAGCTTTGATCACATCATCAGATTAAACAGGAAGAAAGCTGTCAGAGACATGCCAGAAATAAAAATACCTTCTAATACCATATGCAAATCTTGTCAATTGGGAAAATAGACCCCCACATCATTTAAGGCCAAAGATGATTTATCAACAAGAAGACCACTCCAGCTTGTGCACATGGACCTATGTGGACCTGCAAGAACTAAAACTCCAAGTGGAGAATCCTACTTCACGCTAATAATTGATGACTTCTCTAGAATGACATGGGTGGTATTCCTGAAGAATAAATCAGAAGCTCTGGAAAAATTTAAGATATTCAAAGCATTAGCAGAAAATCAAACAGGATGCAAACTAAAATACATCAGATCAGACAGAGGAGTTGAATTCACAGACTATGACTTTGCTGACCTATGCAATGAACATGGGATAAAGCAACAATTTACTATTACAGGGACACCTCAACAGAATGGAGTAGCAGAGAGACAAAACAGATCTATACAACAAATGGCTAGAGCCATGATGCAAGAGAGTAATATTGCTCAAACTTTCTGGGCAGAAGCAGTACACACACCCGTGCATATCCTTAACAAAGCTCACTTAAGGCCAAGCAGTGACAAGGCTCCCTATGAACTATGGCATTGGAAACCAGCTTCAATCAAACATTTTAGAATATTTGGAAGCAAATGTTACATAAAGAATAATGATGAAAATCTTGGGAAATTTGATGCAAGAGCAGATGAAGGGATATTTCTAGGATATGCTTCTAAAGGTAAAGGGTACAGGTGTTACAACAAGACTCTTCGAAAAATAGTAGAAAGCATTGATGTGAGATTTGATGAAGAACTTCCAAACAACACAAAAGATACAGAATGCAGCAGTCCATCAGACAACCATGAAGAAGAATACCAAGATGATGATGAAACAAGCAAGACAACAGAAGATGCTGAACTGAGCTCTAAAGCCCCTTCTAGGTATACTCAAAAGAACCATCCTAAATATCAGATCATTGGAGACAAAAGAGTAGGGGTCCAAACTAGAAGGCAGCTAACAGAACAGACAGAAGAAGTATACATAGCCATGTTATCACAAATAGAGCCAAAGAAGTTTGAAGAAGCCAGCAAGGACAAGTATTGGGTGAAGGCAATGAACGAAGAATTCGACCAAATTGAGAAGAACAATACCTAGGAACTAGTTCCTACACCAATTGAGAAAAATATCATTGGCTCAAAATTGGTATTCAAGAATAAAATGAATAAGCAAGGACAGGTAATCAGGAATAAAGCTAGACTAGTTTTCAAAGGATATTCACAAATCGAAGGACTTGATTACGATGAAACATTTTCCCCAGTAGCCAGGATGGAAGCCATTAGAATGTTTCTGGCCTTTGCATGCTACCAAGACTTCAAGGTATATCAAATGGATGTGAAATCTGCATTCCTGAATGGAGATCTAGAAGAAGAAGTCTACATGGAACAACCATAAGGTTTCTCTTTAACAGCCAAAGAAGACTATGTGTGTAGACTGAAGAAGGCTCTCTATGGACTGAAACAGGCTCCTCGTGCTTGGTACTTAAGACTAGATAAGCATTTGCAAAAATAAGGCTTTAAGAGACGGAGTAGACAACAATATATATATAGAAGCCCATGAAAATGAACTCCTGATTGTTGTAGTGTATGTTGATGACATTATGTTTGGAAGCAACAGAGATGAACTAGTAAAAGGGTTTGCTGAGGAGATGAAATCAGAGTTTGAGATGTCCATGATTGGAGAGCTCAGTTTCTACTTAGGACTTCAAATTAAGCAAAAGAACACAGGTACATTAATCTCACAGGAAAAATACTTAAAAGAAATGTTGAAAAAATTCAAAATGGAGGACTGCAAACCTGTGTCAACTCCCATGATCACGGGATCCAAGCTGTGTGTTGATGATGGATCTACTAATATAGATCAAAAACTCTACAGATCCATGATACGAAGTCTGATGTATCTCACAGCATCAAGACCAGACATCATGCTAGCAGTAGGACTAGTGGCTAGATATCAAGCAGCACCTAAACAAAATCACCTTCTTGCAGTATAAAGAATATTCAGATATCTACAAGGAAAAACACAGTATGGGATTTGGTATCCTAAAAGCAAAAACTTCACTGTGACAGAATACACAGATGCAGGTTGGGCTAGCTGTGAGGATGATAGGAAAAGTACAAGTGGAGGTGCATTCTATCTAGGAGAAAGTCTTGTGGCATGGTTAAGCAAGAAGGAAACATCTATCTCTCTGTCTACAGCAGAAGCAGAATATATAGCAGCAGCAACATGTTGTACACAAGTCATGTGGATGAAGTAAACCCTCCAAGACATGAAGGTAAGCATTGATGAACCTATCTCAATCAAATGTGATAATACAAGTGCTATACGTATATCTAAAAATCCCGTGCTTCACTCAAAAACTAAACATATCCCAATCAAGTATCATTTTCTTCGAGAACAAGTGGCTCAGAAGATAGTAAAACTGGAGTATGTACCAACAAAATAATAGACAGTAGATATATTTACCAAACCGCTTGCTAGAGAACCATTTGACTATTTGAGAGATAGACTAGGGGTAGAATCTGTAGATGCTACTCTCTGATATGAAGAGAAAGCACAGTTTCATGGGGAGAACATAAATGAAAATATCATTCGAGGGGGAGATCAGCTAGCAAAGGAAGCATGAAATAGGTCCTTAGGATCAGAGGATAGAATCTACACTAAAGAAATGGGCAACCCCTTGCCATTGATGTCAAAGGGGGAGGAAGAGCTAGCAACAGAAGAAAGGGTCCTAAAAGGAAAGTAGAGGAAGCGTATTGCCATCAATGCCAAAGGGGGATACTGTTGGAAATGTTGTCATTTATGGCAAAGGAGTTGGAAAAGAGGCAACAGAGAAAGCAGCAGACAAGGAAAAGAGGCAGGCTAGGAATTTGATGAAACAAATTCTATATGAAAGAGCTTTGATTTCAAGAAGAACTTGTACGAGAACCAGTGATGTTTAAACTTTGTAATAAGGGTCTCCATGTGATTCACCTTTTGAAGTATGTGGATGTGGGCACAATGATGTAACTTCGCTCTATTCAAAGAGAAAGATTGGAAACTGTCAATCGAGGATAGTCCTGCGAAAACACCTGCATAGAGAACTTCATAGGACTACATAGAGAACTTGGCCAGAACCAGAAAGTCCTGTAAGTAAACTCATTGTGCGAAGAAAGAAATTTTTTCAGGGTTATCTGTGCAGTGATCGAATTAAATTTTATGTGCATATATATATAGAGGTTCCTGAAAATTAAATTCCTGTGGCAATGAGAAAATGTCTTGAATCTCCTTAACAGCTGCCTGTCTATTTAATGATGAAAGTGTATGGAGAATGTGCATAAAAACCTGTGTTGAGGGTAAAAGACCACTGGTCGAATGAGGTGCCTACTGTATGACGAAGAGTAATTCTGTTGAATTCCTGTATATAGAATACATTGTAAATGATGGCCCTGCACGCATTGTTGAAACTATGAAATGCCGAGGTTGGTTGCTGTGAACCCAACCTTATGGGGGTCGTTTTAATTGATCATTTGAAATGGCCTGTATCAATGTTTTCAAATAGCTACAACCTAGAATTTGACAATTACTCTAAGAGAAACATAGCGATGACGGAACAAAGGAATGGAACCTTGAGAAAGAAGAGCGGAACTCATAAATAATAAAGGCGGATGGAACCTTGAGCGAAGGAGAGGAACCACGAGTGGAGTGAACAGTAAAGGCTGGATTCTGGTTTTCATCGTACCGTTTTCGACGAGCAAGCATTATTCAAGAAATCGGAGTGATTCCATAGACCAGCTAACACGTGGCATACGGCGGGGTCCCAAAAACCACTCATATTGCACATTATCGTTCGTGCATCTATGCCAAGTGATATCCATTGGATCGTGTGGAGCAAGGCGACGTGTTCTCCGTCGTCGGATATGAAGGGTTGTTTAAGCGTTGGGGTCTAGTCCAACATGCAACTATTGAATGTTAACTCACGTGCAAGTTAACCAAGCGATATCTATCGGATCAGCTGAAGCAGTGAAATGGGCTTATAATCATTGGATCGTGATCGACGTTACACAGAGGTATGTTAAATGTTGGGGCCCGAACATTATAAATATTAGTGTTGGGACTTAATATATGCCAAGGTTTATTTACGGGTTTTAACATTTGAGTTAGGAAGGATGTATAATATATGTGGATACATTACGCCTAATGAAAAGGCCGAGGTTATTATCGCCGGAAGTCGATTTTAATCAAAGTCGAAGTTTATATTCCAAGGTATGGGCCAGCGTTTGTTTGTTGTTTATGAAATAATCGAAATTTAAATGTGTGGGCCAGTGTGGGTTAAGTGGTTATGCTGAAAGGAGAACAAGAGCTAACATTACAGTCTTTTTACTTTCGAATGTATTCAGTTAAAATTGAATAGAGGGTTCAATTATACAGTGTGAAATGCTATGGGGCCCGAAGATATTATATGAGCATTTCTTGTAAACACGAAACCAAAGGTTAAATTGTTGATGGTTCATGATAAACATTGTGAGTACTGATATATCCGTGTTGTTAAAAAGGTTTTATAAAAATGTCGAGAGTTATTTTATGTTTGATTAAAAGGAAGTTGTACATACAGTATTTATATAACTGCAATGAACAGGGAACTGAATAAAAGAGAAAATGAAAAAAAGAGTGGAGTGGGATGAATGTGTATGGAAAAGGAAAAAGAAGAGGAGAGCGTGCAGAGATGAAAGTTAGGTGAACAGGAATATGTATAGGAATAAATTGGACAGGTGAATAAGCACAGAAAACAGGAAAATATGCAAAAGACAGTGAACAAAGTATGCAGGACAGCGGCATGACTACTACAGAAAGGACAAAACCAGCAAGCCAAGGGTTGAGTGAAGTTTATATACTGTAACTGAAAATGTAAATGTTTTATTTGTTTTATATTGTTTGTGATGCAAAGGCAAGTATCCTAAGGAAAAGAAAAATCCCACTGTAACATGGAAATTTGTACATATTGTTATAATTTTAAATGAGTTGGACAAAGGAATTAGAAGACAAAAGTCAAAGAGTCATGGCTGTTCACTCCAAATTTCTTGTGGAATACAAATAGTCATGTAATGAAATCTATATATAATATCAACTTGATATGCATAAGATGTGAGAGAGAGTAAGGATAGAAAATGAAAAGTATAGAAGATTGAGGCAGAGAATATTAGGAAGAGAGGAGCAGAAAGAGATGCTATAGAACAGAGCTGATATCTGAAGTAAATCAACAAACATTTCTTGTGATAAAGTGAGGAAGTTGGAGCTTCCCTATCAAGTTGAATCTTGATAGTTGTCAGTTGTAGCTGACTGAGGTTGGTGCCTGCAGAAAATTAAAAGGAGTTGGAGCTTCCTTGCAAGTTTTAGCTTGCAGAATTGAGGTTGGAGCCTCCTGTGCCTGCAGAAAAACAATGGTGAGAGGGAGTTGGAGCTTGCCTTTGCATCACAACAATAATAAAATGTGGTTTTCTCCCTTTATGGGTTTCCACTTATATCTGTTGTCTCTATCTGTGTTTCCTGTGTACTGAGATGATTTACCAAATCTACATAATGTTTCTGCTCTCATAATAAGCTTTATGACACATTAATTTAATACTTGCTTCAACATATTAAGACTGTTCATGTACTAAGGTTGATTATAAAAATAGTCTATAGATAAGATGATGAAAATTTTAAAAATATCATGTATGTGTTAAACTGATTCACCCCCCACCCCTCTCATTTTAACTAAGAATTCAACATACAGAAGATCGGGCCAGGCCAGAGGAAGGGATTTCCTATGTAATTATTGTTTATTAATACAGAATAAAACTCAATTTTTGAGTTCATGTTTAATTATACTGTGGGTAGGGAAAATCGACATAAACCAAAGAATTTCCGTCCTTTTTGAGCTATGGGATTATTGAAGCTCACTTCGTATAAATCATTTCAAGGAGATATTACACATTCTTTTGTGTATACATAGTGAAGTGAGATCCAGAGTTTGAAGTTACATTTGGGGGTTTTATTGTATTTATAAACGATTATAAAACCATATAAAATGAATAATAGAGGTTAAACCATGCACGAAATGAATGCCAGAGTGGGTTTGAAGACTAGTTGACATCATTAAAACAAAACAATGGAGTAAAGGAGAAGCAATAGTGCATTGAATAGAAATCGATGGTTTGTTTGAACAAGCATACAAAGGAACTATAACAAAAGAAATTGGATGTGGAATTGGGAGTCAATGACAAAGGAGAACAGTGGACGGTTTCAGAAAACAACAAATGGTTTTCGCGTAGGTTGGGAATGGTAAACGGTAATTGCTAGAGAGAATGCGATAGACCTTTGGAAGTGACATGTCGCAAAGCAATACCACCTATTTCACGTTAGTTTGGAAGGATAAGTTCTCGGGCTTAATTTTATGCGATAGTCGTCCGATCAAAGGAGGAAAAGATCTAACGGTGTTTGCATCAGAAGTTGTGCAGAGGTTAATGAACATTGTGGGACCCAACATATATACGTTGGTAATTATTTTTAACCAAAGTATAATTCAAATTATATAGAGAGGATATTTTATATGGTTTGCAAACACAAATAAATATTTATGAAGAGGAATAAGTTCGACATATAAGGTTAAGGAAGATTGGGTTTATCATGGTTTATAACCATAGTTTTTTTTTGAAAAGTAAGATTGACCGTCAGGAAATCTGTGGGCCCAGATATATATTGTAATTTTGAAATCTTGTGTTTAAACCAAAGTATATAAAGATCATAATGATAAAATGGATGGGACCCAATCGCATATCGGACATCGCAAGCGAATTCGATAGTCGCTGGATGTATGCAAAGTTGCGATGCGATGTGGTGATGTGAAGGGACACGTGGTGGCACAGCACTATATCGCACATCATAGATGTGAAGTTCATCACATACCTCAAAGTGGTGATGTGATGTGAGGTGAAGCGATGCGAAGTGATGCGATGTGATGAGAAGATGTGATGCGATGCGATGCGATCACATATCGTAGTCAGGGCAGGAGAGATAACACATAATATTAGAATTCATGTGAGTTGCGATTCGAAGTAGCGATAAAGTCTGGTGGGACCCTTGCATATCACATATCGGGAGATCAGATGGACAAAGGCACATCGGATAACTAGAATCGCCAAAGTGCGATAATGAAGCAGACGTGATGCAGATCGAAGTTGAAGCCTAAAATTTTTCAAGTCCGGGAGTATGGATTTTCCCTTTGTAAATTGCATCAGAGAGCAAAAGAGACATATATCAAAGATTGATTGAAATACTGAAATGCGATAGAAAGCAGACGCGATATAGTTCAAAGCTAAAATGTAAAGGAATTGAAGTCTGGTGTGGACCTTGTAAGCCCTTGTTTCATATATGTTAAATGTGCCATAGTATAATGTTTACACTATTGATCATTTTAAATGTATGTATGATGACTAAAGCCCATATTTTTAATCTGTCGTGGGCATAAAGGAAATAGTATGTGGGCCATACTCTACAGGTCACAAAGGAATGGAATGAATGCATAACAGGAACCTGTGCAAGATAGTGGTGTGGTAGCACGGGCTGATGAAAAGGGTGAACACAACACAAAAGACATAGGTAATAGAAGAAATAGGGCAGTTATGCAGTAGAGCTGGAATATAACGGCATAACAGAAAAGACAAAAGGATAGCAAGTAGAAGAGGACGAACACTCAGTAAATCTAAGAAACTGAAAGTGTTGAGTAAATGTTTGATTGTAATTGTAAATGTATTATTGAATTTATATTGTTTTTGATGCAAATGCAAGTCTCCATAGGCAAAGAAAAACTCCACTGTAATACACAAATGTATACATTCTTTTATATTATTCTGATTGTGCTGGACAAGAAAATGAGAAGGGGGAAGGCAAAGAGTCATAACTTTTCATTTCGAATTCCATGTGGAATGAAAATAGTTATGAGGTGATCTCTATAAATAATGTTACTAGCATATGCATATGAGGAGAGAGAATGGAGAAAGAGGTGATAGAATGTAAGAAGAAGAAGGAGAAGAGAGAGGATTTGTGAAGATCCAGAGATGATATAAAGCAAATTTGAAGGCTGGAAGGACAACAGTAAAGAAGGAGAAAAACAAAGTTGATATCCAGGTAAATCAACATATGATTTTATTGTACAGTGAGGAAGTTGGTGCTTCCATATCAAGTTGTAGCTTGATAGATGTCCAGTTGTAGTTGGCCGAGGTAGGAGCCTCCTATAGGTTGTAGCCTGCAGAAAATACATGGGAGTTGGAGCTTCCATGCAAGTTGTAGCTTGCAGAATTGAGGTAGTACCCTCCTGTAGGTTGGAGCCTATAGAAAATTAGTGGTGAGAGGTAGTTGGAGCTTGCCTTTGCATCACAACAATAATAAGATGTGTTTTTCTCCCTTATGGGTTTCCACTTATATCTCTTGTCTATCTGCATGATGATTATATGTTGATATTCTGTATTTAATTTTCTTAATACCTGCTGCTCTCTTATTAAGATTGTTGTTCCATTGTATATTAATTTGATCATGAAATGAAGATGTAAATAAGTGTAAAAGAAAGTTTTACAAGACCAGGACTGCATTAAACTAATTCACCCCCCTCCCCCCAATTTAAACAAGGGTTCAACAAGGTGTCTGTTCAAAGTGCAGCAGGTGTGCTGGGAGCACAGGGGTGCATTGGGCACACAGAAGGTGCGAAAACTAGTCGTTGGAACAATAAACTCGGGTAAAAATCTAAAGTTACCGTTAAAAAGAGTAGGCGGCCGAAATTTAATGAAGCAATTTCTGGAGATTTTTTACCGTTTATCTGATGGCATGTTTCAATTAAGGTTGACCCAACCATTAGTGGCTCTTTGCGGTTATAAAAGGGGAGGGATAGGTTGGAATAGGGTTTCGTATCTTTTGTATTTTTTATGCTCTGCGGGATTATGCCTTAAGATAGTTTGGGCATACTGTACTTCTTTCATCTCTGAACATAAATACCCCCTCTGATAGTAGCCACCTGGGGTTTGGATTCATTTTTTGTGGCAGAATGACAGCCACCAACCCTGCTGAGCCCTCACAGATGATAGCCTCAACAGAGCCAGAAACTGAGGAGGTAGTAGAGGTCGAATCGGAAGCCGAAGAAGTCATCTCCATGCCACATCCACCAGTGAATAATGGTAAAGAGAAAATTCCAAGGTCAGGGAAGCCTACAAAATGTTCTGGGGTAAAACCCTACACTTCTCCCTGCCATATGAAGTCACCGCGAGGGGCAACCCCAAACAACTTACCTAAACCAGCAGGTCGCCCTCTATCCGATCAGGAATAGGCCCAATTCGCTCAATAAATCAATTGGTTGTCACCATTTTTTTGGCCTCTTAGACCCTCGACCCACACACCAAAGAACCTCAATGGCCTGATCACCTACCTGCAGATGCAGCTAACCCCAAACGAGGTCCCCATCATTGGAGAAACCTTTGGCAAGCTTCATGAGGTGAAGTTCAACGATGATTACTTGGCCAACTATGAGGCCTTTCCCTAGCTGGCACCTGAGTTTTACCTAGAACGGATACTGGATGATGATGGGGTACAGGTCATCCCTATGTACTGTGTGCGTGGTTTGGCTAGTTCTGGGCTTTTGAACCTGCTAAGGATGCCACATTTTGGACACTACAATGTTACATATCGCTTGGTGTGCCAGCTGCACGCTTTGGTCCATGAAGGTAGCATGTGGATCCGGGACCGCATCCCTATTGATACCACACTAATTCACTAAATTTCTAGCCTCCCCATGGAAGCACCTGACCTGATGCTACAAGTGGGAAAGAAGTATGAACAGAAGATCGCTGATAGCGTGCGCAAGACTTCCAATGTACTATGGAATACTCGGGGTTCATGATTAGTACCATCTATGATCCAGGAACATAGATGGGTACATTGTTTCTAGCATGAAAGCTAATGTGCAATTTCTAGGCCGCCACCGTCCCTACATATGTCATTCAGTTGGCAAGACAGTGTGAAAAAAGAGTTTGCTTCAATTGGTCCCAACACCTGTGTAACGAATTTTTGGAAAATGTCCACGAAGCCCAAGATCAGGGGTGCCCATTCTGCTATTCTTGGCTATGCTTCTCATTGTGTTGGTCACATGGGAAGCACCAAAAGAATAAGTCCTCCCCGAGCTCACTCCTAACATGTGCGAAGGAGCGCGCTATGCCAACTTGTGGGATTCCAAGGATGCACAGCGTATTGAGGACAATTAGGTCTTCTAGGACCTTTTTCAGAGTATCTTGGCAACAACCATCAATTCCTAACCGCACTTATCTCTAGCAGTGTATGACAAGTAGAAAACTATTGCGGCATTTTAGATCGCCATGCACCACATCCAAATCAAAGCACGCAAAGATAAATCCTAGGTCTCGCTCCCATATATGGCTACGGACGAGGATATTGATTGCATAGTCGCTACATGGTCTCTACAATGGAAACTTGGGTTAAAAACCTATATGGTGGGCACCATAGGGATGAGTGCTACAAAGGTTACCCTAACTACCATAGCCAAAGGAATTGGCGGATCAAGTAAAGGCATGGGGAAAGAAAGGACCGTAGGATCACAGCGGGATTCGCAACAGAAAAAGAACACCAAAAAGAATGATAACACATGGAAGGCTTCACAGTTGGATAAAAATACAGAGAAGGGTGTAGAAGTGCTGACACAAAATGGGTCGCAGCGAAATCTCGATAGAGAGGGCTAGGAGACAGAAGGTACTAACTCCCCCAGAGGAACAAAGCTAACAAGTGAGACACCTAAAGGGCCATGAAAGAAGAAACGCTCTCAGCTAATAGAACGTGATGAAACGGTTACACTCACAGAAGGCGACCTTGAACAAATTGTAGATGTGGTCACCTTGGCCATAGAGGATAAATTGTTGGCTCTGGAAGAGTAGAAGAAATACATGGTCAACTCGCCCACTTAACCTCCATGGCTAGCAGCATGACACTTGTTGTAGTATAAATCTACCTCTGTCCCCTGCCAAGTGCAGCCCTCACAGTAAGTCCATCCGACTTGGGAGCACAATTCCAGGCCTCCACATAGGTCTAGCTGGATCTAGCAAGGTTGCCACATGATTCATTTCATTTTCTACATAGCTCATTTTTTTAAATAAATTCAACACAGGGACCATCAGGTCCACCAACGACTTAGCACAATGGAGAAGACCATTGTAGAATAGACGACTGAGGTAACCAAAGTACAGGATACGTGTACCCTCACCACTGCACAGCAGAAAGAGCTAAATCATTTAATTGGTAGACTCTGTGCAGATGTTAGAGATGAAATACTAGCCACAGCTACCCCCCAGGCCAAGATTGAAGGGTTGGTCGCAGCCTTAAGAGCCTCAAGGGCGGAGATCCAAGTTGTCAAAACTTAGATAGAACATAAAATCACTGACTTGTAGGCCAAGCTGCGGCTACAAACACCTCCGAAGGTTAGGGCCTAGTGAGATGCAATGGTTACAGTTGCCATGAATGTGATCACAGACCAAATTTCTCAGGGCACCCAATTATTGGACACAACAATGCAACTATGGACCAAGGTATAGCATGATTGTCTCCTATGGGAGATTAATCAAATGTTGCACCAGAAGGAAGACGACATGGAGGCCCTTCGACAGTGGAAGTAGACGCTGAGTGATCACCTCAAGCGATGGGCAGACAAGGCCCTTAAGCTTTCCCACGATGTTGATGTTGCATTGAAACAATTGAACCAGACATTGGAAAGCGTCGCAGCCGCTACATAAGGCCCAACTTCACAAAAGTTTGTAGAGATAGCTTAGACTGCTGCTACGCAAAGCAAAGGATTGATGCCACCATTGATCGATGTAGTCAAGTAGCTTCAAGAAAATATGGAGGACCCAAGACCACTATGACTCGGGACGAGTCACAAGATTGTGTTAAGGGACTGTTGGAATAGTGTCCCCTAAAAGCTGCAATTTTTGTATAAATTTTGTATATTCTGGTCTTAATTAGTCTAACAGGGGTTTTGGGGTGGGTAAAAACCACTAATTCATTGCAATGGGTCAAGGGTAGAATAATATTCTGCAAACCATGGTTTGTGGACCATTGGATGTGTAGGTTAAATCGGTATAAATAGATGAACTGTTTTGAGTCATAGGTAGGAAAGTATAGAGACTGATAATGTAATATTCCTTTTTTAGAATTCTCAAGATTCTATTTCAGATATGGACTACAAAGACATTTACTGGATATGTCACCTTTCAAATAAAGGATGAGATCCATAGGCTACCTGGTCAACTGTAGACTCTGTCTATAGAACTTGGAATAACCCCTTTTTAGGAATTTCAACAAGGTGTTCATGGAAAACGCTGTATAAGTAAAAATGTACAAAAATAATGCAGATTAGGGCTTGGTTCCCCTCATTTATGCTGCATGTGACTTATATATGCAATTTCATTAGAAAATAATCAGTTTATGCACATTAAACAGATCTCCCAAAAAGTAGAATAGCTAAAAAGCACCCAAAGGGGAAGGCTGCAGTCAAATGCAAGCACTGCTTCAATAATTATGCAATTTTAGCTAGTGTTCAGTGGAGATCAGAAAGAGAAATTATATCTCAGTATTAAAGCATCAAATAATCACTATGACAAATCCCTTTCATTATAAAGTAGAAATCATGAACCAATACAGCAATAAATCTTCAGAAAAGAGAGCAGGAGCACATGTAAATTTGCAGAAATGCTTCAACATCGTTATTTTTCAAGAGGTTCAGTAGATGTGAGTTACAACTTAGATATAGGGCATATCTATGGACAAAATACCAGATCTATATCAGATCTAGAAACTCTATAGTTTTCTCTACAAGATCCACTTGGAATTTTGTCAAAAGCATGAATGAATAAGAGTAGATCTGAGAAACAAGTTGCAGATCTGGAAACTACTGTAGTAAATTTCTGAACATATCATTTCATTACAATGGATCAGATATAAATAGAACATAGATTAGCAAGCCGGTCCATGGATCACCAAGTGGAAGGCAAAGCCCAACACAAGAGATCTCTGATCTAAACTATGAACCAAACAACCTGCAAATCCTCATACATAAATAATGCAGTTTTCCTAGTGGGACAGTGTTGTAGCTCGAGAGACATAGAAAACTACTCAATAATTTCAGATCTAAGTACAAGAAATGATACACTCTTCCAGGAGCTCAAAGGACCCACTCCATGGAAAGAGGCTCTCAAAATACACTAGATCTTTGCAGATCTAGATCACCACTTGCTGCAGCTTGCAGAGACAGCAAAACCCTCAATGGATCAGCGTTGCCAATGTAAGTAGGAGCTTGGCCTCAAGCCTGATAGTGGTTCATTTCAGCAAACTTTCCTCCTTGAATCATCAAAGGAAGAGATGAAACTCCTTATAGGAATTCCAGATACAATCCTCCACTCAACAGCAGAGAATGGTATTTGTCTAAGCAGACAAATACTCAGAAATATGATCTATCAACAACCTTCTCTTGCTACTCTCCTTTTCCTTTTATAAGATGAGAAAGCTCTTGCAAACCTTAAACCACTTTTATGAGTTAGCCATTTTCACACTAGAGGCTCCCTTCTAGAATTTCGCTATCCCTTTTGCAGATGAAATGAACCTAGACAGCGTTGTTGATTTGGTCAAGGTTGACCCAGTCTTTAGCTCAAACCTCTTTCACACCTGCAAGTGATTATTTACATAGCCCTGATTTGTCTTTGTTCACATGGGCATTGATTTATTTACACTTTTTAGGAGTTTTACATGTCCTCCTTTATTCATTTATTCATGAAACACAAATTAAAACAAAATTGAATGTTCCTCTTAGCTAAGGCTAAGTGGGAACATAACAGTCCTCCCCTCCAAAATGTTGCTTGTCGTCAAGAAACTGATAGGGTAAGAGCTGTAGTTCTTCTCCTTCTCCATTGATGGCACCATCAAGGATCAAGATTTCATCTTGGACTAAGTGCTCACCAAGCCAATACATCAGAAATTGCTCCTCTAATGCTAACATTATAGGGGCATAGTCTATCCCTTCAAGATTTTAAAACTCAACATAAATAAGCATGGGTGAAGTAATGTCACATCTAAAACATGTATAATGAAGTACAGGATAAGGTTCCATCCCATGTGGTACATATACACTACCCACTTTTTGTCCATACAAACCCATAAACAATATCAATATATCATCTATGTATGGAAGCAAAATCACATATATGGAAACTGAAATTTGCACTTGAGGAGGTGGGTCACAATCCCACATAAGGTACCAACGTAGTGCACCCCTTGTTTTGAGTATATCTAAGTGTGGTAGGTGGTACTCTGACCACATATTTTCTACATGGGTCACTTTGACATGGTTGAAAGTAAGGCCCAAGTTAGGTGCCTTTCGGAAGCACCCATCATGATAGATAATCTCCCTTTTCACCTCAAGGGAGTGGCTAGGTTTGGAATTTTTATTCGCCTCATCAATGCCATGAGATCTGCATGTAATATCACTCCTTTTAGGAGCCATGGCATGCATACATATGGTAAGATAATGTGTCAAATAAAAAAAATAAACATACTCCATAAGATCAGATTCTTTACCATTCAAGTCTCCCACACACATGGAGTTAGGCATGGGAATTTCTTCTCTTTTAAGAGAAGGAAGAGATGGCTGAAATTTCTCATGCATAGGATCCTTTGGCTGCCCCATCTCCTCATAACTATTGCACTTTTGTAAGTGCTGATGTAGTTCCTCCCAATCATAGTGTTCATGTAGTTCTTCCTTCATACCCTCCCAATCAAAACTCCGCAAGATTAGGGAGTAGATCTTTGCTGACTACATATAGCTGGAAAGGAACTCTTTGTGTGCTCTTTGTAGTATCTCTTTCTTAAACTTGGAGGCTTGAGACAATAATACTTTACCAAGATGATATATGACCCCTTCATGGACTAAATAGACTCCTCCTTGCTTCATGCCATCTAATATCATTTCGGTGTGTAGATATTTGGAGTATTCCACAAGGAGTTGAGATCTCCAATATGGATCTACAAATCTCAACAAGGAAAATGCTGCTGATGCATCTATGGTGGTGCCTACCTTGTTGTTGATTGTTTCTTTGACATTACACATGCCAAAATTATTTGTGGGAAGGCTGATCCTCCCCCTTAATTCCTTCCACAGCACTGCGACTTTATCCTCCATTAACCCAACACTTTGTGAGGCTTCCCCCACATGATCAGAATCCAATGGAATTCCAAGTGGCTTTCCATGAGGTAGGAATTTTCCTTGCAACATTCTCATAAACATGAGAGAAGGAAATTTGAGGTCCTTGCCCCCACTGCGCAATTCCATCTTTGTTGTTTGGGTGGAAACATCAGGTGAAGGATAGGTGTGCATGCCTTGAATAATTTTTTGCTTCCCACTCTTCAAATCCACCCACTCCATCTGCAAGGCCTTCCAATCAGTGGTGACTTTTCCCAATGTAATAAACTACTGGACACCCAAGATGATGTTGGTGTCTGGTATGTCAACTACAAAGAAATGGTCCACCAAGGTGTAGGTTCCCATAGTCATAGAATGTGATGGAACATACTGCATGCACTGCATAGTTCTATCTCTCGAAACAAACACAGAGAACCCATCAAAAGTATCAGTGGGAATCCCTCTCCTCTGCACAAGGTGAGCATCAATAAATTTGTGGGTTTCCCCTCTATCAATCATAATAGACACTCTTTGGTTCATAACTGAACCTTTCACTCTGAGGGTTAAGTAATTTGGCACTCCTCTCAAGGAAGAAAGAGTCCCACTTGTTGGAGAAAAGGCTCCTTCTTCCTCTCTGGATGGTGATTGATCCTCCTCCTCCTCATCGCTAGCGCTGTGAACTCTCCTAGGTCCATCATTTCCCTCTTCCTCCTCAAAATAAGAGAAGAATTCAATATAGTGTGCTCTTCCAACAACACATCTATGTCCCAGTACCCATGGCTCTTGACAAGTGAAACATAATCTCTTTTTCCTCAACTCCCTCCGAAGATCAATGTCAAGAGGTTTCTTCAGTGATCTCTCCTTGGATGGAGCAGCTTTCCCTTCTTTCCCCTTAGAAGAGTGAGGGTTTCTTCTTTGGAAAGTTGCCTTAGCTCTTGGCAAGGCATCTTGGAGATCCCTAGCTCTCTCAATGGCATCATGCAATGTGATGGGCTTGGTAGGTTTAACCAACCCATGCAAAGGTTCCTCCAGGCCATCAATGAACATGTAGACTCTCCTTGCTACTAATAGATTAGGGACCATTACAGAATACCACAGGAATTCAGGGATATAGGCATCTGCATCTTCTGTCTGCTTAAGCTTTTCCAAGCTTATGAAAGGGGCCTCTGGATCTTTCTGATCAAATCTCTCCACTAGTATCCTAGTGAAATCAACATATGTAGACACATTGATGTGTCCCAATGTAGATAGTCCATGAAACCACCAGTTGTGGGCTTCTCCCTAAAAATGCAACGCAACAATCTTGATGGCTTCTACTTCGGGCACTTTATTCAATTGGAAATAGATGTCCAACTTTTCCACCCATGCTTTGGCAGAACAAGAGGGTGATCCATCAAAATTAGGCAAGAATAACCTGCCCATAGTGTGGTGTCTCCCATGAAGGAAACCTCCATCTCTGTACTGCTGCCATGGCCTCCTCCGGTCCTTGAGATGGCAAAAGTCTTGAAAGCTCAAGTTATCCTTGAACCTCTGACTTTTTGAATCATATTTCACAAAGTAACCTTCCAAGTAGGTTGGCTCTTGTAGTCCTTCATTCTCTACATCCAAGAAGATAGGCACTGTAGAGCGTTGTGAGGCATGTGGCAAGCTCACAGGTTGACCAGTCCCAAATTGAGACATATCAAAAATTTCTCCTTGATGGAATATCCCAAGGGATTCCCTCATTATATCTATCCTCATATCCTTTATCTCCTTGGAAAGATATTTCATAGCCTCCAAGAGATTTTTTTCAAATGCCTCTGCTTCTTTATCTTTATCATTCACAGATTCAGGGGCTTTCCCCTTGTCTCGAACCTTATCAAGGTCCACAATAATATAGTCATACTTTTTATGAATTCTATTCTGATACCTCCTCTCCCTCTCAAAAAGAGTATCTTCATCTTAGGAATGCAGCATGACTGGTGCTCCAATGCTAGCATAGGTTGTGCCAAGAGTTGAGCTCTGATACCACTGTAATATTTCTTTTTCAGGATTCTCAATATTCTATTTCAGAGATCAAATACAAATGAATTTACTGGATATTTCACCTTTCAAATAAAGGATGAGATCTAGAGTCTACCTGGCCAAATGTAGACTCTATCTATAGAACTTGGAATAACCCCTTTTCAGGAATTTCAACAAGGTGTTCAAGAAAAACATTGTATAATTAAAATTGTGAAAAAATAATGTTTATAAAGGCTTCGTTCCCCTCATTTATGCTATATGTGACTTATATATGGAATTTCATCAGAAAAAAAAATCAGTTTAGGCACATTAAACAGATCTCCCAAAAAGTAGACTAGCTAAAAAGCACCTAAAGGGGAAGGCTACAATAAAATGCAAACACTGCTTCAGGAATTGTGAAGTTTTAGCTAATTTTCAGTGGAGATCAGCAAGAGAACTTATATCTCAGTATTACAGCAGCAAATAATCATTATGACAAAGCCCTTTCCTTATACAGTAGAAAGCATGAACCAATACAACAGTAAATCTTCAGAAAAGAGAGTAGGAGCACATGTAAATTTGCAGAAATGCTTCAACAGTGTTATTTTTCAGGAGGTTTAGCAGATGTGAGTTACAAATCAGATCTAGGGCATATCTATGTAAAAAATATCAGATCTATATTAGATTTGCAAACTCTATATTTTTCTCTACAAGATCCACTTGCAATTTTGTCAAAATCATGCATGAATAAGAGTAGATCTGAGAAACAAGTTGTAGATCTGGAAACTACTGCAATGAGTTTCTGAATATATCATTTCATTACAATGGATTAGACCTAAAAATAACATATATCAGCAAGCCAATCGATGGATCACCAAGTGGAAGGCAAATCCCAACACAAGAGATCTCTGATCTAAACTATCAACCAAACAACCTGCAAACCCTCATACATAAATAATGCAGTTTTCCTAGTGGGACAGTGCTGTAGCTAAAGAAACACAGAAAAATACTGCATAATTGCTGATCTGAAGTACAATAAATGATACACTCTTCCAGGAGGTCAAAGGACCCACTCCATGAGAGAGGCTCTCAAAATACACTAGATCTCTGCAGATCTAGATCACCACTTGCTGCAGCTTGCAGAGACAGCAAAACCTTCAATGGATCAGCAATGCCAATGTAAGTAGGAGCTTGGCCTCAAGCCTGATAGTGGTTCATTTCAGCAAATTTTCCTCCTTGAAACATCAAAGGAAGAGATGAAACTCTTGCATAGGAATTCTAGATACAATCCTCCACTCAACAACAGAGAATGGTATTTGTCTAAGAATAAAAATACTCAGAAATATGATCTATCAACAACCTTCTCTTGTTGCTCTCCTTTTCCTTTTATAAGATGAGAAAGCTCTTGAAAACCCTAAACCACTTTTATGAGTTAGCCATTTTCACATTAGTGGCTCCCTTCTAGAACTGCATTGTCCCTTTTGGAGATGCAATGAACCTAGACAATGTTGTTGATTTGGTCAATGTTGACCCAATATTTAGCTCAAACCTCTTTCACACCTGCAATTGATTATTTACATAGCCCTGATTTATCTTTGTTCACATGGGCATTGATTTATTCAGACTTTTTAGGAGTTTTACATGTCCTCCTTTATTTATTTATTCATGAAACATAAATTAAAACAAAATTGAATGTTCCTCTTAGCGAAGGCTAAGTGGGAACATTACAGATGATAGTTGTGAATTTTTAGATTTGTTTGAGTTGCTAGGGTAAGGACTCCTGCTAGTTGTGTGTGCGGAGATCCACAATCTTGCTATGTGTGGACCCTGCTAGATGTTTGCATAGCTGTGTTAGATTGTATTGGGTTTTAGATGCTAATATATGTGAATCTGGTTAAATTATCTCTGCGTTATCTGAGTTAATGTATTACTGTTGATGTGAAATGTTGGATCTGTTACACTTACTATTGGTTATCCGTTGTTGCTGCAGATCTATCTTTGTTATAATATGAAGTATTTCTATGATATATTGTTCATGTATTTATGATATTACATGTGATATAGTTGATGCGAAGGTGTTAATTAGATCTATGATTGAGAGTAGATCTGTGAACTGTGGACTATACTGATTAACGATCCTACAAATAGATCTGGTTTGTGTAAACCGGTTAGGGTGAAAAATTAGGTCTACTTGATTTACCTACTCTCTCTCTAGGTGTGGAAACCTGGTTCCAACACCCTCCCATACTGCTTCGGGTGAGACTTTGGCCTGCGCAAGCAAGTCACTGCCGAAAGGGCCAGTATAATAGGGGTTTGTTGGAAAACCTTAACCTCCGAACCTCAGTCAAGACCCCTCGAGTCAACATGGCCTTCTAATTTGCAACACTTTCAGTATTATTTCTTTTTGGGGGTTTTTTTTTTCTTTTTTCCTTTTTCTCTCTCTTTTTTTTTTCTACCTCTTTTATTTCTCTTCATATTTTTTTTTATTGGAAATATTTTGAATATTGAAAAAATTTTCAACATGAAATTCCAGAGAAGATCAAATATACAATCACCTTGAGATCCTATGATTTATAGGATACTAACAGTGGCTCAAGCTGCAGATGGAACTTCTCCCAATGAAGTGTCAAGAACCTAAGACCAGTAGCCTTGAATGCTCCATTTCATGCAACATCTTCAACTGATTTATTTTTCTATTTTTATGTCTTCTCATCAAACTAAGCTTGGGGCCTTCTCTTCTAGCTTCAAAATTTTCCAATGAATTATTGAAAACTGTAAGACTGTGGTATTTACAATGATGAAAATTCAACCTGAACTTTAAAAGAAATAATGTTTCAACATCCTTCCATTGAAAAGACCTCCAGTCAACTCTGTACCATCCAAATCTTTAAGAAAATAAGCATTGTTTCGCCTAAAAACATCAATGATATAAGGTCCTTCGCAAAGATTGTCAAATTTTCCATGCATGAATTTATCTTATCTTCTGTAATACTATTTCATAACTTTGTCTCCTAAATTGAAATCGTTACCTTTCGTTCTCTTGTCAAAGATATTTTTGATATTCTCTTAAATTACTTGAGTTCTATTATAGACTTCCTCTCTGGACTGCTGCAATTGAATGGTGTCATTGATCCTTCTCTGTATGTCATTTGGTTCAGCTTGAATTTCCTGAATAATATTCATATATGTAAATCCTAAGGAAGAAAGAAAAAATGCATCCATTCGATAAACCAATTGGTATGGAGACATTCCAATTGATTTCTTTGTAGTAAGCCTATCAACCCAAAGAGCATTGATCAAATTATTGTGCCATGATTTCTTATTATCCTCCAAAAGATCTTTAATGATGTTCACCAGACTTTTGTTTGAAGATTCAACCAGTCCATTATCCTGGGGGTAATAGGCTATTGAATGCCGCAAATTTATATGATACCTGTTACAAAAATCAATCATCTTTTTGGACTTAAAGGCTGCAACATTGTTTGTAATTATTTTTCTAGGAAAATCAAATCTAGAAAGTATATTGGTTTCTAGGAATTTTATTATGACAAAGTCATTTTCATTTCTATAAGGAGTGGCTTCTATCCATTTGGTAAAATAATTTTTTGGTAGTGAGGATCCATTTTTGTTTGGCAGAGGATGGCGGATGAATTTATCCAATGAAGTCTAATCCCCATTGCTGTAAAGGGCTCTCTACGGAAATAGGTTTCAAGGGTAAGGGAAATAGATTTCTCTTTCCTTAAAATATTTGAAATTTATGACAAGCAATGACCATCTTATGGATATCAGGAAAAAGGGTAGGCCAATAAAAAAAAAACTCTCATGATCTTGTTAGCAGTGGTTTTCCAATAGAGATGGCCACCACAGTCACCTCCATGGAACTCCTCCATAACTTTATCTGCATCATCCTTCAACAAACATTTAAGAAAAATACCTCCATTATATTTCAAATACAAAACATTATCCAAAATGCATAATTTAACATCTTTAAGTTTTATAAATATAGCCTTTTCTTTATAAAAATCGGGAGGAGCATTCAAATTTGACAGTACATACAAAATATCATCATACCAGGGAGAATTCAGGAATGCTTCATCAATTGGTGGAGTTGCCAGTTCCTCTTGTTCATCCAAATAATGTACCATGTTGATGTCTAGTGCATGAAAGTTAGATTATTCCATCAATTTAGATAATCCTTGGCCTTTAATCAACTTGGTAGGTTTGATTTCCAAATCATATTCTAATATCACAAAAATCCATTTTCCTCTTTTTCCATCAGGACCATTCTCTATTAAGATATCTTTGACAACTGCATTTGGAACAAATGCAATGATATGTGAATTTGTAATGTAGACTCTAAAATCCTTTAATGCTTTAACCAAATAAAAATCTTGTTTTTCCATCATATTATATTTCAATGATGCATCTCTTAATGCCTTGTTGAAAAAATCTATTGGCTACTCATGTCCTTCACTGGTTTTCTGCAATAAAGCAACAACAATAGTATGTTCAGAATCAAAAGAAAAAAAACCATGAAATCTTTAGTAAAATATTGATTGATTAGGACTGGGGATTTTTTCAATGCTTGCTTGACCAAATCAAAAGATTGTTTTGCTTCCATGGTCCATTTTTCTTCTGAATCTTTCTTGAGCATATTGGTTATGTTCCTTAAATTTTTTTGTAGGTTTGGTATAAATCTCTTCAAGAATTTGATTTTACCAATTAACGATTGGAGTTCTTTAAGATTTATAGGATGATTGATTTTTAGTATTCCTTCAATTCTGTTAGGGTCAATTATGATTCCATCTTGAGAAATAATGTAACCTAACAATTTTCCTTCTTCTAGTCCAAATAATGTCTTTTTAGGATTCAGGGAAATTCCAAATTTTCTGCATTTTTCAAAAACTCTTCTCAAGTGTGCTAAATGGTCTTCATCCGTTTTATAATAAACAGTGATATCATCCATATAAATTACAATAAAGTGGCATATTTCATCATCAAATTCAATTTCCATAGCCCTTTTAAAGGTAGCTCCATCATTCATTAATCCAAAGGGCATTTTCACATATATGAAAGTCCCCCAAGGAGTTGTAAAATCTATCTTGTATAGATCATCCGGGTGTACTAAAACTTCATTATAACCAAAAAAGACATCTAAAAAAGAAATCCTACTAGAATCTACTACCCTCTGCAATATGTGGTCCATTTTTGGTAAAGGGTAATTATCCTTAAGAGATACTTTGTTAAGATTTCTAAAGTCAATACAGAGTCTGATTTCACCTGTTTTCTTTCTAGTTGGCACAATATTTGACACCCACTTTGAATACCCGAGAGGTACTATTATTTTTTATTCATACATATTCTTAATTTCTTTCTCAACCAAAGGCATCAAAACATGATTTATTCTGTGCAATTTTTGTTTGAAAGGTTTTTATCCTCTTTGATTGGAACCTTATGTTGTATGATGCTTGTATCATAATATTTTAAATCATCATAGCTCAATGTAAACACATTGATGAATTCTTTGAGCAGGGCTATATATCTTCTTTTTTTAATGATAGGCAATCATTTTGATAATTTGATTATTTTTGGGTTTTGTTCAGTGACTATTTTACATTCTTCAATATTCATTCCAGTTGGTTCCATTTTGGGTTTCTTTGCCACATCGTTAAACTCAAATAATTTCTCTAAAGGGACCAACCCTCAAGGAAATTTATTTTTTGAGTTGAAGTATTTCTAATTCTTATTTTTCTCTGTATTTTTTTATTTTCTATGTTATGTACAATTTTGTTGGCTGGAATATTTACATCTTCATTTACATAAAAATGGTAGTTTTTTTTTTCTACATTATTCTGCACGTCAGTAAGACTCTCTTCCTCATAATCTAGGTCTATATTATTGTCTTCAAATTCATCTTTAGATTGTAGGAAACTTTCAATTTCTTTTTCATTGCCAAAAACTTTCCAGTTTCTCATGTTATCTGGCACAGAAGGACGATGTTTGACCTCTATTTTATAATTTTTTTTTGGGTGAGGTAGTTTACATGTACTTGCTGAAAAATCTAGGCCATTGGCTAGGAAATTTTAATTTTTGGGAATTAATGCTAAATCATGTTCATCCAATCTTGTCAGGAAATCAAGTACAAAATTTCTATAAGCTCTTAATCTGGGATGTTTCCCTGCATATTGTACCTTTATTTGTTTTATGACCAACTGAGAATCACCATGTACAAAGATCATTTTTTCTCCTAATATTTTCAACATATGCAATCCTAGGAGTAGGGCTTCATATTCTGTGATGTTATTTGTGCACTGAAAATTTAACTTGTATGAATGACCGTGTGCACTGTTGTTTCCTACACTATACACCCAAATACCTGCCCCTGAGACGGCTTTGCCACATGGTCCATCAAAGCTCATGTTCCAAAGAGGTTGATTTAGAGGATATGGTTGCTCTGTTTGTATTTGACTATCATCATTTTCTTTGAGATAATTTTTTGTATGTTAAACTTGTCAATCAATGCTTCCATCATTATACAAAATTAAGGAGTCAAGGTCAGTGTGAATAGAGTACAAAGGGTAATTATGTGTTTTTTCTTGACTGATTACCATGTACTTCATTAATTTTCCCCTATACAGTCTTCTTGATTGACCAAACACTAGTATTGTAGCATATGTCATGTCCATTTGTAGGGTCCCTTGTAATTTTTCTCCCCATGAGCGAGATAAAAGAATTCCATACTTGGGGGGTATTCCAGCTACAACTATATCCTTTACTAAAATATTTGCTGGTATCTGAGCTAGAGTGACATAAAGATCTTTGATAAGACCTAGACACCTAACTTTGCTGGAATCAAAAGAGTACAAATCTTTATAAGGTCTAGTAATTTCAAGGCCAAGCTTCTCCTTGAAAACCTTTGGCATAAGGTTGTGTGATGCACCCAAGTCCAACATGGCATTATGTATAATATTTTCATGAACATTTAACCTGAAATAAAAGGGAGGAACACCTCCTTCTTGGGGTTTACCATAAACCTCTGGCCCAAACAAAATTTCAGGCTAGTCATCACTTAAATTGACCGTATTAGTAACCTCCCATATATTTAATACTTTTAGGACCTGAGACCTATACACATTCTTGTTTATCAATTCAGTGAGAGGGATAGATATCTTAAATTTAACAAGTTCACTCTCAATACTAAATGGTGTTTTAGTTTTTAGCAGATTTGACAAATCAGTTCTTTTAGCCACTACCTTTTGGGTAATTTTAGCTTGTTTTCTTGTACTAGAAATGTCTGTCTGAGCATTTCTGGCAGGAATATCTACTATTTTTTCGGTACTATTTTCTGTGTTTTTCTTTTATGAGTTATTTAAATTTTTCTTTGTCTTTTATATTATTTTCTTAACCTCAGTTTCAAATTATTTCTTGAATAATTTTCTAAATTCTTTTTATTAGAATTATCTAAGTTTTTCTTTCTTCTTAAATTGTATTGTCTTTGAACGTCCATAATGGTGTTCTCAAAACCAATTTTGTATTCATCAGATTCTTCAGACTCTAACTTTGTTTGGGTCAATGAAAACAATCCTTGGTCTTCTTGAGAGAGAAAAATAGAATCATCTTCATTTATCCCCATCAAATTAATCTTATTTTCCTCAAATTCCTCAACTATCCCTTCATCTTCATCAACACAATTTTCTTGAAAAGGAGGCCTAATCCGCTGATCAAGACCTTTTTGGTCTCTTTGTCTAACCCGAGGAGGATTTATTCTTGGGTTCTGATTTCTATTTTGGGGAGACGGTTGATTTTATTTGGGTATAGCTCCTTAAATCAGACTAATTCTCTCCATCATCCTCCCCATAGTCCTTACCAAATTGTCAATTTTGGCATCAAATGTAGAGGCTACAAGTTCTTCTCTTGTTGTAACTCTCCTCTTAGTCCTCATCCTAGCCCTTTTTTCTAATAAATTAGCCTCTACACTAACATCATCTCTTTGCATTTATTCTAAATTTGATGAGTCTCTTTCCCTAAGTTGATAGGCCATGTCTGGGTCAAAACCATCTGGTAATTTAACGAGGACTAACCTTTGGGGTGGTTTCATGTGGGCAAGAACCCCGTTGTATATACTGGTTAATCTTCTGTAGTGGTATTGGACACTCTCTCCTAGAGACCTCTTAATACTCTCATATTTTGATAAAATCCGTGGTGGATTTTTCTTGATTTCCCAGCTATTTATAAATGTTTGGTGAAAAGAAGGGAGAACATGAATTCTATTAGCAGTTAACCCTTTAAACCATTTTCTGACTTAACCTCTTAAACTTTTACAAAATTCTCAATTCGACACTGTATTCATCAATTTCTTGTAGGCTAAAAAAATTATTCATTTTATCTATAAGTTGCTGGGAAGTCAGACGACCAGTCCAATCAAATTGTGGAATCTTAGATTGGTAATCCTGGGGCATAGGAGGTAAAGGTGTTGGCAGCACCAAAGGGGCATATCAGGCTGCCATGATTGGTGGAGGTGGTGGAGGGAGGTGAACAATGGATGAAGTAGGATGGGTAGAGGTAGTGGGAGGATATTTTTGTGTAACGATTTGAGTGTGGGGATGAGAAAAAGTAGTGGTATGGATTGTGGAGGCAGTAGCAGTATCTGACCTAAGATGGATTGTTTGAGATGTAATTCAAGAATCTTATATGTTTTAGGTTGTTAACTCTATAGATTACTAGAGGTAAGAATCATCAAAAATTGAGGTAAACTCGATCACCAAATCTTAGAGAGTATCAAAATCCTGGAGAAGTTGGATATCAGATTGAAGTTGAGAGTAGGTTTCCCTCACAGGACTTTGATGTAGGATGGATGGATCAAAAATTGTGTGATCAGTCCAATTCTCAAATTTGTCTCTCAAAAGTCCTTGTTCAAAATTAAAATCAAATTCAATGTCTTGCAAAGTGACAAAGATTTTAGGTAGGGAGTTAGATATGTGGAGAACCCTACTACTAGTTTGACTTTCAGTTCTAGGAGTTTTCCACAAGATATTCTTAGGATTGTCTAATATGGGAGGAGGATTGGGATCAGGCTGGGATCTAGTGGATATTATTTTGGGAGCCAGAATTTAACCCAGAATCACAGGCAAACTGATAATTGAAAATTGAAAAAAACCAATGTTAAAATAAAATTGTATCATACAATGCTTTTACCTAGGGTTTATGAATTCGAATGAAAAAGAATGTTTTTTCAGTTGATGTCCCTAGTATGGTTGCCACTATGTTAGCGCTCTATAATTTATAAGAGTGGAAAGAATAAATTATAAAGAACAACATCAAACCACTTTGGAGCCTAGGATCTAGCCCTCGTAGACTCAGAGAAGGATCTGTCTATAAGATTTAGATTTGTTTTATGTTTTTTGATATTAGGCTAGTTAAATTGAATGTGAGAGTTGTTTTTTATTGATTTTTTTTGGTTGGATTTAAGGGATTTATTTAAAAAATTTCCATAGGGCTATGGAGACAACACAGGCTAGGTGTATGCATCAATTTTGCAGAGAAAATACAAGGCAAGGCAGTTGAATATACTTGTTTTTGGCTCGAGGGGTCCTAACCCAGGTTCAGAGTTCAACGTTTTCCAACAAACACCTATACTACTTGCCCTTTCGGTAGTGACCCACTTGCGCAGGTCAAATTCGCACTCGAAGTAGTATGGGTGGGTGCTGGAACCAGCTTTCTACACCCTGAGAAAGGGTAGGTAAGGCAAGCAGAGCTGCATCCTACCCTATGATACCCAGATCGGCTCTTTTTGCACAGGGTCTATAGGTCTCTTTTCACATCCACGTGTGCAAGGTCTACAGTGTTTATATACCTCTATGACAGTAGCACAATATTGCATAAAATAGAACATAACAGATCCAGATACAGTAAACACACTTCCATAGAAATTTTGCAGCTTAATACAAAATACGCCTATATAGCAATTACCAATGATTCGCACAAATAGTATACATGGATTTAGTTCTCAAACAAGCTATCTTACTCATCAATTCATAAATTCCCTCTTACAATACCCGTCCCAGCCTGTGCACACAACAGCAGGGTCCACACACAGTAGGACTCTGGATCTCCGCACACACAGCCAGTAGGAGTCCTTTCCCCAAAAACCCAAATAGATATACTAAACCACAGTTCGCATCAATAACTCCTTCTTTCTCTACCTTATAATTAAAAATTTTCCTCTATTTATAATAATCTAGACTAAACTTTCCTATGGTCTGCAAATCATGGTTTTCAGACCCCTAGTTTACCCTTTGACCCATTACATTCCTTTCAGGGCTTTGAGCGACCCCAAAACCCCCGTGCTAGCCTATTTATAATAAAAAATATACAAAATCAGATCAGTTTCACAACTCGTAGGAGACACTATTCCAATAGTCCCCCAACACAATCTTGTGACTCATCCCGAGTCAATGTGGTGGTGCAGTCTCTATCTACGCATGTAAGGTGTTGAAGGCAATGATCAGCAGAGGTAACACTTCCTGACTCTGGGCAGCAGCACTTTGTGTGATATCGACAAGCTTTAGAGAGGTATGCATCACCCCTTTGATCCATTCCAAAATTTGGTTGAGTCGTGCAATGGAATTGTGAGCATCCTGAGATATATGGAAGGTAGCATCACCCCATGGCTTCAAACACTTTATGATGGCATGCTTGGTGTGTTGGAGATCTGCAATCATGTCTTGGAGAGCGTTGCTAGTTTTCAAGATTGCCAAATGTTGTGCAGGGGTGAGGGAAGGCAAGGTAGTTTCGATTTTATTGAAGGAAACTTCCTTCTAGCATAAGTCCTCTCTAACACACTGAAGCATCGGGTTGAACTGAACCGTTGTCCAGAGCTACATGGCCGCTTTGAGCAACTGAGTATCCAGAGTAAGTTGTCCTTTAATAATGTTGGTAGCTTCTGTTATCAACACAGCCCATTGTGCCTCTACCTCCGGGGATATGGTATGCTATGCTTGGGCCTGGTACGCTGTGAATTGGTGGGACATTTTGGTCTTGAGGGCTTGCACTTTGGTTCAAGACACACTGAGCGCTACAACCAAGCCTTCTAGGGTAGCTCGGAGTGGAGCTAATGCTAGGAGTTCATCACGGACCTCTATGTCAAGCTGGTGAACCATTTTTTCAAGCGGTGCCAGAAGGAGATATCTTCGATTTGGCGTGTGAGGAGAAGTGTGGCCACATCGAGGTATTTTTGTGTGGTCTGGTCGCGATGATGGATCTCTTGCAACACGACAGTGTGTAATCCTTGTAACGCCTCACAGGGTAGCTGTGCCAAATCCACTTGTAGTTCCGTAGCTGTTGGGAGGTGTTCACCAACCAAGACAGTGGTAGGTAGTGAAAAAATATGGCCTTCATTGGTAGGTAGCCTAGAACTGCAGAGAATTCACAGTGTGTCCCTATGCCACTTCGTACCCTGAGGGGACAGAGTATCCTTGTTGGTCAGCCCTTATGTGTGCAAGACTAGCTGTGACTTGACTGTGTCAGTTCTCATGGTGCACTGTGGTAGTTGTGTATCATCCTGCATAGCATCTACAGAGCCCATCCGGCTAGGGCCTATGATCATCCATGCTTCGGGATGGGCGTGAAATTCCGTCGTGTAGCTATGGCGCCATTCTGCACAGGGTTCAAAGTCAATTTTTCCTGCAGGGAGCCAGAGGGAAATTAGCTGATCAATCTCGGTGTCCCCAAACCCTATTAACACAATGTCTGCAGGCATTGGAATGGTGGGTGCCGAGGTGCTCGGAAGGTTAGGGGATGTCATAGAAGCAAAAGGATAGGCTTCCAATGTTGGAAACTCACATACAAAGAGGTAGGTTGATGGAGTATGACCCAAATTCTACAGGTCTAGACAATCAAGAAGTAGAATAACAGATGCAGATAATACAGACAATATGGAGGCTTTATCGGAGTTATCCTTTCTTCCTTATAATGCCTGGGGTCATCCAACGGTAGAGTAAATCTAACTTGAAAGTTACCATCAACCATCCAAAAAAAAATCACCATAAATTTCCGCATTGATGGCCAGCCGCCTATTTGCTATAATTGTAAGATTCCCTTTTCACCAGAATGTACTGTTCTAACAGTCATCGCTCGCACCTGATGGCTCTCCCACAGACCTACTAACCTTGGATGAAGCGTCTGTGCCATTTGCACATCCCGAATCAAGGCCAACGTTGGATGTGTTGTAATGCGATTTAGGTACAAATCACATAGCTTAGCAACCGTATGCATCCCGTTCAGCACCGTGGTTGGGGCAGTTCGGGGTTCACTCACTCACCCTGTTGGGCTAAGGCTCTAATATTCCATCATGTGTGGTATTGGTATTCCCCTTGATCCGGGTGTAATTGGCAGGCATGATTTTCCCTTAGTCAGGGTATTCGTGTTCTGCAGAGCTACGTCGAGTGCCCTTGCGCTAGCTTCCACCCTAAATTCTCATAGAAACTCATCCCTCAAATTCTTGTCATCACAGAATACCTTCCCATGCGTATTCCACTATCGCGCAGGCATTCCGCATAGGCATTCCGCGCAAGGCTAGCTTAAGGGCCCCTACCCTGCGTCCCTTGGTAACTCCCGCTTCTAATGCACGTAAAAATTCCTTAATGTTACCGGAGTTCCAAAAGTAGGGTAGGTCTCTTACCTTAGCAGAGATGCAGCAGAAGTTCCTTGTGACCCGAACACATCGTAGTGCCAAAACCTCATGCAACCGGCCCTGCCAATTCTCTAGTTCCCCATGAGAGTTGGAAAGGAATTCAATATCCTTTTCCTATCATAGTATTCCTTCTGCTATGGGGTTAATCCAATATTTGTCCTACGTGGTGAGCTTGTAGATGTGATCCACTTCCTCCGCATCCTGCGCTGGCTCTGTATACCGCGTGCCTTCCATAGGATCCAACGGTACTATTACGCATGTTCCATTATTTTCAAACACTCTGTTGCGCTTTTTGAGATTGATAACACCCCCTATATCTATATCCCAGTCTAGTCCTAGGAGTGCAAGGTAGGGATCCACATCTTCCACAATTTCTATTACCTCAAATTCAGCTTGGACCCTTACTTCTGCGATATCTACCCTGATTTTTGGCAGCCTTTCCAGAGGGATGATCTTTTGTTGTTTTTCCATGTGCAGCTAAATGGTGGACCATTCCAATTTAGGTTCTCCCAATTTTTTCCATGTTTGCTTCGGTAATATGTTCGCATCTGATCCAAGGTCGAAAGTAACTTGATCCATCTCGTATTCACCAATCTTCACAGTCAACCGCATTTCTCTTTTGGTACATCTTTTATATTTATATAGTTTGTGTACATGCTTGGTCCTAGGAATTGGATCATGTCATGCTGTGCAACTATTCATTAATCCCTGAAGGTTCTCTACAGCCTTTGGGTTATGTAGCAGCTTCATACATGCCTGTAGAAAGGGCTCAACCCCCTCACCTATCTTGAGGTGTGTCGATGCCTGCGAAGTAGCTTCTATTGTCTCTTGTCCCTTGTTTATGCTTGATCCTTCTTGATAGGTTAGAGGATCCCTGGCAACCTCTTCCTTCGATCCCTGGGTGACCATCCCACTACGTGTTATGACTTTCACACTCATGTCTATGTTCCTTAGCTCAGATTCAACTCTTTGCACATTCTGCGTAGGGGTGGGTTGTTTTTCTTGCATTTTGGATATTAAAATTGGGCGATCTTCAATCACATGGTCCAGCTATCTACAATATTTGCAATATTTCCTTGTCGGATTTGGGAAGCCCCTGTCAAAGTGTCATATCTCCCCACAGTTATAACAGATTAGTTTCCCACATCCTCGTCCTGCGCTTCCTCCTCGACCTCCCCTGCCCCTTGGTGGAGAGCCACCAAAGCTCATCGGAGATCTTGGCGACACAGGTCCACTTGAGCCAGGGAATGATAGGATGGGTTCCCCCATGCTCCTGGGCAGACCGGACTAGGTCCTCTTACCTGAATGTAATCTGCCAATAGAGGGCACTGATCCTTCGCATTTCTAGATACCCAAAATCGTATGCACCATAGATTTGCGCTGGCTCCTTTTCCTCATTCCTTTCGCAGGTTCTGAATTTCCATGTGCATAGCTCCAAGCTTCTCCTGAATTTTCTATACTCCTAACAAATTATCTTCTCTGGGTGCAGCTTCTAGTTTCATAGCGAATTCCACAGCTTTTTCCTGCGACTCAAAGGTTTGGTGACACATTGGCGTGCGCAGGTCGGGCAACAACATAGCGATGAACCATTCCATATGTTGTCTATCATCATACTCAAATCCTCCTTCCCTAATTGCTTTCTTCAATCACTGATCAGCTTCCCATACAGACTTAGATGCACCTTGCTTGAATTCCTTCACTTCTACTACCAACTGAGAGTAAGATTTTGGCTTTCGAAATTTTTTCTTTAGAGTATCCTTAATATCTTGAAAAGATGCACTCTCGTTCTGAGAAATGTATTGCATATACCAGTCCAATGCTCTGTCTTCAAACGCTAGGGACAGTTACGACCTCTTCACCGTATCATTTGTCACATTTTACGCAATCCATACGGAATCTGAAACAAACCAAAATCTGTCCATATCCTCATCCCCTAGCCCCTGGAAGGTAGGTAGTCTCAGGTGCATAGCCATATCACTATTCGGTGGGGGTGGTGGTATGGGTGAGTTCTTACCTTTGTGCGGCCTGGACGGCGGTGTAGCCGAGGGTCTTGCGCAGCCATTTATTGCAGATGGTTATAGGTAGATCTTACCCCATCAAGTTTGGTCCGATAGTATTTACCACTGCGTGTCACACTTTCATTGGGATCCAAGGTCATTCTGTCGGTATGACTACATAGAATAATTTTCTCGCACAGTAGTGTTGAGTTAGAAAAAGGTATCTTTTGAGCACTTCATTAGCCCACATTAATCATCAATCCAGGAGCGTCCTTTTATTCCAATAGTGTACTCTGTCTGAGGCTTGCAATTGTCTAAGATCAATGTTGTGAAGATGTAGTATATGATAACGAAATCAAATGTAACTAATGCTTGAAAAGAGACCTAATTACAGTGACATGAATGAAAATATTAAACTACTCCAATCTTTGCAGAACATTGATCAGGGATGCAGTAGCAGTAACTCTTTCCCTTAGAAATTGATGCAAGATGACCAATCTGGGGACTGGGAAGCTAAAGCCTCTATCCTCTACAGTTGGCGATCTTAAAGAAATCAAACCGAAAGAAGATTTGATGAAAGAAACTTAAACAAAACGCAATCTGAAAAGGAACAATAATGTGTGACTACAACTATTCTGTCTACCAGTCAAAGATTATAAATAAGCGATGAACAGAAATGGAACAACAACGCGAATTGAACAACAATTACAATTATAATATATGCAAAGCACTAGATTCCTATGTTTCAATTCTGTCAACAGCTTCTCACCACGCAACCATCAATTACAACAGATTATAAACTAAAGGAACAACAATTCAAATCAGATACAAGTCAGTAAAGCTTTTATAGTAACAGCGAAATAATAGAACAACGAATTATGCTTATTGTAAAAAAATGAAACAACGATGACTCTGTATTTGATCTAATAAAAAATAAACCAATTCAAACATTAAACACACTCCACATGACAATAAACAAATATTAGAATACAAAGAGCGAAGTAATTCCACCAGAGCTGGGCCCTTAACGCCAGTGAAATACTGCTGGGCTAATTTAGAATTGCAGAAGGTAAATAAAACACGTGCTTTGTATTAAACCAACATAAAGTATTACAGAGATTTTTTCTCTCAAACAAAGAGTTAATATAACAGAGAAAATGTAAAGTCTTTCGACCGATTCCCAATAACAATAATGATCCGTCCCCCTTGTCACTAAAGGACGTGGTCTTATATATCAACTCTTCGATAGAGAAATCAAAGAACAAGATAAGTTTTAACAGTGATCCCTCCGGATCGAAAGATCCTGAGGGATTCGCTCCTCTGTGTTTAGCCATCGTTCTATTTGTGCTGACTGAGGCCGAGCTATTCCCTTCCTTTTCTGGGCTATTCGTTCAGATCTCCTTGCCTTTGGCTAGATATGATTTAATGTTGATGGAGCAGCAGTTATATTGTTCTCAACCACGCCTCTGGTACAGTTGTTCACCTCCTTGAATTCCTGTTTGTCAACCAAAAAGTATTTTTTAGTCATATTTTCATAGTAATCATGAACCTTTCCAATTCTATTGTAATTCCTATGATAGATTACCTTTTCAAGGAAAACAGGAGTATATTTATGATAAAGAATGAGTAAATATATGATAATTTCATACCTCTTTCACTTCCCAACATACCCCCTTGCTTAATCATTTTCATGCCCTCATGAAAACTATAGTTCACATGGAGAGGAGTCAAAGAATAATCCGAATAAGGTTTGTCATCCACAGGCCTAAAACCATGGTGTGCAGCTAATTCCTCAAAAGTATGTTCTGTCTGTCCTTCAGGAAGTTCATAAATAGCTTTGTAATCCGAAGCAGGGTACCATACAATAGGACTGCAAAATTTACATCCTAACCAATATGGTCCTTCTTTTAAAACAAGATGGCTATAGGCAATGAGACGGTCTGCAACTAGACCATAGTTTCTATAATTAAATGGTTCCCTATTTTGCAAATTCTGATTCGAGGTTCTCCACCGGACTTTGGCTGCTATGTAGGCTTGGTTTCTAATGGATGAAAAATAATATGTTCCATTCAAAATGACTGATTTATGGACAGGCCCCAGAGTTTGGGTAACGCCTTCCCTTGTCATCAATCGTTTCTATCTAGCCCAAAATTGAGGTGGGTTCTGAGGTTCACTTTTGACCCATAGATCTAATCCATTTTCCTATATTTGAAAGGCGTTATAAGCTTTAAGCCATTTTAATTGGTTTAAAGTAAAGGAAATGAATGCCTGAAACTGAACATCTCCAATAAAAGGGCTAGGGTTTGATTCACAGTCATTTTCAAGTATTAGATTATGAAAATAAAACTCACATAAAAAGCGTTGTACTTTGATCCCATAAAGTTTGCAGTATGATATCAAATCATCTATTGTTTTTAGCTCTATGGATTTCCCTGCCCTAACTTCCTTGATATTTAATTGTAAATATCTTTCTATTAAAAACAGAGCATAGTTTTTGGCGGGGCATCTACAGGCTAAGACATCAGTGTACAAGGAGTAGAGAGTGTCCATTCGAGTGTAGGCTAATTTTAGTTGGTTCATTACCTTATCAGCCTTTACCTCTACTTTCCATCATTTTTCATGAGCTTCAGCTTCTGATTCATGAATAATTCTTATTTGCTGCTGCAATTCCTAATATCTTGTTCTTGGAACAGTATCTTCCTCCAATTTTTGCCTTTCCTTTCGGGCCTTTGTCAATTCTTCCTAAAGTCTGAGCAATGTTGGCTCACTGAAAGTATGCTGACTACTAGATTGCATATTTTCACTCAAAACTGGTTCCTCTGGAACAACTTGTGTTGGAATAGCTGTTTTTTGCTCCGCATCCTCAAAATTAGGCTTAGGTATGGCTTCTTCTATAACTTGAGGGTTCCTATCAGTGGTCACTCTTCTCTTTTTTGAGCTTCTTTTGATCGCAATGCTTCTTTTATTAGGGGCTCGTTTAGGCATGTATTTCATTCTCAGAACCCTAATGGTCTTCCTGAGCTGTTCAACTAATTTATGAAGCTTTATTCACTCCCTTTGAAGCTTCTCAATCTCAGTTGTTTCCTTCTTATTTCCTAATGGAACAGTCGTTCCTCTATCTGCACTCATTTGTTCAACAGCATTTTGGTCCATATCAGCCATGCCTTCAGTAAAATTTTCTTCTTGCTCTTCTCCTCGGGGCTCCTCTTCTACATTTATGTGCCCTTGGGTCAATTCTCTTGGAATCATATTCTTAGTTAGCTCTGCAGTCCCCTGGGGGCTTCCAGCTTCAGCGTTTTCGTTATCCTGCTCACATCCCTCAGGAGAAGCAACCCTAGCTTCGCTAGGGTTTGCTGTTTCATTCAGTTTTTCTCCAGCTGTTTCTTTGTAAATAGCAGAGTATTATGGTAGATGATTAATATCTATATTGAGGTCCAAGGGACTATGTGGCCGTGCATAATCACTCATATTGGCCAAAATCTGGGCCAATTGATCTTCTTGTAAAGGGCTTACGATAACATTCTTGGGCAGCTCTGTTTCATCCTTACTGCTGCTAGATTGTCCTCATCCTCCACATTAGTGTGATAAATTCCTTCCTCTTCATCTGAATACCGAATTTCTCCCTCAAATTTTTCTTCTCCAGAATTTCCTTCGATTCCTTCTTCCTCATTATCTCCTTCCTCTACACTGGGTTTTTTTTCACTACTGGATTGTCGGCTTATTTCTTCTTCGTCCGAGTAGCGAATTTCTCCTTCCAATTGTTCTTCCTCATCAGTCTGAGGGCTTAATTCCTCTAATTTCTCTTCTTCGTTAGTGCGACGGCTTACTCCCTCCAATTGTGGAGGTTGTTCCTCCTCTGAGCTATGCAATTCCAGGGGCTGGCTGCTGCCCAGAAGTTCTTCCACCATCCTTCTAATTTGTTTCAATTGGTGGGGCTGTCTACGAGTAGAAGGCTCAGAAATTGAGCTGACCACCCTCTTCTGATTTGGAGCAGGTAGAGCTAACCCTCCATCGATGGAAAATATTAATTCTTCCCAGCTGGTTTGTTGCTGGAAAAGGCTATGACTCACTATTAAACGAATTAAACAATGGTGGCTGACCACCATATCTGCATGCTGGGCTTTCCTTATACCATGAGTAGTATCATGCAAAAAATAATTTAAAAATGCAGGAAAATTAATAGTGCATTTCTGTTTTAGTACAGCTAGCAGCTTAAGGTGGCGAGGTCTTACCACATCCTTTCTTCCGTCGCACATTATGTAAGCCTGCACGATTTTGGCTAATTCTTTCCATGGCTCTCCTAATGACGCTGGCTGGACTCCTTTACCTTTGATGACTAACGTCTGATCGTCATCTTGAAAAGTTTTTATGGCTTCATGAATCCTAATCTTCTTCTTAGTCTAGACAGTCCCTTGCGCAGGAATGCCAGACACTTCTGCAATTATCTCATTGGATACCGCGATCTGCCTTCCTCTGACCATGGAGGATCCTTCATGCAGGTTCAATAAAAATTTGGTGGCCACAGCTTCATTGGGTTGTTGCATTCTCAAGAAATATGTAATCCACCCCAATCTTTCTAAGATTGTTCGTGCAGCATCAGAGACGATCAATACTTGCGGTTCACTGCGAATTGGCCGTCCTCCCATTTCTACGTTCTGTTAATTCTCTCAACACACATTAATCACAATGGAACAGCACAACACAGTTCATTGAAAATTTGTTATTTCCTAAAATGCAGGGGTTTGGTTCAAGGAAATATTGGAGTTTGATTTGCATGAAGACATCCGCGCCCCCTGAATGAATGAAAGGTCGTCCTCGACCGTCAATTGAGAATAACATGTGTGGCACAACAACAGTACAATAGTAAAAATCGGCCGTAATTATGATACGTTCAATCAAATTGCAGCAAATACTGAAATCAATGCATGTAATAAATCGTTAATAAATAGAAAATCATTTTGTAATGATTCAAATACAAGGATAAGGGACAACATATGATAACCATAAATATAATTGCGTTATTTACCACTTTGGATTAATATGATCGACTTATAATAATTTTCATGTATAATAGGTTCCAAGATAAAGGTAAGGGATTTATATTTTCATTTGACATTTAAATAAAGATATAAGAAAAAGGGTAAATATAACTATTGATGTGTATAAGTGTGACTCCAATACCATTAGTAGAGCTCTGCTGCCGACAAGTGTCCATAACCTTGACAAAGTTGCTTTCTTATCCACAGAACCATTGTCCTTTATGTATGCTGAGGAAATGATTTTTATTGAATATCATGAAAGAGGCCATTGTGTTAGCTTGGTGACCAGATAAACCACAATTCCGTTCACCGGGAAGAAGTGAAAGGTGAGTAGGCCGGTTCGTGATGAGACCTCCTGTTCCAAGGACTTCTTGATTTTTTCAATTTTCTGTTGGACCATTTCCCTGGTTTGGTGGCCATAACGGGAATGCCACTTCACTACCTTCCTTATGATCATGGTAGGCTAGCCCTTGGTGAGACCCCCTATCCTCCATCTGCAAAATCATTATTAATGAAATATATATTTTTTTTTGTTTTTTGTTTTTTGTTTTTACACATAGCACTGTTCCTCGGTTAATCATAAGGGATGGCTCATCACTCCTTAAGAGTAGGGATGGTGGAAGAAGTCTGAACATCTCAATAGAAAGGAGTATGCCCTTATTCTTATTCCATAGATAAACATCAAAGAAAATTATAGCATGTGGAAAAGAACCAATCATGATAAAAATAGTCGATCAGATTAATTCTATGGTAATAAAATAGCAAAGTTGTGTTACTGATCATGCCCCTTTTTCATTTTTTTCTTATCATTACTAGATAATTTTCTTGAAAAGATGACGATTTCTTTTGATTTTTTGATTACAGTAAGCTTTAATTTGTATGATTGTATGTAAATTATATATTTTCCTTCAAAAAAGTAATAAAAAATCCAACATGCTGGCTTAAAACAAAAAAAAACAATCCACACAAAAAGTGTTGTTCCTTTTAAAAGGAACAGCAAAAACAATCTGCGAAACTGTTGTTCCTTTCGAAAGGAACAACAAGAAAATACACTGCGAAGGTGCTGTTCCTTTGGAAAGGAACATCAAAAACAATCTGCGGAAGTGTTGTTCCTTTGGAAAGGAACAACAAGAAAATATTATGCGGAAGTGTTGTTCCTTTGGAAAGGAACAGCAAGGGCGTTTCTGCGAAACTGCTGTTCCTTTCAAAAGGAACAGCAGAGTGTTGTTCCTTTAGAAAGGAACAACAAAACAAACGAAATAAACAATTTTTTTTTTCAAAGAAACCAGATTTCACGAAACAAACGATGAAGAAGTAAAGAAGTAATATGAACCGAAAGCCTGAAAAAAAATTCCATAAAACAACAAGCGAAAAATGAAAAAATGCTTTATGTACAAAAACTTAAAAAAGAAGTGATTTATCAAACTGGTTCCGAGGAGGATTTCTCCCCTTCAGCAAGAATCTCCATTGTAGAATCTCCCCGAAACTGTTGGTAAAAGGATTCCCAGGTGAGAGGTTTATGATACAATCGTACTCGATGACCGTTTACCTTAAAGGAATGTCCAAATCCGTCAATGGTAACTAATGTAACAGTGCCATTATCGTGCACCTTCTGTATTTCATAGGGTCTGAGCCATCATGTCTAGAGTTTTCCTGGGAAATTCTAGAACCTGGAATCATATAGGAGTGCCCAATCTCCTTCGTGGAAGATCTTTCCTTTGATATTGGCATCATGCCATTTGGCTCTCTGTTGCTAAATTAATGCTGTGTGCTGAAGAGCAGAGAGCCTGATTTCATCCAGCTCATTAATTTGCTGCAGTATTTTAGCCTGGGCTTCATTCAAATCCATACCCACCTTTTGAGCTGTTCTTAATGTTTGAACCTTGAATTCTATAAGAAATATGGGTTCCTTTCCGAATACCAATTGGTATGGTGAATATCCTGTGGTAGGTCTCCACGTTGTTCGATATACCCACAATGCTTCTGGCAATCTGTAGGCCCAATCCCGTCTATGAGAGGAAACTGTTTTTGTGAATATAGATTTGATTACTTTATTCATGCTCTCTGCTTGGCCATTGGCCTGTGGGTGGTATGGAGTCGTAATCTTGTGCTGAACGTGGTAGTTTTGCAATGTTTCAGCTAATTTGTTACCTACAAACTGTGGTCCTCCATCTATGATTATATCCCTTAGGAGGCCGTAGCGCACAAATATTTGGAAAAGAAATTGTATTACAGAGTCTTCTGTAGCTTTTGAAAGAGCTTCTGCCTTAACCCATTTGGTAACATATTCAGTTGCAACTAGGATGTACGTTTTTTGGTTTGATGGGGGGTTAATAGAACCAACGAAGTCAAGGGCCCAACGTTCAAATGGTTCAATCACTAGTTGGGGATTCAGAGGCATTTCATCCGTCTACCCAGGTCAACCTGCCCTTTCACAGATATCACAGGCCTGCATGAATTTTTTAGCATCTTTAAATATAGTAGGCCAATAGTAGCCTATCCGTAAAACTTTGTGGGAAGTTCTACGATCTGCAAAATTTTCACCACACTGTCCATCATGGCATAATTTCAAGATGTCAAATACCTCATCCTCCCTAATGCATCTCCTTATTTGCATATCTGCACCTGTATGAAATAGGTAGCCTCCAATCCAGGAGAAGCAGGTGCTGCGATGTATTATTTTCTTACGTTCATTAAGAGACAGATGTTTAGGTAATTTACCTATCGCCAAATAGTTCGTTATATCAGCATACCACGGTGTTCTGATAGTAACAACGAAGAGATGTTCATCTGGAAAGTGGTATTCAACTACTTCTGTGTCTGTTGGCTTCGGCATTCTTGACAGAAAGTCAGCTATAGGGTTCTCTTTCCCAGGTCGATCTCTGATTGTGATGTCAAATTCTTGCAGTAAAATTAACCATCTTGTCACTCTTCCGTTTGTAACAGGTTTATTTGCTAATAATTTAATGGCAGAATGATCAGTATATAATACTACAGGATACCTAGTTATGTAATGCCTAAATTTGTTTATAGCATGAACTACAGCTAGAAATTATTTCTCAGTCACAGTATAATTTAATTCAGCAGAGGATAGATTTTTGCTAATATAGTAAATTGCATATGGCTTCTTGTCTTCCTCCTGCCCAAGCACTGATCCAATTGTTGTGTCTGAGGCATCATATGAGATTTGGAATGGAAAATTCCAATTTGGGCCCCTCAGCACTGGGGATGTTGAAACAAGCTTCTTCAGATCATTAAAGGCATTGTCACATTTATCTGTCCATGTGAAATCAACATTTCCAGTCAGTGCATATAAAGGTGCAACTATTCGAGAATAATGTTCTATAAATATTATATATTAACCAGAAAATCCAAGAAAACTACGTACCTCTGTTTGTGTAGTAGGTGTAGGAATCAACAAAAGTATTTGAATTTTAGCCAGGTCTACTTGAATTCCAGCTGCTGAAATATAATTCCCTAAGATAAATCATTCAGTCATCATCATAAGACACTTTTCGTTGCTTAAGCAAAGCCTAGTGTCGATACATATTTGCAATACCTTTTCTAGGTTGTCCAATGCAGGCTCAAAGTCATCCCCATAGGGTGTAAAATCATCCATATATACTTCGAGGCCTTCATTTATTAAGTCTGCAAAAATGCTGAGAATTTCCTTTTGAAACGTAGCAGGGGCATTGCATAGGCAAAAAGGCAAGACTCGGTAGGCAAATGTCCCCCATGGATAGGTAAAAGTAGTTTTGTCCTGATCTTCAGGGGCAATCTGGATTTGATTGTACCCACTGAAGCCATCGAGGAAGGAAAAATATTTCTTTCCTGCCAATGTGTCTAATACCTGGTCAATGAAAGGAAGGGGAAAGTGGTCTTTCTGTGTTGCTTTATTAAGTTCACGGTAATCTACACATATCCTCCACTTCCCATTATTTTTTGGTACTACCACTAGTGGAGAGACCCACTTACTATCAGATACTGGGTAGATGAAATTAACATCCAATAGTTTTTGTAATTCATCTTTGACAATGTCTTTAAGGTGAGGATTTAATCTCCTTTGAGGTTGGCGAATGGGTCTTGCATCTTTTTCAATGTAAATGTGGTGAGTGCACAATTGAGGATCAATTCCTTTCATGTCGGGGTAATCCCATGCAAAGGCTGCTTTATATTTTCATAATAATTGGACCAATTTCTCTTCTTGTTCAGCAGTGAGATTTTTATTAATATTTAAAGTTTTTCCCAGCTCAATTTCTACAACCTTGCTATTTCTCATAGAAGAAGTAGGTATTGTTTGATCAGGAATATCTTTTAAAGGATCTTCTTCTTTCTTATTATCGAATGCTTCTTTGATCATGTGACATTGCAAATGAGATCTGGTCTGTGGCTTATTAATAAAATTATTAATGATATCATCCTCTATTTGATCTTTAAAATCAAGAGCTTTTTCTATGGTTAGAGGTGATCTCATATTCTCCATAAGGTATGATGCAGGTGGTTTTCTTGTTGTGATTATTGATAGACTTGGCTAGGCTGGGGGATATAGGGCTAAATTCTTAACATAATTTCCTATTGTAATTGTCATGTTGCCTTGTCGGCAGCCAATATAGGCATTGACAGTTGCCAACCAAGGTCTACCACGAATTAACAGATGTCCATCTAGTCGATTCTTTGGATTGATAACCAGGAAGTGAGTAGGGTATTCCCAGGAATCTACAGATACCATTACATCTTGTAGTATACCTTCTGGTTTGACTACTGACCGGTTAGCCAATTCTAACAAGGTTGTTGTTGGTTCCAGTGATGTAATGCCAAGTTTTTGACAAGTGGTGGTGGTTAAAATGTTGATTACTGCCCCCAAATCAACTAAGGCATTTGGAAATGATTGACCATTGATCTGTACTATCACTATAGGATTTCCTGGGTCTTCATACTTGATGGGTGTTTCTATTCCTGATAATAATTCAGATAAGGTGCCGATTATTTGGACGGTAGGATTGTTTGTTGTTCTCCTCTTCGGCTTCTTTATGCATAATTCCTTAATAGTTTTTGAATAGATAGGAATATCTTGAATAGCTTGGAGGAGAGGGATTTTTATACACAAATTTTTTAATTCTCCCAGAAGATCAAAATTAGGTTGTTCTAATGGAAGAGGTATAATTAATCGTTCTGGGAATGGTGGAGAGGAATTTGTTACTTGTTTTTTATTTTGTTGTTGGTTTTGTTGTTGGAATTCCTTCTCACTTTTTTCTGTTTGTTCTATATGTAATGGATATTCAATGTGGACATCATTATTTCTCTCTGTTTCGACTATACGCCCAGACCTTAATTGAAGATCATTACACTCCCTCAGTTCAGTTTCTACTTCTGGGGTTTCCATGATTTGAACAGACTGAACTGGCCTATTTTTTTGGTTTGGGTTGGGTTGGGCTGGGAGTTGTGGTCTTAAATTGGTCTGGGGGTTTGTATAAGGAGCTAGCAGTGTAGGTTGAGAGAGAGGAATTGATCCAACTGGCTGATTTGTAGGTTTTTTCCAGTTTGACTGCCAATCCTAACTCTGAGAAGTAGAAGGGGACCATTGTGTAGGCCATAAAGGTGGATAGAAAGGAAAGTTAGGCCAATTATTTTGATTTGCTTGATTTGGCCAAGATGTGGGAGGAAATGGCTGTTGTGACCAATTAGGGAAAGATGGTTGATTCTGCCACATCCCACTATATTTCTGAGTATTATATTAAGGAGGTTGAAAAGAAAATGGATCATTTGGCATACCTAATGGTCGTGGCTGCCATTGTCAGCGCTGATTAAGCAGACATACCACTTCCGATTCTTCTTCTGCCTCCTTATAGATTTATTTTAGGCCAGGAAGTGAAGGACATCCTTCTGTAGGGTGATATTTCATGCAAATGGCATAGAATTTAATCACATCCAACAGGAATTCTTTGTGGTCATGCTTCTTTCTACATCTGGGATAGAATATTTCCAAATTCTGCTTTGCTTCTGCCTGTTTCTATTTGGCTTGCATAATATTGAACTGTGTTGTTAGAGTCCCAAGTATGTCTGTCTTAAAGTCTTCCAGCAGATTTCCAATCTCTACATGAGTCACACCTTCATTAGAGGTCTTATTTTCCCTTGTGATCGTATCACGTTCTGCTGATTTCAACCTCGAATTGCCTCTTGAACACCTGATACACAAATCAATGATGTTAGGATAATTTTCCTGATATATGTCACCTTTTCCCATAATATTCAATGTTTCAACCCATTGATCTTTCATTCCCCTAATTAATGTGGTTTTCAAAACATTATCAGGTAAGGGTAAAGATGCATAAGGGGATCTCTGAAGATTATATTTAAACCGTTCCACATACTCTTCCAGGGTCTCATTTAGTTTTGATGTCATTTGGAATATCTCATCTTTTAATTCCCGAGACCTACAATAATCTTGATATTTATTTAAAAATGCAGCTTTCATATGATCCCAATCAATTATGACACCCCCACCTAATCCCATAAGCCATCGTAGGGTTTTCCCTTTTAATGTAGAAGGGAATAGTTTTAGTTTTTGGGCATCGATGGTGTAATCGTATCCTCTGCACAGCACATCAAACTCAAATAAAAATGCATCTGGGTCCTCTGATGTTAAGCCGTGAAATGTAGGAATATGTTGAAGAGGAACAACTTTCATGGGTGCATTAACTGCAGTATCTACTATATGATATTGCAGTGTAGATGTCTGCTGCTAATTCTAGTTTTGGTTTTGGGCCATTTGATTGAAGATATGCCAATATCCCTCTAGGATTTCTAAGGAATTTCTAGGTTGACGAGTAGGGGCAGGAATATTTTTGACAACACTCCCTTTATCTAGGACAATAAGTATTTCCTGTCGACCTACTGTTTGAGGTGATTCAGGACCTTGGTTCTGAATAAGTTGAACAACACTTCCCTTATCAGGGCTGCTTATTGTTTGGGCAATTTCAATAGGATATTTCAAGTCTGTGATTTCTCCCGTTTCCCCTTCTCCTTCTTGGAGATTACTAGCATTCCCTTCTCGAAGGAAACTTGTGCAAAGATTCTCAATTTCTTGGGAATCTTGCTCAATTCCCTCTGTTTGATTGTGTTTCTCAGCAAAGGCTTCAGATAGTGATTCTGTAGCCTGAAGGGAACTAGTAGGTTGTCTAGAAGTAGTTATTTTAAATCCTACTGATGGTTGAGATTCAGTTCTTTTAAAGATTTCTTCAATAAAGGTTGTGCGCCCAAGGGTCACTGGTCCCTTAGGTTTTTCAGTTTTAGGAGGAATTTTGTTTCGCTTAGTTGATTTATTCATTCAAAGAAACAAGCCTTCATTCCTACCTAAATAAAGATGCTTATCTACTTCTGCTGTAAAGCGAGCTATGAGCAAGTGTGTTTCTTGCCCAGTGCGCAGGTTCTTACCTTCTGTCTTTAATACCCAATTCTTTGCAAGCAGAAGAAAATCAGTTGTGCATTACTCCTTTAAAATGGCATACACTCTCCTTGGAAACGGTGCCAAAATGTCGAGTCAGAAAAAGGTATCTTTTGAACACCTAATTATCCCACATTAATCATCAATCCGGGAGCATCCTTTTATTCCAAGAGTGTACTTTGTCTGAGGCTTGCAATTGTCTAAGAGCAATGCTGTGAAGATGTAGTATATGATAACGAAATCAAACGTAACTAATGCTTGAAAAGAGACCTAATAACAGTGACATGAATGAAAATATTAAACTACTCCAATATTTGTAGAACATCGATCAGGGATGCAGTAGCAGTAACTCTTTCCCTTAGAAATCGATGCAAGATGACCAATCTGGGGACTGGGAAGCTAAAGCCTCTATCCTCTATAGTTTGAGATCTTAAAGAAATCAAATCGAAAGAAGATTTGATGAAAGAAACTTAAACAAAACACAATCTGAAAAGGAACAGCAATGTGTGACTACAACTATTCTATCTACCAATCGAAGATTATAAATAAGTGATGAACAGAAATGGAACAACAACGCGAATTGAACAGCAATTACAATTCTAATATATTCAAAGCACTAGATTCATATGTTTCAATTCTGTCAACAGCTTCTCACCACGCAACCATCAATTACAACAGATTATAAACTAAAGGAACAACAATTCAAATCATATACGAGTCAGTAAAGCTTTTATGGTAACATCGAAATAATAGAATAGAAAATTATGCTTATTGTAAAGAAACGAAACATCGATGACTCTGTATTTGATCTGATAAAAAAAAAACCAATTCAAACATTAAACGCACTCCACATGACAATAAACAAAGATTAGAATACAAAGAGCGAAGTAATTCCACCAGAGCCGGGCCCTTAGCGCCAGTGAAATATCGCTGGGCTAATTCAGAATTGCAGAAGGTAAATAAAACACGTGCTTTCTATTAAACCAACATAAAGTCTTACAGAGAGGTTTTCTCTCAAATAGAGAGTTAATATAACAGAGAAAATGTAAATTTTTTCCACCGATTCCCAATAAAAATAACGATCCGTCCCCCCTGTCACTAAAGAACGTGGTCTTATATATCAACTCTTCGACGGACCAATCAAAGAACAAGATAAGTTTGAACAACGATCCCTCAGGATCGAAAGATCCTGAGGGATTCGCTCCTCTGTGTTTAGTCATCATTCTGTTTGTGCTGACTGAGGCTGAGTTGTTCCCTGCCTTTTCTGGGCTATTCATTCAGATCTCCTTGCCTTTGGTTGGATATGATTCAATTTTGATGGAGCAGCAGTTAGATTGTTCTCAACCACAACTCTGGTACAGCTGTTCACCTCTCCGAATTCCTGTTTGTCAACCAAAAAGTAGTTTTTAGTCATCTTTTCATAGTAATCATGAAACTTTCCAATTCTATTGTAATTCCTATGATAGATTACATTTTCAAGGCAAACAAGAGTATATTTATGATAAAGAATGAGTAAATATACGATAATTGCATACCTCTTTCACTGCCCAACAAGTAGTATCTTATCAGCAATGGTAACGTCTTCAGGAACTTGCCCCGAAATCCTTTAAAGAATCTCTGCTCAGCCTCAAAGTAAGAAAAAAACTGATCAATGGAAAATTTTGTCACAAATCCTCCTAGCACACTGTCGACCCAGTGATCCACCATGTGAGTGATGGTATTATCGTTCCTTTCCAGTTGTTGGATTAGCTCTAGAGTCCACTGAGTGACTCGTTCATCCTTCCAACACTTCTGGAATTATACAAGCCTAGCCAGCCACTCCTAAAGCTCGATTGCAAATGTCACAAATAAAATTTCATAGCTTTCTGTAAGAATGTACCTATTTTTCCACTTTTCCTCCATTAACTTCGTGCTACAATTTTCTTTCACCACAAACTCCTGAATCTTCTTTTCGAACCACTCCTTAATTTCCTTCCTTTTAGGCTTCTAGTACTCTCTTGTCATTACCTGATCCCTTCCTCAAAATTCTCCAGTTCCCGGCAATGGAACCATTTGTTGGCTCGAGGGGTCCTGACCCAGTTTTAGAGTTCAAGGTTTTCCAACAAACCCCTATACTACTGGTCCTTTAGGCAGTGACCCGTTCACGCAGGTCAAAGTCTCACCCGAAGTAGTATGGGTGGGTGCTGGAACTAGGTTTTCGTACCTTACGAAAGGCAAGCAGAGCTACGTCCTTCCCTGTGATACCCATATCGCCTCTTTCTACGCAGGGTCTATAGGTCTCTTTTCGCATCCACATGCACAAGGTCTACAGTGTTTATAACCTCTATGACAGTAGCACAATATTGCGTAAAACAGAACAGAACAGATCCAGATACAGTAAACACACTTACACAAAACTTTAACAGCTGAATACAAAATAGGCCTAATACAAAAATTACCAATGATTCGCACAAACAGTATACATGGATTCAGTTCTCAAAAAACCTTTCTTACTCATCAATTCATCAATTCCCTCTTACAATACCTATCCTAGCCTATGCACACAGCATCGGGGTCCACACAAAATAGGACTCTGGATCTCCGTGCAGATAGCCAACAGGAGTCCTTTTCCCAAAAACCCAAAGAGATTTACTAAACCATAGTTTGCATCAATAGCTCCTTCTTTCTCTACCTTACAATTCAAAATGTTCCTTTATTTATAATAACCTAGCCTAAAATTTCCTATGGTTCGAAAACCATGGTTTTTGGACCCCTTGTTTACCCTTTGACCCATTACAATTCTTTCGGGGCTTTGACCCACCCCAAAACCCCGACGCTAGCCTAATTATAATAAAAAATATACAAAATCAGACCAGTTTCGCAGCTCGTAGGAGACCCTGTTCCAACACTTGTATTTTATAACATAGTGAAATTTTGAAATGGAGAAGAATGATTTCAGTAGTGGTTTAAAAGAAATTAAGTATTCTTAAACCAAACATCAGAGGAAAACATTAAAATTACAAAAGAATTCAGAATTAAGGTGCTCTAGGAAGCAAATATTAATCTTAATTTCCTATTTTACAATTAGAATTTAAATGATACATATGAAGAGATGATAGTGGAAAACATTAAACATGATAAAGGAAAAACATCACTAGGAAAACACATCAAATGAATCTTTCAAAATCATCCTTTTATTGATGCTCCAGCTCCAAAATTACAAATACTCCAATGAAAAATGCTTACAATCTAGGGTCCAACAACTAATACTGAGTAAAAATGCTATATTTAAACTATTTCCTACTAATTTCTGTATCAAAAGAGGCAATATGCTATTTATTACAATAATAAGTAATTATTGACATTTGTGACCAATGCATGGACACATTGTAATGGTTTTTGACAGGTGGCTTAAATCCCCATAAAGTCGTTAATGAGCATTGTAGTGGTTTCTTGTGCTGGCAATTTTAATGTTGATGTGTTGTACTGCCATCATTCTTGAAAGACACAATTTCTCCCATTCCTCTAGACTTAGAATGTTAGGTCCCTATATTAATAGTATATTCCCTTATTGTTGCTAGTGTAACCCCCTTATTGTTATTGTTGTACCCCTATAACCCCCATATTGTTATTATTGTGCCCTTACATTATTATTGTTAGGTTGGCTAGGATTACATTGTGGCCCCATGGACTCCTATATATAGAAAGGACGTTTTGGTCATTTGAATCATCCAAGAATTATTCATTTATGTAATTTATTGGAGGTTTCCCCCTTGAATTACCTCATTTCTAAGGCATTGATCTCTCTTTTGTTCTCTTTTTGGGGGTAGTTTCATAACATTTGGTATTAGAGCATTGGATTCTAGGGTTTTGCTGCTCCAAATAGTTCATCGTGGAAATTTCTCTATAATATTTTTTCTACGAAGGTTCAGAAGCTGAAATTTTTATAGTGAGAATTCAAAATCCTGAGAAACATCATGGAAAAATTTCAGATCTTTTTTCGCAATATTTTTGGAGATATGATCTATGGAAGTTAGGGATTTTTGGAGGCTCTTGAATTTAACCTAAATAGGTCATCGTGTAATTTTCACTATCACATTGTTTCTATGAGGGTTCAAAAGCTGAATTTTTCACAACGTGAAGCTGAAATCCTGAGGAACACCGTGGAAACATTTCAGAGCTTAATTAGTAATATTTTCGGATATATTTTTTGTGGAAGTTAGTGATTTTTCAGGCTCCTGAATTTCATCTCAAAGAGGTGACCGTGGGAAAATATTCATAACTCTCTCTCTGTGCATTGGATTGGAATTCTGTAAAAAATGGCCAAAAGTACACATACTTTATTTTCATCTGTATTAATTTAAAAGCCAAAGGAGGAAACCATGACACGTGGCAAGTTCTACAAGTTTGATCTACTGAACTAGTCCATAATTAGGTCATGAGAGGAGATTGGGCATTCAAAAGAAGCTTGAGAGGGCTACTTCAGGGTCAAATTTTAGATATTGAAGATCAGAAATCACAGAGATAATTCAGTTTAAATATCAAGATCCTCAAAATTCAATAAAAGGGTGTGTATTTTTTTTTCAAATTGTATAAGTTGTGTTTGAAAAATTAGTTTTAAGTGATTTAAAAGGCATATTGAGCATAGATATCAGTATTGCGTTCTGAAATACCTCATAAAAATAATTAAATGCCCATTAATCCCTCAGAGTACTCTACTATGACTCATGAAGATGAAGAATTGCAACATGATCTATCAAAATTACAAGAGCATGTGCACCAAATTTCACTCTTGCAAAGAGCAACAAAAAATGAAATGGAAGTTTTGAAGAAAAGCGTGGAAGCGAAGATGGATGGTTTCAAGAATAATATGGATGGTTTGAATAAAGGCATGGAAGCTAATATGGATGGCGTGGAAGCTAGCATGGAAGCTAAAATGGATGACATGGAAGAAAAAATGAAATACAACATGGAAAACATAAAGAATGATATAAAAGCAGACATGGAAGGTTTGACAAAGTTGATACAAGAAATATTTCCTAATGGCGAAAAGATAATAGAGGAAACTCATGATGAGAACAAAATAAATGTTAATCATGATTTCATAAAATCTAATGTTGGATGGAAGAACCACCATATTCCAAATATGGATATGAGGAAGTTTGATGGCAAGGATCCTGTAACATGGATACTACAAATGGAGCATTATTTTGATCTCAATAATGTGAAAAACACAGAAAAGGTATACATTGCAACATTGCATTTAGAACAAAATACATTTGTATGGTATCGATGGCTTTTCTCTCGTAAAAAAATTGTCACTTGGTCAATTTTTACGGAGGAAATGATAGCACATTATGAGGATACAAAGAGCAACACCTTCTTTATCCAATTGATAAATCTCAAACAAAAGGGTTCAGTGGGGGAGCACATTGAGTACCTCCAAAAATTGAATATAAGGGTAACTTATATTCCAGAGGAACACAATATTGATGTCTTCATAGGGACTTTAAAGGATAACATCCAACATGAAGTTCACATTTGGGAACTTGATTAATTGGAGAAGGCATTCAGGTTGGCAAGAAAAATTGAATGTAAAATTATGGCAACAAGGAAGCCTACCACTCACAGCTATAAATATGGAAGTGTTTCTACTACTAGACTTCCACAACATACAAGGTTGACACCACAAAAATTAGAAGAAAAAAGAGAAAAATGGATTTTATACAGTTGTGATATAAAATACACTAAAGGTCATAAGTGTGCTGAGAAGAAATTATTTTACATGGATTGTGAAGAGGAAGAATAAAATGAAAAAGAAACTTCAAAAGAAGAGGATATACACCATGAACCAACCTTAAAATAAGAAGAAATGATTCTGAACATATCGTGTAATCCATTGGTAGGAATTACCACTCCTCAAACTCTCAAGATAGAAGGAAATATCAAGAAGAAAAAGGTAATAGTGTTGATTGATTTGGCTAGTACCCATTATTTTATTCATTGTAAGGGAGCCAAGGAATTGAATTGTTTCCTACCCAGCACCAAAATGTCAACTGATGGTTTCAAATGAAGGAACTATAAATTACTCTAGAAAATTCCATAATATCAAACTATCCATGTGGGAATATGTATTGAATAGTCCAATGCTTTCCATTCCAATGGGAGGTGTTGATGTTCTTTGGGGATGATATCTTTTAATTTTCAAGAAATTTTATTGAATTTTTTTTCAAAAGGAAAGGAAATCGAATTATGGGGTATCGTAGGGAAGCCGGGAAATATAATAAGCTCTAATGTCATGACAAAGCTTCTAAATAAATAACAATGAGGTGTAATTGCACAATTATGCTCACTAGAAGTTCCAACATCAAAATCATCTATTTCTCTAGATCTCCAAAGAGTCTTAGACAATCATTCCAAGGTTTTTGAAACTCCCAAAGGACTCCCACCTATTCATGATCATGATCATGCTATTCATTTGTTTCCATGAAGTGTTCCTCCAAACATCAGGCCTTACAGATATCCTTATGTCCAAAAGAGTGAAATTGAACGTATGATTACAGAAATGTTAGAGGTTGGTATAATTCAACCTAGTCAAAGTTCTTTCTCTACTCTAGTATTATTGGTGCATAAGAAGGATGGATCATGGCGCATGTGTCCAAATTATAGGGAGCTCAATAAGCTCACTATTAAAGATAAATTTCCAATTACAATGATTGATGAATTATTGAATGAATTACATGGAGCAATTTATTTTACTAAGTTGGATCTTCGTTCAGGATTGTTGGCAATATGATGCTGAGTGTTGTCCTTGATGGCAACTCACTTGATGAAGATGATGGCAACCTACTTAATGATTTTTTTCTTGATGAGCTTGTGAATGATATACATCTGATGTATCTACAATCAGTATAGAAGGTGCAGAAGAAAGAATTTCCAGAATGGGCCAGAACAGTGATAAAAAGTGTATGTCACAAGGAATACGCAAGTTTGTCTAGGGGAAGTCACGTATGCACGCAGGAAATAATGTACCAAGTCGTGTATGCTCAATTGCGCTCTAAATATGTAAAACCAGGGGTTACTACCATGGTATTGACCCATTGTATTGAGCGCTGGATTGTCTATTTGATCCCGTCCAGGAATACCATCGGAAGTGATGTGGTTTCGACTCATGGTATTGATGAAGGCCAAATCTATATAAGGAAAAGAAAATCATTGTGCATGGTGGTGCAAGTGTCTGGGCTTGAATGAATACTTCACTCTGAATTATATCTGCATGGTTGAACTCTGCTCTTGATTGATAGATCTGAATCTATGATGCATCTATGAACATGGTGAAGGTTAGAGATCTCTAGATCTAGAAATGGTGAATCTCTTGGATGATCTGAAAAGAAGTGATGAAGACCTGGTGCAAATCTGCTGAAGAACTTGAAGAAATCTGGGTAAGTTCGTAGATCTGATCTGTTGTGCAAAGTTTATCTTTTACAGATTTATACGCAAGTTCAGTTCGTGAAAAGCGCGTGTATACGTGGATCTGTTTCAACAAAATCACATACGGACAGTTAGGGTTATTCTGGTAAATGCACATATGTATAAGAGGGTTCAATTCATAAAAAGCGAGTATATACGCGAGTCTGATTAAATAAAAGCACGTATGATATCTGATCTTATGGTTGCTCAAGGTTGAATGTGTTTCTGCATATTTATTCTGAAGTCTGGGTTATCTCTGATATTCTGGTTACAGTGGTTTCACTGTTCTGTTTGATGCATTGGGCAAAGGTTGTTTATTGACAAGTAAAGGGTTGTGTTGGAGCTGTTTGATCTAGTTTGAAAATTGATGAAACGTGGTCTGCAGTGGATCTGAGGGTTGAAACCTTCAGTCTGAACGTAGAAGCTTTCTGCCAATAGAGGCTGGTGCTAATATCAAGGGGTAGTAGCTCCCTTCCAGGTGAGGCTGGTAAACGAGAGCAGGGGGTTGTTGCTCCCTTCCAGGAGAGGCTAGTAAACGAGAGAAGGTTGTAGCCTTCTGCAGGTGGGTGCCTGCGTACTAGTATGAGTCTGCACCAGTACATGTTGTAAGAAGTTTTCTTAATAATAAAAATTGAAGACTAAGACGACGGCAGCGGTGGTTTTCTCCCGAATTGGGTTTCCACCTAAAAATCCTGGTGTTCATGTGTGGTTGCTTATGTGTGATGATTATTCTATTCTTCCTGCACTTGTTTACTGTTTTCTAAATATCTGATGAATGAGTAATGCAATGATCTAAGTCAAGAACTAAATGCATAATTAGATCACTGGATATACGCGAGTTCTGTAAAGGATATCCGCGTATATACGCGGGTTTGCTTCAGGAAAGTTGCGTATGGTTTTTAAGAAAGAAATATCAAAGTTTTATTGTCTGCACTAAATACTGATTCACCCCCCCCTCTCATTATTTTTCCCAACAATTGGTATCAGAGCAGGTCCTTCTGAAAAAGCTTAGCCGCTAGAAGGAAGATCAAGCAAGATGAGCAATCAAGATGGAACAACATCTATCAAGCCTCCACTCTTTAATGGAAGAAATTTAATCTTCTGGAAAATAAGGATGAGATCCTATCTTTAGTCTATGGGAGCAGATGTATGGGCCATTGTTGAACAAGTATCTCAATATCTAGTTGCAATACCAACAGATCCGACTGAAAATAAGAATTATGAAATAAATGCAAAGGCATTCAATGCTCTAACGAGAAGTCTAACTGAATCAGAATTTGTCAAAGTTATGTAGTTGAATAGAGAAAAGGAGATAAGGGACAAAATCATTCTAAGTTATGAAGGTGATGCAAAGGGAAAAAGTGCAAAACTTCAAACTCTCAGAATTGAATATGAAAATTTAAAGATGCATAGTGATGAGAATATTGCCAGTTTCTTTTTACGTCTTGATGTGTTGTAAATCATATGAGAAATCTGGGAGAAATAATCACAGAATCTACTTTGGTTGAGAAAATCTTAAGATCGCTAACGGCAAAATTTGAATCAAAAGTCTTTGCTCTTGAAGAAAAATAGGATCTTCAAACTCTTACTGTGGTGCAACTTCATGGCATATTGACTGCATATGAAATGAGGAGAGGAGGATCATCTGAAGTCAAAGAAGCTATTTTTAAAGCTTCTACAAAAGGGAAAGAAGTTCAAAAACTAGAAGGATCAGGGTATATCTCAGAAGAAGATGAGGCAAACTTTGTGAAAAGACTCCAACTAGGAACCGGAAGATTTAAAGGTAAGCTTCCTTTCAAATGTTTTGATTGTGGAAGAGTTGGTCATTATGCTGCAAAGTGTCCTTATAAAGAAACATCTGCTAAGGGGAAAGAAGTAGCAAGAAGGAATAAGAACCGATCTAGCACTAAGAAAAGTTACTATACAAATGAAGACAGTGATGGGTTATCTGATAGTGAGGAAGAATCTGAGCAAGATCTTAGACTTCTCATGGCATTTGAAAATAATTGTAGAGACGACAAGGATGCTTTTATGGATGCTCTAGATGACAATGATTTTCTTGATCAAAACAATCAACTCAAAATATGCTTGGAAGAAAGTAAAATAATCATAGAAACTCTAAAAAGGCAGAATGAAGAAGCGAAGAAACACAATGACCAATTAGAATGTGAAGTAGTAAGTCTAAGAAAAGAACTTGAGAAAGTAAAGACTCTGAATATTAGATTTTCTAAAGGATCTAAAACCTTAGATGAGATTATCAAGGTTCAACATTCTCCTCTTATAAAGACAGGTCTTAGATATACCAGAGAATCTTCTCAGGCTTCAGCACCAAATTATCTAAAAGCAGCTACAACTGGTTTACTACATTCAGTCACTCAGCAAGGGAATAAAGAATCTTTACAGGTAAAGCATGATCATCACAATTCAAGGAACACTAACAGGGATATCTCTCAAAGAAGAGATAACCAACTGGTAAATTCAAATAGAAGATTTCATGATCGCAAAAATTTCTACTTCAATGGACAATGTTTCTCATGTCACAATTTTGGTCATAAAGTTGTTCAATGTGTTGCATATAAAAACATCATGACAAGAGAAGCAAGAAAGAAAAGGATGGATATTGAACCAAAGAAGAACACCTATAACAACTTTTCTCCTCTTCAAAATGAAGTTGAATGTGCTTATTGCAATAACTTTGGCCATGAAGAATCTGAATGCAGGAGCAAAGTCTAGCCAAAACAACATTTTCCTTCAAATTCCAAAGTCTGGAAAAAGAAGGAATTACAGGTTGAAAATTGTGGGATAGCGTTATTTGCAGAAGGTGAAGAAAATCAATGGTACATTGATAGTGGATGCTCAAGACACATGACACGTGACAAAAGCAAACTTCTTGCATATAATGCTCTAGAAAAAGAAAAGAACGTTACATTTGGAAATGATACTCCTGCTGTAATTAAAGGAAAAGGTTCCATGTTTCTAAAAGAAAAGGTGAAGGCTAATGATGTCATGTATGTGTATGGATTAACGCATAACCTGTTAAGTGTAAGTCAAATGCTTGATCAAGGAACTGAAGTTGTCTTTAGTTCAAAAGAATGTGTGGTTCGTGATCTTGATACAGGTAAAACTATTATAAAAGGGAAAAGAACTCCAAGCAACCTGTATGTTTTGAAGAACTGCAAAGATCAATGTTACTTGAGAAAATCTTCAGAAAATTGGCTATGGCATAGAAGGATGGGGCATCTGAGCTTCTCTCAAATCAACAAATCAAGCAGACTTCAAGTTGTTCGTGGTCTTCCCAATACTACTCTACCAGAGAGTATCATATGCAAATCTTGCCAATTCGGTAAGCATACCAGAGTACAATTTAATGCCAAAGAAGGATCATCAAGTAAGCCTCTTGAACTCATTCATACTAACATATGTGGACCTATGAGGAAAAATTCACCACGTGGGGAAGAATACTATATCTTATTTATTTATGATTTCTCTAGAATGTGTTGGATCGGGTTGATTAAACACAAAGATGAAGCATTTGAAAAATTTCAGATCTTCAAAGGATTGGTGGAAAATGAATTAGATCTAAAAATCAAGTGTCTTAGATTTGATCGAGGAGGAGAATATACATCAAATGAATTCCTTGAATTTTGTGAAAACATGGCATAAAAAGACAGTTCTTTGTAGCTGGCACTCCACAACAAAATGGCATAGCAGAAAGAATGAATAGAACAATTCAACAAATGGCTAGAGCTATGCTTGATGATTCAGGAACTCCTGACATGTTCTGGGGAGAAGCAGCACATACAGTAGCAAGCATTCTCAACAAGGCACATGTTCGGGTAAATAGTGACAAAACTCCATATGAACTCTGGTATGGTAATTCTCCCTTTGTGAAGCATCTTAGAGTTTTTGGAAGTAAATGCTTTATCAAAAATAATGATGAAAAGCTTGGAAAGTTTGAACCTAGATCAGATGAAGGGATACTTCTTGGTTACTCATCTACAAGCAGAGCATACAAATGTTACAATAAAAGGCTTCGAAAGATTGTTGAATGTATTGATGTTGTTATTGATGAGTCTCCTGCAGCTCCTAAAGAAGAAAAACAAACAACAGAAGAAGATGATGTTGAATTTTGTCCTTCTACATCAAATGGAAATGATATAGACAGTGGATCCAATGAAGAACCTGAATATGATTTATCTGAAAAGGCTCCATCCATATATGTTCAAAAGAATCATCCTGAATCTCAAATTTTGGGAGACAAGGAATCAGGTGTACAAACAAGGAGGACTCTTGTGGGATCTTCTAGCTATCTGGCATTTTTATCCACAATTGAACCACACAATGTCAATCAAGCTAGCAAAGATGAATGTTGGATTCAAGCCATGAATGAAGAGCTTGATCAAATTGAAAAGAATAAAACATGGGATTTGGTACCAAGACCACATGATAAAAATGTCATTGGAACTAAATGGATATTCAAGAACAAGTTAAATGAGAATGGGGATGTTATAAGAAACAAAGCTAGACTAGTTTGCAAGGGGTATACTCAACAAGAAGGTATAGACTTTGAAGAAAATTTTGCTCCTGTAGCTAGACTTGAAGCCATACGAATGTTTCTTGCTTTTTCAAGTTTTCAACAAATCAAAGTTTATCAAATGGATGTTAAATCTGCTTTTCTCAATGGTGATCTAGAAGAAGAAGTGTATATAGAACAACTGGAAGGATTCATTTTTGGAAATGATGAAAATCTTGTTTGTAAACTTAAAAAGGCTCTATATGGTCTCAAACAAGCTCCAAGGGCATGGTATTATCGTCTTGACAAATATCTTCATCAACAAGGATTTTCAAAGTGGTATGCTGATAGCAACTTATACACAAAAGCTGAAAATGATAAACTATTAATTGTGGTTGTATATGTTGATGATATCATTTTTGGGAGTAATGAAGAACCTATGAGTCAGAAATTTGCTTCTGTCATGCAGCAAGAATTTGAAATGTCCTTACTTGGAGAACTAACATTCTTTCTTGGCTTGCAAGTGCATCAAACTATAGACGGTATATTCTTATCACAAGCAAAATATCTTAAGCAAATTCTGAAGAAGTATGGCATGGAAGAATGCAAACCTGTAAGTACACCAATGATAACCGGATGTAAACTCAGTTCTGATGATGATTCTCCCGCGGTGAATCAACCAGAATACAGATCAATGATAGGAAGCCTACTTTATCTCACTGGGACTAGACCGAACATTATGCATGCAGTTGGGATTGTTGGACGATTCCAAGCTAATCCAAAAGAGTCTCACCTTCAGGCTGTCAAAAGAATATTCAAATATCTGCAAGGAACTCAAGACTTTGGACTATGGTATCCAAAGAATGCTGATCTTACTCTTCATGCTTACACAGATGCAGATTAGGCTGGAAATGTTGATGATCGGAATAGCACTAGTGGTGGTGCATTCTATATGGGACCCCGGTTAGTATCTTGGTTCATCAAGAAGCAAAATTCTATTGCCTTATCTATAGCAGAAGCAGAATATGTGGCTGCCGCATCTTGTTTCACTCAACTCCTTTGGATGATGCAAACCTTACAAGATTTTCAAATCAAATGTACATCTCCTATCTCCATTATGTGTGATAACACAAGTGCCATCAGTATCTCAAAGAATCCGGTTATGCATTCGAAGACCAAGCACATTCCCATCAAGTATCACTTCTTACGTGAACAAGTGCTTGAACAAAAGGTGAAGTTGGAGTATGTTCCCTCCAAAGAACAAGTTGCTGATATCTTTACCAAACCTCTACCCAGGGAAGCATTTGAATATCTAAGACAGAAGCTGGGAGTAGTCTCTGCCAGTTAGAAGAACAAATCTTCCTAAATTCAGAAGATTAAATTGGATACGCGGGTTTCCTGAACGGCAGTGGCGTATATACGCGAGTTCATACACAGAAAACCGCATATGGTTGGTTGCTGACAAATTTTTGGGGTCAGCATTTCTCAGCACAACTGCAGTACTGCTTGGTATCTCTGATGATGCTTCAGCTCTTATATTTTTGTTTCTTTCTCTGATATTGGGTGAATATGCCTTGATGATTTGCTGTTGAAAGTGTTCAGGATGCACAAGCTAAGGGGGAGTTTTGGTCACTTGGAAAGGATGCATTGGTTGTACAGTTTCAGGGAGAGCATTAGCCTTGCTGGGTGTAATTCATTTTTGGCAGTATGATGATTCTGCAATATGATCTCTCTCTTGAGGTCCTTTTGGTATTGGTTATAAAATTCATATGTGTAATTTGATGAAAAAGCTATGACCTATGATGTAATTTGTAATATTCAGCCATGTAAAGGGCTTGTTCAGATTTGTAAACCCACTTGGTTGGGTAATTGAGTCAAAATGTGTAAACCCACGTGGTTGGGTACTTGGGTCACATATGTAAATCCACTTGGTTGGATATTTGATGTAAGTATGAGTCCTTGGTGATAGGAAAGGTCATAGTGTCATGTACTTCATTGAATAATAGGTTTGAAGATTCAACTTGAACTTGAGAAGAAAAACTTTGTGTTGGTTTGACCCGCTCTTTTCCCTTGATGTCAAAGGGGGAGAGTGGCATGGTGTTTGAATAAGGGGAGAGTAATGTGGTTATTTTATAATGATTATAATCAATGTATCTATCTTTTCTGGTGTTCAAACTCCATCGTGGTTGCCATCAAGTCCAAAGGGGGAGATTGTTGGCAATATGATGCTGAGTGTTGTCCTTGATGGCAACCCACTTGATGAAGATGATGGAAACCTACTTAATGAAGTTGTTCTTGATGAGCTTGTGAATGATATACATCTGATGTATCTACAATCAGTATAGAAGGTGCAGAAGAAAGAATTTCCAGAATGGGCCAGAACAGTGATAAAAAGTGTATGTCACAAGGAATACGCGAGTTTGTCTAGGGGAAGTTGCGTATGCACGCGGGAAATAACGTACCAAGTCGCGTATGCTCAATTGCGCTATAAATATGTAAAACCAGGGGTTACTACCATGGTATTTACCCATTGTATTGAGCATTGGATTGTCTATTTGATCCCGTCCAGGAATACCATCGGAAGTGATGTGGTTTTGACTCATGGTATTGATGAAGGCAAAATCTATATAAGGAAAAGAAAATCATTGTGCATGGTGGTGCAAGTGTCTAGGCTTGAATGAATACTTCACTCTGAAGTATATCTGCATGGTTGAACTCTGCTCTTGATTGATAGATCTGAATCTATGATGCATCTATGAACATGGTGAAGGTTAAAGATCTCTAGATCTAGAAATGGTGAATCTCTTGGATGATCTGAAAAGAAGTGATGAAGACCTAGCGCAAATCTGCTGAAGAACTTGAAGAAATATGGGTAAGTTCATAGATCTGATCTGTTGTGCAAATTTTATATTTTACAGATCTATACGCAGGTTCAGTTCGTGAAAAGCGCGTGTATACGCAGATCTGTTTCAACAAAGTCGCGTATGGAAAGTTAGGGTTATTCTGGTAAATGCACAGATGTATACGTGGGTTCACTTCATAAAAAGCACGTATATATGCGAATCTGATTAAATAAAAGTGCGTATGATATCTGATCTTATGGTTGCTCAAGGTTGAATGTGTTTCTGCATATTTATTCTGAAGTCTGGGTTATCTCTGATATTCTGGTTACAGTGGTTTCACTGTTCTGTTTGATGCATTGAGCAAAGGCTTTTTATTGACAAAAGGGTTGTGTTGGAGCTGTTTGATCCAGTTTGAAAATTGATGAAACGTGGTCTGCAGTGGATCTGAGGGTTGAAACCTTCAGTCTGAACGTAGAAGCTTTCTGCCAGTAGAGGCTGGTGCTAATTTTAGGGGGTAGTAGCTCCCTTCCAGGTGAGGCTGGTAAACGAGAGCAAGGGTTTTTTGCTCCCTTCTAGCGGAGGCTGGTAAACGAGAGAAGGTTGTAGCCTTCTGCAGGTGGGTGCCTGCGTACTGGTATGAGTCTGCACCAGTACATGTTGTAAGAAGTTTTCTTAACAATAAAAATTGAAGACTGAGACGACGGTAGTGGTGGTTTTCTCCCGAATTGGGTTTCCACCTAAAAATCCTGGAGTTCATGTGTGGTTGCTTATGTGTGATAATTATTTTTCTCTTCCTGCACTTGTTTACTGTTTTCTAAATATCTGATGAATGAGTAATGCAATGATCTAAGTCAAGAACTAAATGCATAATTAGATCACTGGATATACGCAAGTTCTGTAAATAATATCCGCGTATATACGCGGGTTTGCCTTAGGAAAGTTGTGTATGGTTTTTAAGAAAGAAATATCAAATTTTTTTTTTCTGCACTAAATACTATTCACCCCCCCCCCCCCCCCCCCCCTCTCAGTATTTTTCCCAACAAGGATATCATCAAATTAGAATGAAGACTGAAGATATTCCGAAAACAACATTTTGAACTCATGAGGGTCATTATGAATTTTTGGTCATGCCTTTTGGACATACCAATGCACCTTCTACATTTCAAGGGTTGATGAATTCCATTTTCAAACCATTGCTTATAAAATTTGTGCTAGTAATTTTTGATGATATACTAATCTACAGTAGATCTTGAAAGGATATGTTCAACATGTTGACATGGTGCTTAAACTATTGGAGGAGAAACAATTATATGAAAAAAAATCAAAATGTTTCTTTGGAGTACAAGAGGTGAAATATTTGGGTCGTATTGTATCCCACGAGGGTGTTGAAGTAGACCTTAAAAAAATTAAAGCCATTAAGGAATGGAAATTCCCCACAACCATAAAGCAGTTGCATGGATTTCTCGAGTCAACAGGGTATTATCACAAGTTTGTTAAGAATTATGGGAGAATAGAAGCACCTCTAACAACATTGTTGAAGAAAAATGCATTTTCACGGACTCCCGAAGCAACTAAGGCCTTTGAACATCTTAAAGAGGCAATGTGCCTAGCACCAGTATTAGCTATGCCAGACTTCAAAAAAACCTTTATTGTGGAATGTGATGCCTCAGCATATAGAATTGGTGTTGTTTTAATGCAAGAAGGAAGACCCATTGCTTTTGAAAGTTATCCAATCAAAGGAAAGTACTTACAAAAGGCTATCTATGAGAAGGAGATGTTGGCAATAATACATGCACTAAATAAATGGCGACCTTACCTAATGGGAAGACACTTAAGGTAAAAACTTATCATGATAGTCTTAAAAGCCTTTTGGAACAAAGACTATATTTAGAAGAGTAGCAAAAATGGGTCACAAAGATGTTGGGTTATGACTTTGAAATCATCTACAAAAAATTTAAGCTAAATGTTTTTGCAGATGCACTTTCAAGAAAGGATGAAGAGGTGGAAGCATTGCGTTGTGCCATTTCTATTATCCAACCAGATTGGATAACAGGAGAAAGGGATGAATGGAAGAAGGACGAAGAAGTGTGGACACTCATTCAAAATTCGTAGCAAGATCCTAGTACAACTGATACATTTAGCTGGAAAAATGATTCCTTATGGTACAAAGATTTCTTATATATTTTCAAGAATTCCCAACTAAAACTAAAGATTCTTTTGGAATTGCACACTTTTCCTTTAGGAGGACACTCAGGATTTTTGAAAACTTACCACAAGGTGAAGAAATAATTTTTCTGGGATGGCCTTAAATCGGATATTCAAAATTTTTTTGCAGAATGTTTGGTTTTCCAGCAAAATAAATTTGAGACAATTAAGACCCCAAGTATTCTACAACCTTTATCCATTCAAATTCAATGTTGGGAGGAGATTTCAATGGATTTTATCAGAGGTTTTCCTAAGTCTGAAGGAAAGAGTGTCATCATGGTGGTAGTTGATAGACTTACCATGTATGCACATTTTTTTGCATTACCTCGTTCATTTAAAGCAAGTACGGTTTCTATTGCATTTATGGAAACAATTCAAAAGATACATAGAAACTCGAAGATTATTGTGAGTGACAGAGATCCCACTTTTACAGGAAATTTTTGGATGGAATTATTTTTTTATTTGGGTACTCAACAAGCTCATAGCTCATCTTATCATCCTCAATCCGATGGTCAAACTAAGATAATGAATAAATGTTTGGAAGGATATCTTCATTGTTTTGTATTTGATAAGCAAGCACAATGGGTCAAGTGGTTACCTATCGTTGAATGGTGGTATAACACTTCCTTCCATAATGCAGCAAAAATGACCCCATTTATGGAACTTTATGGATATCATCCACCATCCATCACATCTTCTTTAGGGGAAAATTCTAGGGTTCAAGAAGTAGAAGATCACATCGAGAATCAACAAGAAGTTCTCCAACTCTTAAAGGATAACCTAAATTTGGCACAAAATCGAATGAAACAACAGGAAAATCAACATCGCAACGAGAGAAGTTTTGATGTAGGAGACTGGGTATTTTTACGGCTAGAACCATACAAACAAATTTCCCTCAAGAAAGCTAAGAAGAATAATAAATTATCGCCAAAGTACCATGGTCGTTACAAGGTGTGGAAAAATATTGGTTCTATGGCATACAAATTGGAGCTTACTGCTTCTTTTTGAGTGCATCTAGTTTTCCATGTTTCATGCTTAAAGAAGGTTATAGGGGACAAAATTCTAGTTCAAACAATATTGCCAGAACTTGATAAGGAAGGAAAAACCATATTGCAACCTGAAGCAGTCACAGAAACAAGAACTCAACAGCTACGAAATCGATCAATTTCAAAGTATCTCATCAAATGGAAGAACTTACCTACTAAATATTATACATGGGAGGATGATAATTTTATACAGAAGCACCCAGAGCTACTAAAGCATTGAGTACAACACTTTTTTGAAGGAGAGGAGCATGTTAGGTCCCTGTATTACTAGTATATTCCCTTATTTTTTCTAGTGTAACCCCCTTATTGTTATTGTTGTACCCCTGTAACCCCCATATTTTTATTATTTTTCCCTTAGATTATTATTGTTAGGCAGGCTAGGATTACATTGTGTCCCTATGGACTCCTATATATAGAAAGGAGGTTTTGGTAATTTGAATCATCCAAGAATTGTTCTATTTTTGGAGCTAGTTTCATAACATAGAATCTTGATCCTGATTAATATTCTATATATCTAATCAGTTTTGGTGTACTTCATAAATGTTGGTTTCACCTGAAAGATGTGCTTGGTTTCATGCTATATGAAGATTTCATTACTAAGAACTTTATAGAAAGCCCTCCCTATCATTGTCTTCTTCATATTAGCATGTTTGGATGCATCCTTCGAGATGTGAGTGATATTATTTACATAATATGGCTTTTCCATAAGTTTGTCATTAATGAAAAATAATGAAGGCAATCATTTCTTGTTCAGAGGTTCAATCCCATTGAAGAACCTGCTTACTCCAATCTGAAGCTGATTACACTTCTCTTCAACCTCTGCGACTAAACACTTATTGTTTAACACTTTTTTAAATTAAAGTATAGTTGTTTTCATGTCTTCTACTCCTAGGGGTTCCAACTCATAACTGATTTTGGAAATTATAAATATAATTATGTTATTAGTAGTTGCAGGCTTATCACCAAGTTCTTCATTTGTCTTTTCTATTGCAGCAATTTACGAATCAAATATCTTTGCTCAAAAAATATCTGGATAAATGGCCAGATCTCGTTCAAGGAGTCAACTATATTCAGCCAAATGATTTCTTTGACTCTTCCAGCCATGTTCCCAATTGATGACTCCTGAAGATACTTCTACAAAATTTTTGTCAAGTTCTTACTGATTTGTAACTCTGTAGCATGTCCTGAATCATTCCTCTTATATAATATTGTAGTGTAGTGACTTGGTCTTACAGCTTCTTTATTTCAACTTTCTGCAAAGACATATTTTCCATAGGCCTAGATAACTGTTCAGTGCTTTCCCCTAGTGTAATTGTAGCTGTAGAAGTTTCTGAATGAATGAAAACAAGAGTGACTGCTTGCAGTGGAATCATGGCATTGGATGCTTCTTTTGCTACTTCCTTCACTGCATCTCTTACTACTTTTTGTCTCTCTTTTGCCTCTATCTCCTTTGTTAGAGGATATTCTATTTCTGCATCTTGAGCTTCCTCCTCAAGGAAGCTATATCTCCATTATTCTTAGTTATAAGTTCTTCTTCCATTGCTAGGTTTGATGGGTTGTATCTAATTTGCACCACTAAATCCTCCAGGGATTTAATCCTTGTGTCTTTGGCCATGGAGGAAATCTTTTCCATCTTCAACTTTGACTGTGTGCTGGACAATGTAACCAGGAAATTTGAGAGACTCATGGTTGTACTAGCTAATGTGGAGGATATCATTTCTCCTGTCTGCTTATGCATCTCCATTTGGTCTATTGGATGAATATGATTTACATCAAACTGAAAATAAATCTTTTTGTAATCTACTGTAGTTTCTGGTTGAGGAAATTTTGCTTCTAAGAAGGCCATCTTCATGCTTCCCTTGTCAGAGTCAAAGGCTAATAGAAGCCTGCTCTGGGAACTACTTTTTTGTTTCCAAAACTGATTATAAGTGTTGGTTTTAGGTATCTCATTCCTTCTTTTGATCTCTTTAAAATTATCATAGATATCATCCTCCTTTTTCCATGCAGTGGTAGTATATGTAGGAGTCTGCACATTCTTTTGTTGGAAAGGAATGGTGACAAAAGATGTGGAGAAAATTGTCTGGCCAGCTGTTGGAGTAGTGATTAGTGAATCTGTGATTGTAATAACTATTTGTTGTTCTTTCTCAATGCGCTGGTCAATTTACATGTGGAATCTAGCTTTCTTGCAGTATTTCATCTTGAACTCCTTGGTTGATGTGTCAATATCCATGTCAGTTTGGTCATCCCTTGTCCTTTTACTTCCTTCTTCCTTCTCTGGTTCCTTTCCTTTGTCATCTTTTTCTCTTGCAACTTTCCTTTCTTGTGGAGTTGGTGTTTGAATTCTCGAAGTGGAAATGACCTGCTCTTCTGCCTCCTGGAGTGTGTTGGCCACCCATTATTCTTGATTCATGTACTACTCTATCTCCAATCTATGGGTATGAATGTATGGTCTAGATTTGTTGTCCACCGTCTTCTTAGAGATGTTTCCCATTGGATCATATGCCCAAGTGAATCTATGAGTGAACTTCATCTCCTTCAATGTTCTATCTTCCTCCTCCCTTGTTGCTCTATTGTTGCAAATGAATGGACCAATATGTGATTTGATCCTGAATTGAGAATTTTTCTTTGCAGATAAAAATGCACCTCATCTTCATTTATCATTTGTCTAATATATTCTAGTGCAAATATTCTCATAGAGAGGTACTTGGGCAGTTTGTATGGGGCCAATTCACATCCATAAAAGTTGATCTCTATATAGTTTTGGTAGATGTACCAATCTGTTGTTGTAATCTGATATGTCAACTGCATAACCTTCTTGATTTCGTCACAAACCCTTGGCTATGTGGAACTGCTGAGTGCACTAATTGTTGGATGTACAAATAAGTTTACAAAGATATTGTAGGAGTAATTATTCTTCTCTTTCATTAATAAAGTAGTCCAGAAAATAACTACTTGTGGCTAGGAGTCATCATTTAATCTCATCATTTCAAATTGAAATCTACTGGATTGAAAGTATAAAAACATATACGCCAACACAAAGGTGTATTTGAACACCTCTTCTTTCTGACATTTTAGGAATTGGTCATGAATAGCATCAACTAGGAACTAGGCATAATTGAACATGACTATGGGCTTGGAATCTAAGGAAAGAATATAAAATAAACCAATCATGTCTTCATCTACCCATTGATCAGTGTGATACCCTAATAAATAAGATAAAACAGTAACAATGTGTTGGGTCCTATCTGGAAAGATAAATGAAGGGTAGGGTGGATTCTTGGTAGGCATTGGGACATTAGTGGCCATGAAAAACTCTAAGGTTTTAGCCCTGCTGGTAAAATCTAGCTTCTGGTATAACTCTCTAAGGACCTCATATGAAAAAGGAATGGTGTTCTCAATAATGGGGGCTTGCATCATCTTTTGGATAGAATGCGCATCAATAGAAAACAATTCTTCTCATGTTGGATGCACTATGGCTCTCTGGTTGATGTCATAACTGGACTGAGACTTTCTGATGAACTATGGACATCAATGGGTTTTAGGAAAGATATAAAAAGGTAACTTTCTCTCCCATAATTGTGTATCATCAAATTCCTCAATGAATTTATCCTCGAGCCAATAGTAGACATGGAATAAATCGAATTTTGACTCTATCTCATGGATTTTATAATCTTTGTCTATCATGGCTATGTGATCTAAGTCCACCTGAGGGTAGACCATAGGGTTGAAAGGTTCCTGGTATTTCTTAGGAGGCATGCTTCATCTCCGATAACTTATGTCTCACTATGCAGTGAAGAATGGGATGAAAGAATAAAGGAGCGGAGAAAGGGGAATTGACACATATCAACACTGGGGAAGGGATGTTGAGCCTCAAAATTGTGCTTTCTTTCATCTTACTTTACCTCATTTTCCTTTGACCATTGCTATCCTAGACCCAATTGATCAATGAATTTAGTTAAAATTACTTTTAGAATGATTTATATGACTGACTTGCTAAGTTTTGTGATTTTTGCCATTGTAAAGCATTTTGACCGGAACTAGCTGCAGAATGCAGACATTCCGTAGCTAACCGGCGATTCTGCAGCTGTCTTCACGTTTGAGTATGTTCCAGGTGGCCTCTCAAGAAAAACCGCATATGGGCATATTCCACGTCATGTCTACATGGTTCTTTGCTCACCATGAAGGAAGAAACGAATTCTGGGTATGGTTTTGGAACGTGGGAACACATTTAGGAAGGCAGACTTCTATTAGGACTGTCTCAGTCCAGATGTCTTTTTCCTTTTTACGCAGCCACTTCAAGAGTCCTAATGTGATTCCGATAAGGAAAGGCAATGTTCCTGAAATTGTTGCAATTCTTGTTATTTACATTTGTTATATAAACACTTGGGAAACTGAGAGCTAGGCTAGATTTTGTTCTAGATTTTGCTTAGATTATGTGCTACATTTCTGAAGACGCAGAGTGCTCTGTTCAAGTTATTTCACTTTTAATGAAGCAGACAGTGTTGTTTTGAAAGCGTTGATTTGATTTGGAGTTAGATTCCATCAGGTGGTAGAGGGCCCCTGCCTCTTGCACAGATTTATTTGCATAATTTAGATAAGTATTCTAGCTGCCTTTACGTTTTTGAATTTGAATTAGTAGTTGTTTTCATTAGCTACTGTGGTTATACTCATTCTAACTCTTCCAAAAGAAGAAGCTCTTCCAAAAGATTATAATGATGAATGGGAAATGGCTATAGTATTGTAGGATTAGAAGTTGAATTCGTAGTTGCTTTTATTAGTTACTGTGGTTATACTCATTCTAACTCTTCCAAAAGAAGAAGCTCTTCCAAAAGATTATAATGATGAATGGGAAATGGCTATAGTATTGTAGGGTTTAATTGTAGTCTCTTTTATTCACCATCACAGTTATACTCATGATAAGCACTCTTCCACAAGAAGAAACTCTTCCAAGAAATCTTTATACTGTCTTAAGCATGATTGTGATATTGAACGTTTTAGTTGTGTGTTTTCACTAAGTACCATAGTTGTTCTTGCTCTTAAACGCTTGTCAAAAATATCATAATGATGGGTAGGAGATGGCTATGATATCTTAGTTTTTCATTGCTTTCAGTCTTTATGTTTGAATTTGCACTCAATTACACAGTCAGGATTGTTCTAAAAACTCTTCCAAAAGAAGGAACTCTTCCAAAATACTAATCATGATGGACAAACAGACTATATAATTCCATAGAATAATGCATGATAGCTTAGTTAGGATGCTCCGGAGTTTAATTGCACTTACTTCATGCTCAGTTTTTTTGTTTTAAGTTTGATAATGACTAGTAGTTCCGCATTGTTTTAGATTAGTGACATTTTAAGTTCAGTTTTTCATTGCATTTGCACTCCACATTCAGTTGTCATTCACTGCACATTAGCTTACTTCAGTTGTTAAGATTAACAAAACAACCTTCATTATTTACAAACCTCTTCTTGTTCTAAAATCCATAATTGATTCATCACCATATGAACAGAAGACAACATCATTTTAAGGCCTGAAGTACCTCTGCAATTTCCTTATCATTTCATAAACAGAGCCCTCCCTCAAAAGACTACTTTGAAAAGAAATCACTAACTCTTGAGTAAGGTTTTGTGACATTCAATTAAATTGCAGAATAGAGTTAGGAATTAGCTTTATAGTAGAAGATCTTATGATGGTATAAATGTTTTATTCCAAATATGCTTCAACAAATCTCTAATCAAGGATAAAATGTTGCATCATTATAAATTAGTTGTTTAAACTGTTTAGTTAGGAAGATTTGCATACTTAGTTGACCATGTTTCAAGCTCTCTCTCAAATGCCTTTGATGAAAGAATTTGACAAGTTTATTTTGTGTTTTGAATCATTTGCTTAAAAGTCATTATCAAGCTTTATTTCTGATTGGTCATAGTTTAGATTTGATTCTGTTTTAAGTATTTCATTTGTATCAGTCATTTGTCATCAACCAATTAGGTTTCACTCTGTTTTTAATCATTAGCTTCCTTCCATTAGCTTTCTAGTCATCTTTCTTGTGAACATAAAATCACCAAAAGACCAAAAACATCATAAATCATCACAAAAGACCAAAAACATCATAAAACACTACATACAACGCATTAAGAAACAAACACCTAGGTACATACAGTACACTTCACTTCAGCAATTTACCAACCCTGGTTGACAATTAAATGAGCTCAATTTAGGAGACTAGATTGAGACCAAACATTTTGGCGCCGTTGCCAGGGAAGTGAAAACTAGGTAACCTTTGTTTCTTAGTATCCAAAAACAATTATATGCGTAGGGAGAGAGATTCAAGGGGAAGATTTATAAGCAGCAGAGGCAGAAGTTTGATTTCTAGAACACCACTTGTTTCATCTAGATCCAGAGCTAGTACACCTTCAACTCAAACCCATATTCCATCCTCTCTTGAACCTGGACTTCTAGAAGATCTAAGGTCAACTATCCCATTAGATAAACCTTCCACTTCATCCACTGAACCTTCCATAGAAGAAGATCTAAAAACTCCTGTTAGGGACACAAACCTTTCCACTTCCACAAGAGAGTCAACCATGGCAGAAGAAGGAGGAGGAGGAGTTTTTAATGGAGAAAACACACTGTTTGGAGGTAGAGGTATAGGTAGAGGAGAAGGAGGTAGAGGTGCAAATGGAGGAAGAGGTAGAATAGGAAGCTCTTTTTGGTTCCCTATAATTGATGAAGAAACCAATACAACCATGAAAAATATTTCACCCTCTGTCCTTCCAAACTTCTATGGACTTAAAACTGAAGATCCTGAAACCTTCTTATTTGAATTTGAAGTGCTGTGTAGAACTTATGACTACTTACAAGATGCTCAAAAACTAAAATTATTCCCTTCAACCTTGAAAGGAGCAGCATTGAAGTGGTTTATGAGTCTGATTAGCAGTTCTATTAGAACATGGGAAGACATGAAACAAGCATTTCTAGAGAGGTATTTGGATTATTGTATGCCGGTTAATCATAAGGAAGAAGTGTTCAAGATGTTACAAAAAGAAGATGAAAATTTGGAAGATTTGTTGGAGAGATTTAATTACAACATAAGAAGGGCAAAAATGGAAAACCTAGATCAAGACACCTTAAAATCTCTTTTGTTGAAAACAATTAGGGATGAATGGTTGAATATCCTTAACATGATGGGAAAAGGGGATATATCACAGCTCACATTACCTGAAATATCTGAGTTATGTATCAACCTTTCAAGAGGGAAATCTAAAACTGTCAAAGGTCCAAGAGATCCTGCTCTTGCAAGGGCAAGTAAGTCTGCTTCTGGGACAGTAAGTAGATCAGAAATAGGACACATGCTTGATTATTTTAAATCTGATATCTTAGGGAGTCTTAGTGAACAAATAGACACCCTTAAGATACAAAACAAGAAAAAGGCTGAATCTGATGCCTTGGCAATCTTTTGTCCCAAATGTAGAAAGAAACATGCCTTGAGAGAGTGTCCTTTGGATGTAAGAGTTGTAGAAACCTGTGTTATTTTTTCTGAGAAACATGAGACCAAGAATTTTCCTTCTCTTCCTGGTCTCAAAGTTGTCTTTCAGGAGGAAACTCCTACAGATTCCACAGAGTCTCTCAATTTTGTATCTAGAAGGCCTTGGCAGGGACCTCAAACACAAGGATTCCATGATCAAATGTATAATCAACCTCCACCTTGGAATTCTTGGCAACAACCCTGGTCCCAATTTCAAAATCAATCTCAATATTGGGCACAAGGAACACAAAGTCCCTATGGAAGATACTCTCCATACTATCAGTATCCACCATCCTATCCACCATACCCACATTTTTATCCTCAAAATCCTCAACAAAATTTTCCTCAAAATCTTCAACAAAATTTACAACAAAATCCTCAACAACATCATCAGAACCAACCACATCAAAATCAACCACTTCCATTACCATTCCCTCAAAAATCAAATCAATTTCCGGCTCAACCCATACCAAACCCCAATAATAAGAACCCTCAGAATACATACATGATAGAAGGCCAACAGTTTCCAAATTATTTAATTACTCCTCTAGACCTTAGTGATGTTCAACTTAGGTGTGGAAGGATACTTGAGAAGAGGAAACCTTTTGTGATCATACAAGAACAAGATAATTCTGAGGAAGACTCCCTACGGGTGAATAAAAGTCTTGAGGAAGACACATCCTTTCAAGACCCAAACACTGAAAAACTAAAACAAAAAGATCCAATAAATCCAACTCCTGTATTGGAGCAACCATCCACATCTACTTCTATACCTCCCTTTCCGGAAAGATTACAAATTGATAGAGGTGTAGAAAAACAAATCATGGTGCATAATTATGATTTCTTAGATGAGTTGAGAAATGTTTGCATTAAAATTCCATTATTGCAAGCCATCAAGGAAATCCCAATTTTAGCCAAAACACTAAAGGAGTTGAGTATGAAGACAACAAGAAAAAGAATAAGAGAATCCAAGAAAATTCAACTGGTTGGACAAATAGCAGACATTATGATGGGCAAGATTGCTATTCCAAAGTATCTTGACCCCAGAAATCCAGTTGTCAAAATTCACATCAATGGAATTGAAATTCAAAACACACTCATTGATTTAGGAGCAGCAATAAATATCATGAGTAGACAAATCATGGACAAACTGAAACTTCCTAATCTTCTCTTTACACCCACACTATTACAATTAGCAGATAGATCTGTGATCAAACCGGATGGGGTAATAGAAGACATTCCAGTGTCCCTAGATTCTTGGGAGTACCCTGTGGATTTCATGATCCTAACTCCTAAGAATAATATAGGAGGCCATCCTGTTATATTAGGAAGACCTTGGTTGGCTACAGCTGATGCTTTTATTAGTTGTAGATCCGGTGATATGTACATCTCTGATGGTAGTTCAACTAAGAAGTTCACTTTATATCCTCCAGCTAGGAAAATTACAGATCTAGATGACACTCAATGGATAAAGGATGAAGAAGATTTACAACCTCTCTTCACAATTTCAGAAATTAGTGAAGATAATCAAATTCTGAATACTCTAGAAAACTTTGAATCCTCTCCAGAACACAAACATGAATCATTTCAGGAGGGATCCAATATTGAATTTTTGTCATCCAGGCAGATGTCTCTTCATTCTATGGACAAATTTGGTAGCTCTACAAGTGAAATTTTTCCAGGCAAAACTTTGAACATAAATAAGAACCAATAAAAATCTCAACAAGAAGAGTTAGTCAGAGTATTACAGAGACATTCTTCTGCATATGCATGGGAATACACTGACATGAAAGGGATAATCCCCAAGACTTGTACTCATCACATCTATATAAAGGAAAATTGCAAACCGATCAGACAACCTCAAAGACGGATGAATCCAAATCTTAGGGAAATTGTTAAAGAGGAATTGCAAAAATTGTTAAATGTTAATTTCATCTATCCTATTTCAGATAGTCAGTGGGTTTCTCCTTTGGTAATTGTGCCAAAGAAAAATGGAAAATGGAGGGTGTTTGTTGACTACCGAGAACTGAATAAAGCTACTCTTAAAGACAATTTTCCCTTACCTTTCATAGATCAAGTATTAGATAGATTAGCTGGCAAAAAATACTTTTCATTCCTAGATGGGTTTAGTGGTTACAATCAAATCCAAGTAGCACTTGAAGATCAAGACAAAACCACATTCACCTGTCCTTGGGGTACCTATGCTTACCGAGTATTTCCATTTGGATTATGCAATGCACCTGCAACATTCCAAAGGGCAGTATTAGGAATTTTTTCGGATCTAATACATGATTGTGTAGAGGTGTATATGGATGATTTCACAGTTTATGGGAATACATTTGAAGAGGCTTTAGAAAACTTGGAAAAAGTCTTAAAAAGATGTCAAGAAGCAAACCTTTCACTTAGTCATGAAAAATGTTTTATGATGTTTACTGAAGGTATTGTTTTAGGGCACCACATTTCAGGGGATGGGATTAGAGTTGATGAGGCAAAATTTGAAGTCATTTCTAACCTATCCATTCCAAGTTGTCAAAGAGATGTTAGAAGTTTTCTAGGATTTATAGGGTATTATCGGAGATTTATAGAAAACTTCACCAAGATAGCATCTCCACTCTTCAAATTACTGACCAAAGATTGTGAATTCAAGTGGACTTCTGATTGCCAGTTAGCTTTTGAAACCCCGAAAACCAAAATTTCTGAAGCACCTATATTAAGGGGACCTAACTGGAAGTTACCTTTTCATATCTCGACAGATGCTTCCGATACAGCTCTAGGAGCAGTATTGGGACAAAAAAATTTAATTCCCTATGCCATCTATTATACCAGTAAAAATTTGACTCCTGCAGAGTAAACTATACTGTAACTGAAAAAGAGTTTTTAGCTGTTGTTCATGCCATAAACAAATTTAGACACTATATAACAGGCTATGAAACTTTTGTTCACACTGATCATTCTGTAATTAGATACTTAATAAACAAATCAATCACTAATGGCAGATTTATAAGATTGTTGTTGCTCTTACAAGAATTCAACATTACTATTCTAGATAGGCCTGGAAAACAAAACACAGTAGCTGATTTCCTATCTAGACTCCAAAATATCAAAGATGACACTCCGGTTGAAGATCAATTTCCTGATGAATATCTTTTTGCAATCTCTACTCACACTCCATGGTTTGCTGATATTGCTAATTATTTAGTTTCAGGAAAATTTCCTTCAATTATGAATGCAAGGGATAAAAGAAAAATCATTTGTGATAGTGCAAAATATTCATGGGTTGCTAATGAGTTGTACAAGACAGGTCCATATTTGATCATTAGAAGGTGTGTTCGTGAAGATGAGATGCCTGAGATTCTCAAAGCATGTCATGATGAACCTTGTGGCGGACACTTTGCGGATAAGAGGACAGCCTATAAGATCCTTAATTTAGGATATTATTGGCCATCCTTGTTTAAAGATGCTAAAGAGTATGTCAAAAGGTGTGACAGTTGCCAAAGGGTAGGGAAACCTTCTCCTTCGGGTGAGATGCCATTACAACCTCAGGTACATATTGAACCTTTTGAAAAATGGGCTTTGGATTTTGTAGGACCTATTAGTCCTCCATCAAGACAAAAGAAATATATATTAGTTTGCACTGATTATGTTACTAAGTGGGTAGAAGCTAAACCATTACTTGTTGCTAATGAAGCATCTGTAGTTACTTTTCCTTTTTAGGATATTTTTACTCGTTTTGGTGTCCCAAGGGAAATTGTTACAGATCAAGGAGCTCAATTTACATCAAGGCTAGTGGAGCAAATGATGGAGAGGTACAAAATCAGACATAGAAAATATACTCCTTATCATCCACAAGCAAATGGTCAAGTGGAATCTACTAATAAGGTCATTGAAGGAATCCTAACAAATATTGTTCATTTACATAGAAGAGATTGGGTAGATAGGCTTCCTGAAGCCTTGTGGGCCTATAGAACTACATGGAGAAACACAACAGGCCATACTCCTTATGAGCTTGTTTATGGAAAACAAGTTTTGTTTCCCATAGAGTTCCAAATTCAAACATTCAAGATGGAAGTTCAGCTAGGACTTGATCTAACGGAGGCACAAAAGCATAGACTGGAGCAAATTAATGAATTGGATGAGATCAGACAAGATGCAATTCAGAAAACAAGTCTAGTCCAACAGCAAAGGGCTAGATGGCATGACAAGTACATCAAAGAGAAGAAATTCAAAGAAGGTGACTGGGCTCTCTTGTTTGATTCAAAATTCAAGGATTTTCAAGGTAAATTTCAGACACATTGGCTTGGGCCATATGAAATTGTTGAAAATTTTGATAATGGGGCAGTAAAAATCAGAACTATAGATGAAGAAGAGGTCACTTTTCTTGTGAATGGTCATAGATTGAAGTTGTATCACAAACCACTCTCAAGAGAAGAATTTGTCAAGAAGTTCCAAGAAAGCAGTGATGTGAAGTTAATGAAGAAGAATTCTTCTTCATCAACTTGATTAAATTTTCTGAAGTATTTCTCTTTGAAAAAATAAAATGTAAAAAATAAATAAAAAATAAAGGTATAAACATGAAAACCAATCATTGATTGGCATGTTTATACAGAAAAGATAGGGTGAAAATCAGAGTCTCTCTGACACTCTAACTTTTCCATTTTGTTTTTGCAAGCAGCTGTTACAAAATCATAAGTTCAAATCCATAGTGCTTATGATCCATCTCATTTCATTTCACTTCATTCACTTATCCATCCATATTCCATTTCATTCATTCATATTCTACTTCATTCCATGTTTCATTCATCTCATTCCATATTCCATCCATCTCATTTTCATGTCAAGATTTAAAGTTTGATGTCTTGCTCTAAATGAATAAAACATGTCATGGATTGCAGGGCAGTTCTCATGTTCTTCCACTCCATTTCATAAACTGAATCCGTTCCACTTCATCATCCACTTCATACATATCATGTCTCATCATCCATATTCATTCATACCATGTAACATTTCACTTATATTCCAAAAACCACTCCATTCCATGATCAAAATGCTCTACAGGTACATTCTGCAGCTTAACAGACATTCTGCAGCTGTTCAGCCTTTCCGCAGCTAGCCAGACATTCCGCAGCTACAAATCCTGAAGGCATTAGTCAGCAGACATTATAATTGCAACAAAATGATCCAGTGTATCCATGAATAAAAAGCATCAAAGAAGAATTATGAAGACTCTTCCAAAGGTGAACAAAGAAGACAAAGACTACAAAAATCAAATGAAAAGCAGAGATAACAAGTTTAGATTATAATGGCATTTCATAAAGTTTAGCATAGTTTTAGTTATGAATTGTTCGAAAAGGTTGTTTTAATTATTTTTATTGATCAAGACCAATAAACCCTCCAAAAACTTTGAATTAAAATCTCTCATTTCAAATTCCATATCCGACATCATTCAAGCGGTTAAAATGGCCGAGGTGTTTGAATTCTTCACGTAACCCAACCAAATCATTCAATGATGATTCTCTTTTCCGTTGTAAAAATCTCCGCCGTCTTTTCAATCATTAATTCATTCCCTCCACCTCACTCCATTACCTCATTCCATGACCACTGCCATCACTCCATTCTGTAGCCGGCATTTCATCCCGCAAACAGAGATATTCTTATCATTGTGAGCAGAGCAAAAAGGGTATATCAGTTTGAATCACCGTGGGCAGAGATTGAGCATTATCACTATAAACACAGAGATATAGCAGTGAATAATTTGAAGCTATTTGTCACTAGGAGACAGAGGTATAGCAGAGAAGAATTTGAAGTCATTTGTCACCGGGAGACAGAGGTATAGCATTGAAGAATTTGAAGCTATTTGCCACCGAGAGACAGAGGTATAGTAGTGTGAGAAATTTGAAGCCATTTGTCACTGTCAAACAGAGACATATCAGTCCAAAGTTTCATTGTCAAATGGAGGCATATCAGCTCGAAAATTTGAAGCCATTTTAATTCGAAGGTGAAAGTTATTGTTTCTGTGGGTAAAAGAGTGTTAATCTGAACATTGAAGAAACAATTATGGGTTTCATAGTAAGAACTGAACCAGTCGGTTCAAAATACTTAGAAGGCTACCCTCAATGCAAAGAAATGTTACAACAGATAGGATGGCTTCAATTTTTGGAGAAATTTAATGGCTTCCACAAAGAAGTCACTAAAACATTTGCAAGATCATTTCAAGGAACTGAAGTTGAAGTGGGATATGTCAAGTTCACTGTCACTGAAGTTTTCATTGCAGAAGCTACAAGGTTGCTCAGAAATGGAGAGAGATGGTTCAAAAACAGAGAATTCCACAATGAATCCTGGAAGAAAATTCTAAAATCACCAGGTATGGATGTCACTGTATTTAAGAAAGGAATTCCAAGTTCTGCATTGAAAAATAAATGGAGAAACATACTACTTCTTCTGCAAAAATTTATTACATGTAAGGGTAGATATGGTACATTTTATGTCTACCACATTAGACTGATAATGCATTTTCTGGGGAAAGACTTAAACCTACCCTATTTCTTGCTTCAAAGCTTGAAAAAGATGGCTTCCTGTGTTCAAAGAAGGGTTCAATTTTTAGAGACAACTTTATATCATCATGATTTGGTTAAAATTTTGATTGAACATCATTTAGCCAAAACAAATGATACATGGGACAATTTCTTGACAAGAAATCATTTTGAAGAGCCAAAAGAGCCCTCACCTGAACCACAGCCTACAAAGAGAAGTAGAAAATGGAGGGCTTCAAAAGTTGAAACTGATAAAACAGTCCAAGAAAGTAGTGAGGAAATCATTTCAGAGAAGTTGACTCAAATCAAGAGACAGCTTAAGGAAGAAAAGGTAATCAGGAAATCTACCATGAAGAAAGGAGAGGGATCTTCTCAGCCTAGAAGAAGCCATAGACTAAAGGGGAAACTAAGGAAAACTCAAATCAAACAAACAGGGGTGATTAATATAGAAGATGAGGAAACATCCATTGAAGAAGATGTTGAAGAGGATTTTTATGAAGGAACCCCTGAAATTGACCCTGCTCAACAAGAAATTTATGACTATGTGGAAACTTTGGAAAGGAGAGCTTCAGAAAGTAAGGAGAGAACCCCTAGTCCTCCACTGTCTGAAATAGATGTATTAAGAAGGGATAGGTATGAGTTGGAAATACTTAATAGACACATCAAAAATGAGAATGAAATTCTCAAAGATCAAGTCAAGCTCAAAACTGATATGAACTAAACCTTATCCCTACATATAGACAAAGTGGAAAAGGCCAATGAAAAGTTGAAGCAAAGGAACAAGAAGCTAATCAAGGCACTTACCAACCTAAGGTTCAAAATTGTTATCAGAAAACCCAGAAGATCTTTAGCTTCTAGTCAAAGGAGAAGGAGAGGATTATAAGTTCTCGTAGAAGCCTCTGAGTTCATAGGATAATTTTCATGAGGACATGCAAGGAGACAGCAGTGGGGGTATGTTGAGCCTCAAAATTGTGCTTTATTTCATCTTACTTTACCTCATTTTCCTTTGTCCATTTCTATCCTAGACCCAATTGATCAATGAATTTAATTAAAATTACTCTTAGAATGATTAACATGACTGACTTGCTAAGTTTTATGATTTTTGTAATTGTAATGCATTTTGACCGGAAGTAGCTGCAGAATGCAGACATTCCGTAGCTAACCAGCGATTCTGCAGCTGTCTTCATGTTTGAGTATGTTCCAGGTGGCCTCTCAAGAAAAACCGCATATGGGCATATTCCACGTCATGTCTACATGGTTCGTTGCTCACCATGAAGGAAGAAACGAATTCTGGGTATGGTTTTGGAACGTGGGAACACATTTAGGAACGCAGACTTCTATTAGGACTGTCTCAGTCCAGATGTCTTTTTCTTCTTTACGCAGCCACTTCAAGAGTCCTAATGTGATTCCGATAAGGAAAGACAATGTTCCTGAAATTGTTGCAAGTCTTGTTATTTACATTTGTTATATAAACACTTGGGAAACCGAGAGGTAGGCTAGATTTCATTCCAGATTTTGCTTAGATTATGTGCTACATTTCTGAAGACGCAGAGTGCTCTGTTCAAGTTATTTCACTTTTAATGAAGAAGACAGTGTTGTTTTAAAAGCGTTGATTTGATTTGGAGTTAGATTCCGTCAGGTGGTACAGGGCCCCTGCCTCTAGCACGGATTTATTTGCGTAATTTAGATAAGTATTCTAGCTGCCTTTACATTTTTGAATTTGAATTAGTAGTTTTTTTCATTAGCTACTGTGGTTATACTCATTCTAACTCTTCCAAAAGAAGAAGCTCTTCCAAAAGATTATAATGATGAATGGGAAATGGCTATAGTATTGTAGGATTAGCAGTTGAATTCGTAGTTGATTTTATTAGTTATTGTAGTTATACTCATTCTAACTCTTGCAAAAGAAGAATCTCTTCCAAAAGATTATAATGATGAATGGGAAATGGCTATAGTATTGTAGGGTTTAATTGTAGTCTCTTTTATTCACCATCACAGTTATACTCATGATAAGCACTCTTCCACAAGAAGAAACTCTTCCAAGAAATCTTTATACTGTCTTAAGCATGATTGTGATCTTGAACGTTTTAGTTGTGTGTTTTCACTAAGTACCATAGTAGTTCTTGCTCTTAAACGCTTGTCAAAAATATCATAATGATGGGTAAGAGATGGCTATGATATCTTAGTTTTTCATTGCTTTCAGTCTTTATGTTTGAATTTGCACTCAATTACACAGTCAGGATTGTTCTAAAAACTCTTCCAAAAGAAGGAACTCTTCCAAAATACTAATCATGATGGACAAACAGACTGTATAATTCCATAGAATAATGCATGATAGCTTAGTTAGGATGCTCCGGAGTTTAATTGCACTTACTTCATGCTCAGTTGTTCTGTTTTAAGTTTGATAATGACTTGTAGTTCCGCATTGTTTTAGATTAGTGACATTTTAAGTTCAGTTTTTCATTGCATTTGCACTCCACATTCAGTTGTCATTCACTGCACATTAGCTTACTTCAGTTGTTAAGATTAACAAAACAGCCTTCATTATTTACAAACCTCTTCTTGTTCTAAAATCCATAATTGATTCATCACCATCTGAACAAAAGACAACATCATTTTAAGGCCTGAAGTACCTCTGCAATTTCCTTATCATTTCATAAACAGAGCCCTCCCTCAAAAGACTACTTTGAAAATAAATCACTAACTCTTGAGTAAGGTTTTGTGAGATTCAATTAAATTGCAGAATAGAGTTAGGAATTAGCTTTAGAGTAGAAGATCTTATGATGGTATAAATGTTTTATTCCAAATATGCTTCAACAAATCTCTAATCAAGGATAAAATGTTGCATCATTATAAGTTAGTTGTTTAAACTGTTTAGTTAGGAAGATTTGCATACTTAGTTGACCATGTTTCAAGCTCTCTCTCAAATGCCTTTGATGAAATAATTTGACAAGTTTAGTTTGTGTTTTGAATCATTTGCTTAATAGTCATTATCAAGCTTTGTTTCTGATTGGTCATAGTTTAGATTTGATTCTGTTTTAAGTATTGCATTTGTATCAGTCATTTGTCATCAACCAATTAGGTTTCACTCTGTTTTTAATCATTAGCTTCCCTCCATTAGCTTTCTAGTCATCTTTCTTGTGAACATAAAATCACCAAAAGACCAAAAACATCATAAATCATCAGAAAAGACCAAAAACATCACAAAACACTACACACAACGCATTAAGAAACAAACACCTAGGTACATATAGTACACTTCACTTCAATAGTTTACCAACCCTAGTTGACAATTAAATGAGCTCAATTTAGGAGACTAGATTGAGACCAAACAAGGGACATAATAGAAAGGGAATCACGAATAGAATTGCGAATGTTTAAGAAGAACTGTGATCCGAGTTGCATAGAGATGATAATTCTCCTTTGATGAATAATGGTTTCTCTTCAACATTGGTTGACTATGATTTCTCTACAAATCCAATACCTAAAATTTTTGAACAACATAAGAACGGTAACCTTTCTCCTAGACATGAATTCGAGCAACAAATTTCACAACGGTCCAATGAATGGTCGAAATCGTGGTGGTTTAGTAAATAGTAGAAACTACTTTTTGGAGGGGGGTTATGGCAGTGAATGGTATCGAAAGGCGGGGGTGATAATTACTCTCGGAGTGACACATTGTAGCCTTGGTGGTCTCGGATACCGCCCATTTCGAAGCCCCCCCCCACCCCCGTTTTTAAATTTCAAAGGCTGACGGGGGGACGAAAAGTGTTACATATCATCGGATGTGGATCAATGTGCGAAGATGACGAAGAGGTGAGGGATAGATAGCGCGGATGGGATGTGTGATGTGATGGTGGGGTTGGGGAATAAATGGATGGCAGGGGCACTGTAGGACTTTAGTATAAAGGAAGAATATGAATGTTTATGGGGTTAGGAATAAGGATAACATTAAGGCATAGGGTATTCCTTAGTAATTTTTTTGAATACAATTTAACCCCAAAACTTTAGAACATAATCCTATTCCAACATTTAGAGCATAAACACTATTTTCTTTATATTTTATTCTTGGCTTATAGGAAATATGAATTTTTGATGTTGTACCTTGTAGGATAGATTTCATAGTTTCCTTCCATTCTTCCTCCTCAACATATCTACCTACCCAAACTACAAATCTAGCATTTTTTCTACTTTTTTCACGGTGCATTTGGACTAGAAAACCCTAAATCATCTTTTTATTTTAAATTTATGACCTAACTTCTATCCTTATTTCAGCCATCGACTCAATTTAAACATTTTATCCAATTTCATTTTCTACCTATCTACTAATATGCCAAGATTAAACAGTTTGGAAAATATTATTCTCTAACCTATCAACAGAAATTGAAAATTGTACAATCATGATTAAATTTTATGGTTGAACAAACCTATCTAATGAGTAGTGGAATTTTAATTTGAAACACTTTCAGTATTATTTCTTTTTGGGGTTTTCTTCTTTCCTTTTTCTTTTTTCTCTTTTTTATTTTTTCTTTGCTTTTTCTACCCTCTTTTATTTCTTTTCATATATTTTTTTATTGGAAATATTTTGAATATTGAAAAAAATTTCAACATGAAATTGCAGAGAAGATGAAATATCCAATCACCTTGAGATCCTATGATTTATATGATACTAAAAACATGTACACAGTTCAGAAACTCATCTATTTTGGAATGTTACCCAATACATACATGCCTACAGATATAGGCCCATGTTCGGATGAAGATTTTTATGTAATGTCACCGTACAGATGATTCATAAAACAATCTCGAAATCGTAGCCCAGATTGCTGAAACTAGATCCGGGGTCTTCTTATCTCATTCACTCGATTGTTCAGGTACAAGTCTAGCCATGCGAATATATGATTTGTAGTTGAACATGGTAAGACATTGTTTGATTACCAGCCAATGATGTGAGTTTTTAACAAACGAAAGAGAACCACCATTTATGTTAATGCCTCTCAAGGTACTGCAATACATTTTGCAAGGCGTAAATAGATGACTTGATGTCAAACACCAAACAAAATATTTCGTTAAAATTTCTAGAAGTGAGGATAACTTCGATGTTGTAACAAGCCTCATGGTACTCAAAGATGATGCTTCTAAGTAAACTTCCTAGATGATGATTTTATGTTGACAGGAAGCCACTTTATCATGAAACAAGACTTACTAATTTTGGAGACAAAATGTGACTTGATATAGAAATTTTTAGGGGTGACTGTCATGAAAATGAAGGTTTATGAGTATTGGAGAAGGATGAGTATTCACTTGATTAATTCTCTTGAAAATATCAATGACACTGAGATGAGTTGGCAACATTGACCCAAAACTGAAGTGAAGGTATGATGAACCATAGGTATGAATGAACCATCAAGAATATTACCCAGCCCAAACAGTCTCGATGATGGAGTGAAGTGTCATATTCAAGAGTGACCTGCTACCGTAAAAGTTCTATTCACTTTCCCAAATTTTCCCCGGTCATTTGTCAACCAGTACCTCTTTATTTTTTAACAAGCTTAAGGAGGATAACATATGCTTGATCTATAATTCAACCCTTCGAGAAAATATGCATCACTATTTAATAATTTAAAGAGTCTAGAGATAAGTGAAACTCGATTCTTTCCATGATTAACAAACTCATAGCTATTTTATGTTTTAACGAGCCTAACAACAGTGAAAACCCTATCCTTTTTCATATTTAGAGAGTTTGAAAAACAGGACAAACGAAAACTCCATGAGTCCTTTTTCGTAAATTTGTCTCTTAGGTCCGAAAAAGTCTAAAATGATATTTGAGAGAACCTCCTATCCATGTTCGACTAAGGTTTTCCTTTTTTGTAAATAATATATCTTAGTGAAGAAAATGATTAAACTTATATTGAGTACATTCCATTTCATTTATTTTTACAAGCTCGAAAATAAAAGTGCTCGACAATATTTTCACATTATCAAAGTCTAAAAAGAGCTAAAAGAAGACTCGAGGGGTTCCCTTTTTACCGTTATCAAAGCTCAAAAAAGATATAAAAGTTCAAGTCATTTTTCCATTTTTATCAAATCTCGAAAAATAGGGACAAAATTATGCTTTGTGGTCAAATCATTCTTGAAATAAGTGTGCCCCACAAATCTGCTATGTCAATTGTAAACCTATTCAAAACAAAATCAAATGGATTAAAATAACTATTTCATGATAAAAAATGAATAAAAACCATAGTCACAATAATAAATATGATTTGAAAATAATCAAATGACTAATTAAAATATTTTACTATTCATTTTTACCATTTCAAAGTTACCATTTTCATTTTGGAGCATTGAACCTGTTTTTTCCCCCAAACTTCAGTTGTTGATTGCGATCGATTCTGTGGATGGTTTTCCTTGTTTTTTGATCTAGGTTAGAGCTATAAACCTCCTCTTTCCTTCAATAGTATTTTTTCTTCATTTCATTGCAACTATTTAGGTATTTGGCCCCCTAGGATAAATTTATTTTTCAAACAGGGTGATGCAGCCTTGAATGTCGAAAGGTGCATTGCAGTGCACTGGAATTGAAGGCCAAGTGCACTTGCAACACACTATCCCTTGACCAGGGGTGTGTTGGGCACAATTCACATATTTTTTATTTGCAGTGTGCCCAAATTTTGCCTGATTGTTTGCATGAAATGGGTCCTTATGAGTCTTATGTTTGTGTTTGAGGGATTCAACGGGCCAAAATGACAATTAATTGGAGGGAAAGAGAAAATGAGCAAAAAAACATGATTTCCCTAAATGATCCAGGTACTATAAGAGCCCTCCGAGACATTGTTGAAGTACTTATGACTATCTGGTATGAGGCAAAAGATGGAACAATTGGAGTTCCTTGATCATTCATGGGATCCAATGATTGAGGAATTTCATATTGGGGACAAAGTGGTCCCAATTTTAGTGGAGGATATCTATTTTCTAATAGGATTTTTGAGGAGAGACCTACCCATTTTTCTTTCAGGGTCTGCTCTCAAAGGAGAGACGGTGAGAGATTATATATTGCAGTATTGAAATCCAGGGGCATAACCTAGCAAGGATGGGAAAATAAACATCCATGATGTTCATGATTTTCCATTCAGAAACATCTTATTCACAATCAAAAAGCTTGCTGGTACTGCTACACTACACGTAGCGAACAGATCTTACATGCAATATCCACTAGAATGCTTGGAACCAACAGTTTTCAATTGGGCTGAAGTTATACTCTCTCAAATGAAGGAGCAAATGAGCAAGGAAAAGGGAGGAAGGAAGAAAAAATTCAACTATGGTTCGATCGTCATTTTTTCCACCTTAGAGGGGATTCCACTAATGCAGCCTCAGCATGTGATGCTGGGTATATCTAACCCTAGAGATCCAAGGATGCATAGATGGGTAGAATTGATGGCTAGATATGTTAGTCAATCGACCATCATTTTCTCGACCGCATTCTTCACCTATTTTAGGCAACAAATTATCACCATCGATGACTATGCATATGTAGGCATCGACTTCTGAGGAGATCCATATTTATTTTTACCAGAAGGCGCTCAATGGGGTGCAATTGGTAAGAATGTTTTGACCATAATTTTTTGTTATTATAAGGTTTATACATGCTTTTAAATTTTCATGTTTTACCAAGACTAAACTAAAATTTTGATTTATGCAGATGTAGGTTGAGTTTGACTAGTGGGAGAGCCAGAGCAGGGAGCAGATGAGCCAGTAGTGATGGTTGTCTAGAGAGAAGTCCTTCACGATTTGGATATGGTTGAGTCTCTTGATGAGCTTCAACATCACATACAGGGGTTGACCTTCAGGATTATGTATTGTTGAATCAAAGAGTTACCCATGCGACTGCAATGCCATACTATTAGCGTTCTTAACCATTGGATGCGGTTACTGCGTAGGATATCTACATCAGTAGCATGCTATCATGATCACCATTAGTTTACTTTTGACATGTTACATACATTTTGAGGTCATAATACCAATGTTTCTTGGGCACAGATTTTTTAAAAACCTATAGTTATCTATCTATTTGTTTTCAGTGTTTTCTTATGTTTATTGTGCAATCCTATTCAATGATGTGAATGTATCTTTACATGTGTTGCAAATTTTTTTTATAATATAATTCGCTAAAGAATCAGTTAATGTGTTCAATTTTTTTGAAATGTGTTGATATTGAATGAAATCAAAATGCCTTTCCAAAAGTCGATCTCTTAGTAACATACGATCCACAATTGGATTTTTGATAGTATAAACACTAGTAAGTTGCAGTACCACAATTTGTGAGTCTAGCCTAATAATGATGCGGTTAATACAAAATGAAATGGAATCAAAGAGAAGTTTGATCAACGAGAGATACTCAATGATATTTTTTGTAGACCAACCAATACAAATCCCTTGAAAACTCACTAACGCGCCATTCCCACGCTGCAGAGGAGAGATTATGTGTATTACGACTAGCACCATTAGCATACCCAATGAATGGTTCCAAAGATTCATACATCTATGATGTGTTATCCTTTTGTATTCTACAGTATCACTAGATGACTATGGATTTTCTACCATCTACTGAAAATAACATTCATTGACTATCATTTATTTTCATAAATCTCACTGCCTTCATTATCTGCATTTAACCTATTCACTATATCTCATTTTGCCTCTCCAGCACTCTCATTCTCTGAAAAAGCCCATATTTGACCTTAAATCCCTCATTTTTACCCCTTCCCCTTCCTAAAACTACTTTCCCCCACTAAAATCCCTCCCCTTCACTCATTTCCCTCTATTCTATTCACAAAAAATGTAAAAACCCTTTTTACATTATTTTGGAATTAGTTTGTCTCGGGACCCACTCTTTTTAATTAAACCCTATTTTAGTTAAAAACCCCGACCCCATTATATCAAATTACCCAACCCATTATATTCTTTAAGCCCCCGCATTCTAAACTTTACCCCCACTATCATATAACCATGTCCCCCATCTCACAGTTACGCGCCTCCGCTTAATATACCTCGGGCCCTGTTTTATAAAAGCCCCGCCTATAATAGAACCTTATGCTCCATTTAAACCTCCTGAGCCCCACCCATCAAATTAACCCACAATCAGTCCAACCCCGACCACCATCAGATCTCTACCCTCCGATCCGGTGGCCCCAATCCTCTATCACAAACCTAAAGGCTCATTGTTTAAAAAACCCTCAACCTTGAGAAATGGAAGGTATTACCACCTGTACTCCCCTCCATGCGTCGCTCCCTCAATGGTATCATATTTCCTCCAACCAATAGCATTTACCACCCATGCACCATGCGGTAAAACCTGATACCACCTTCTCACCCACGAAAAAACCATCGACCCCTTCCAAATTTTTCAAAGTAATGTGCCTTTGCGATAAGCCCCCAATCCTCTGTGTTAACCCTTGCATCTATTCCAAAGACCCAATAGGCCATAAAAAACATAGAAGTCCTACAGGTTTTAAATTAATAATTTTTTTAAAATTGTGCAGGTGACAAAAGGGATGAGAAAATGCATAATTTTCTTTTCTACGTCCTAAAAACATTCAAAACAAAATCTATGGGTGAAGATCCAATAGCTTTTTTTATCAAAAGGATTAGAAGTGCATGATTGAACAGAGGCAACAAATATTCTTCAAAGAGATAGAGTAAAGGAAAATGAAGAGATTATACTGTAGCAGCGCAGGTGTAGATGAAGACAAATGTAAGAGAACATGGTTAAAGGACAATGAAAGTCATATTTAAAGGGATTAAAATATTAAATCAAAGTTCAAAAATAAAAGAGATGGTTAGAAAACAAGGTTAAAGCAAAACACATAAATGAAGACCAAATCACCAAAGAACAAAGTTAAGACAGAGGAAGCAGATCAAAAAGTGAGATAAATATGATAGTGACAGTAAGGGAGAAAACAGTTACAAGATACAGATAGAAGAGCATAAAGATAATTCAGAGTTTAAAGGAAAAACCAAGTTTAAAGATAAATCATAGGTTAAAGTACAAACCAAAAGCAAATAAAAAAAGGAAGACAGATCCGAATGATAAGGCCACTCTGCAATTACTTCTTCAAAACACATTTTTCCATCCACAGCCTAAATTCACTTCAATATAAATAGCTACAACTAATAAATTAGTCAGATATATTTTAAGTTGCTCAATAGTTATTATAAAAGTTAATGAAAAGCCAAAAATTCAAAAATATCATAAAGTTAGCTCAGTAGTTAAGGTAAAATTTATTATTACAGCAAGTTAGTCAGTGATATTTTTCCTTGGGATTTGCATGGTCTCAAAGGTCAAGATTATATTTACTCTATAATAAATACATTATAAAACCGTAGAATAGGATCACCTCCTCATCTGTAGATAAATAATGCATATATTGTTCATTATTATTGTTTGTTGGTTGCTAGTTGTTGGGTTGATTGCTAGGCTGGATTTTGATTATACTCTGAGTTGCAGAGATTGTTGCACTAGATTATTGTAACTAATTTGGACATCAGTAATACAATAAAATGCATTGTATTCTTGAGCTAAGTTAATGGTGATGTTATCCTTCTTTTTCAATGTTTCTCTTCTATTTTTCATATTGTCCATCATGTCTATGATAAAAGAAAAAAAATTTAGATTAAGATATGTTGTCATGGAACGTTAATTCTGTCTGCTTCTTTCATCTTCATGTTTTCTTCTGCAAGGTCTGATTAGAGAATTCAGGGGTGTCCCGCTCTTTAGTTCCACCTAGCTTGTTGCCTTGAAGTTTACTTAGTAAAGTCTAGCCAAAGGAATTTATGGTTTTCCCCGCTCTTTGGTTATTCTTAAATTGTTATTTTAAAGGCGTTCTTTGAATTTTGATTAAAGAATTCAAGGTGTCCTGCTCTTTAGTTTCACTAACTGTTATCTTGAATTTTTTCTTTGTCTGAAATTAATAGCTATAAAATTCAGGGGTGTCCTTCTCTTTAGTTTCATTGACTATTATCTTGAATGTTTTCTTTTTCTGAAAGTGGAGCTAGAGAATTTAGGGGTTTCCTGCACTCTAGGATTGTTGGATTGTTGTCTTAAGGTTTAATTAGTAGGTTTTAGCTAAATGAATCTATGGTTCTCCTTGCTCTTTAGTTCTTCTTAAATAGTTATCTAAAATACTTTTCTTGTTGAAGTATAGTTAAAGGATTCTTAATAGCCCTTTAGTTTTACTGATTTCACAACTTGTTGTCATTTCATATTTCATCTAAAATAAAAAAATCCACTTGATATAGTTAGCTTTCCCTATGAAAACCCTTGTATATTTGATGTACAATTAAATAATTTTATGACTCCATAGCCCAATGGATTAATGCTTCTCACAATCTATCTAATCAACTAAAACAATCAATCAATTAATCAAATAATAAATCAGACAAAAAAAACAAACCCAAACTTCATAACTACCCTAAAATCATAAAACATAACCATAAATATAAATCATTTACAAACACAAACAGAGAGAGCCCTCTCTGAGTCTAGGAAGGCTAGGTCCTTGGACTCCAAAGAGGTCTGATGTGGTTCCCTGCAAATTTGTTTTTTCCAATCTTGCAAATCACGAGGCTCCAACATAGTGATGACCGTACTGGGGAACTGAGTTATTAAAACAACTCAATATTCCCTGAAAAACTCAGAAAATCCCTTTCCAAACTTATTTGACTCAAGTTTTAGCCGAGACTGGTATCTGGTTGCTAATGGTGGACAACGGTCAGCCTAAAGATAGTTAAAAATCATCCACCTCCTGACTCCACTGGTTCTCTATAGACTCCACTGGGAAATTTATTGAGAAAACCTGATATCATCAAACCTCAGATAGAACCTATTCAAAATACTTTGTGAATAAAGTATTTCTTTCACAAATTGGTTTTTTTTTTAAAACTAGTATAAAATTTCAACCTTTCTGAATCTTGGGTCTAAATTTTAGATTCCAAAAGAATCTGTACCAGATTCCATCCTAACCCAAACCCTCTTGCAATATTTGAAAATCTAGATCACATCCTAAAGGAATCTCCTAGACATAGAAACTCAACTGTTAGCAAACCAATTCACAAAGAAAGTTCCCTACTTGAAAACCTTAAAGACTTGCAAGGTATCCTATCTAGCTTACCCCTGGAACATAGCTTTTCTAGGAATAGATCTTAGCATTGGATAACCAAGATAACTTTAGACCCATCTACCTTACAACAGAATCCCGTTGTACTAACTTCAGCCTCCATTCATACACCCACAGTTCACCTTTCTCCATTTAACCCTTTACCTCCACTTGTTAACCCTCATGTGTTTCCCCAACCGCCAACCATGGCAACCTGGTATGGCCCATTATTTCTACCATTGCCTTTAGTTTTTCTACCACAAGACTATCAATCCAATATTCCCTTATATGATGCAAGTGTTCCTACAACTTCTTAACAACATGTGGATAAAATGAATGACTATTTTGATAGACAGGCAATAAATGATGAGATTGTTAAACTAAGAATGTTTTCTCAAAGCTTAGGGGGAGAAGAAAGAAAATGGTTTAGAGGCCTAACCCCTAATAGTATACATGACCTTCCTTATTTTCATCAGTTTTTCTTAAACAAATGGGAAGTCAAGAAGAACCCTCTCCAAATCTTACCAGAGTATGAAAACATCTAGAGAAATGTTCGAGAGGGTGTCCAAGAATACTACACCAGGTTCAATACTATATATAATTCCCTCCCTACCCACATGAAACCTCCACAAGATCTAGCCTTAATGAAAATTTTAGACGGCTTTGACCCATAAATGGCATATCAAGTAAGGGAAAGAGACCCTCTCACATTAGAAGACATGCAGAGGGGTGTAGTAAGTGTAGAGGAAAATCTGATTGCCAAAAGGGCTAGGATGAAAAATGAAAAAAGAGTGGCATATAGGGAAGAAACTGTAGCCTCATAATCTGATATTAAATTTGATAACTTAGTTAGAAACATGGAAAGGATGATGGAGAGAATAAACATGAATGAGAGAGCTTACCCTAGATAAAACCAAGAAGCTCCTCAAAATAGAAATCAAAACTAGAACCAAAACCAAAAGTTTAGAAGAAACCCCCCTCAAATAAGGCAAAGAGGTACTCACCAACAAATCAAGCCTCCTTTCCAAGAAAACTATGATGAGGAGGATGAGGGGGTGATTGAAGAACGAAAGGAAATTCATATCAATCTAATGGGAGTTAATAATGAGGATACTATTTTCCTCACCAAGGAAGAGCAACACATGTTTTATCCAACTCAATTTGAAGAAAAAAGCCTAGACTCCTAAGACTATAAAAAATGATTCGAAAATTCCATCATGGAAGTACAAAGACAATATCACCTCAGAAGCAAGAAAACCCAAGACACTCCCAAGAGAAACAACGCATAAATTTCTGCTAGGAAGACCCCTGAAACTAATCCTGAAAAGACATGAGGAACTTCAAACACTCTGGTTAAAAGTTCTAATAAGAAACATAATGGTGATCAAAGAAACACTAGTAATCCAGCTAGTAGCCCTAACAAAAGTGTTTTAACTAAGACTCCAAATAACAATCAGCAAGTTGAAATTGCTAAAAAAATAGTGTCTGAGAAAACTAATTTAAATCTACCAAAAACACAAACACCTTTCAGTATAGAGAACGAAATTTCCAAGATCAAAATTTCCATACCTCTTACTGAAATATTTGTCCAAGATGCATATAGATCCCAAGTTTTGAAAGCTTTAAACATCAGAGAAAATGTTGATTCTGTAAACTTGAATGATGAAAAAACTGAGCTTTTGTTTGGACCAGAAGTAGAAGGTAAATTTCAAGAGGGAGGTGTACCTCCATTTTATGTTAGTTTGAATATTCATGATGAAATCCTCCACAATGCCATGTTAGATATAGGATATTCACATAACCTTATGCCAAAGGTAGTAATGGAAAGACTAGACCTTTAGATAACTAGACCATACAAAGATTTATACTCTTTTGATTTCAGTAGAGTTAAATGTATAGGCCTCATCAAATATCTCTATGTTAATCTAGCACAAATACTAGCCAAGAGGCTAGTAATAGATATTGTAGTGGCTGAAATTCCCCCTAAATATGGCATGCTTCTATCATGCTCATGGGGAGCTAAAATTTAAGGCACACTCCAAATGGACATGACCTATGCTACCATACCTGTCTTTAGTCAACCAAGAAGACTATATGGGGAGACTCATATTAAATACATGGTCAACATTCAAGAAAAACCTGACAACTCCCCTCTCTATTCCATCTACATGGAAATTGATTCATTTATCCTTTACAATGATGAAAAAATTAATGAACAAGTAGCAATTGATGAAAAATTAGTGGAAGAAGAAGAGGAATAACAATCAGAATAGTTAGACCAAATAGAAAATTAACAACATAATAACCTACATGGTGACAACCACAATGATCAACCTAATGGTAAACCTGAAATTGAACCACTTTGGAGCATGAGCTTTGATGGTGCTTGTGGTAAAATTGGTTCTGGAGCAGGTATTTGGGTACACAAAACTGAGAACAACCATGCAGAAGGTAATTCATATAAACTTAAACTTTCAATGCGCAAATAAGATAGTAGAATATGAGGCACTCCTCCTAGGGCTACAATTATTCAATAAATTAGGATCCAAAATTATTTCTATCCATGGGGATTCTGAGCTATTCATTATGAAGATTAAGGGAGAATATTCATCTAAGCATCCTAGATTAAGAGTGTATATGAATGATGCTCTTGACCTCTTAAAAACATTCAAAGAATATGATCTTACCTTGTCCCAAGAAATCAAAACATCCTTGCCAACGGTCTAGCCTTTGTAGCCAGTACTTGTCAAAAACCTCACCATAATAAAAAATACACAACACAAGTCAAATACAAGCTAGCAATCCCTGACAATATAAAATATTGGCAAGTTTTTGAAGGTGACAAATAGATTGAATATTTCCTATAGTACATAAATGAGTTTGAAATGCAAAATTCAGACTCAGATCATGAAGAGGACTGCTTTATTAAGGAACAAACTTACAAATAATAGCCCCCTGATGAGATTGATATAAATCTGTTATCAAAAGATGACCCACATAAAACAGAACTAAGTGCAGATCCAGAAAAAGAAGACTTTGAATTGCTGCAATTCAGAGACAATACCTTGCCAAAAGGACCGGTCCCTCTAGAATAACTATTTGATTTTAATGATTTTTCTAGCTACCAACACCTATAAAACAAAAATATACTGAGTTTTTCAAAGAATTCAGTGTTTTTTTTACTTGGATATATGAAGACTTGAAGTCCTATGATATAGATATCATTCATCACAAGATTCCTCTCAAAGAAAACCAGAAGCCCTTTAAACAGAAATTATGCAGAATAAATCTTGTCCAGCTAACACTGGTTGAGAAATAAATAAATAAAATGTATGATGTTCGAATAATAATCCCTCTTAGATACTCATAATGGGTTTCAAATCTTGTAACAATGAGGAATAAGATTGGGGAAATTAGGTTATGCATAGACTTTAGAAATTTAAAAAAAGCCTCCCTACAGGACAACTACCCTTTACCAAAAATGGATCAAATATTGCAAAGGGTAGTAGGCTCCAAAATAATATCTCTGTTACATGGATTTTCAGGGTACATTCGGGTGTTGGTACATCCAGATGATCAACACAATACAAATTTCACCACACCCTAGGGCACCTTCATGTATGTTAAAATTCCTTTTGCGTTAATGAATGCTAGAAATACTTTCCAAAGAGCAATGGATATTGCTTAGTTAGAAGAGATAGGCTAATTCATTGCGATATACATTGATGACATCACAGTCTACTAAAAAAATTATGAAGAACACCTAACTTTTTTAAGAAAGGTCTTTGAAAAGTGAAAAAATTATGGCCTGTATTTGAACCCCAAGAAAACCTTCTTTGGCCTTCAATAAGGTAATATTTTAGGTGACATCATATCTGAAGAGGGGATCAATATTGACCCAAAGAGGATTGAAGGAATATTGCAAATCAGTCACGTAAGGAACATCAAAGAGCTACAATATTTCATTGGGAAGATAAATTTCTTAAGAAGGTTCATACCAAACCTTGCAGAACTCCTAAGAAATATTACGAACATGCTCAAAATAAAAATAGGATTCAAATGGACCATAGAAGCAAATCAATCTTTGAATTGGTGAAGCAAGCTCTTACACAAACACCAGTTTTGATCAGCCCTAACTGCACTAAATATTTCTTCATTTTCTCCTTTGCATCAGAATGCACAGTTGATGTTGTCTTATTACAGAAAAATATAGAAGGAAAAGAGCAACCCATTGCATTCTTCAGCCAAGCATTAAGAGATGCACTTCTAAAATACAATATCATGGAAAACTAGTCTTTTTCTTTAGTCAAGGCACTAAAAGATTTTAGAGTTTACATTCTACATTCTCACATCATTGCATTTGTACATCACAGAGTGGTTAAAGACATCTTGAAACAAGATCATGATGGCAAAAGAGGTAAGTGGATTTTTTTCATCTTAGAGTATGATCTGGAAATCAAGCCTACTGAGCTAATCAAGGGACAAGGACTGGCTAAACTCATGGCTAAAACAAAATTTCAAGCACTGGACATCAATATGATTGGTGCATTGGATGGAGAAGAGGAGTTGGAAACTCCAACTTTGGAGGAAGCATTTTTTAACTCCCCTTGGTATGGTGATATATTATATGTGATTTTTAATCTAAATTTTCCTCCTAGTTTATCCAAAACAATGGCTATATTCTTGAAGTTAAAAGCTATGAATTTCTGCATTCTAGACAAGGCTTTATATTGGAAAAATCCTGGTGGTGTATTGTTTAAATGTTTTCCTGAAGAAGATGCAGAGAGGATCATGCACGAATTTCATGAAGGATAGTGTGGAGGCCACCTCTATTGGAAAATCACTGTCAATAAAATCCTTAGAGTTGGTTACTATTGGCCTACACTATTCCAAGACATCCACAAAATGGTAGTTACCTATCATAAATGCCAAATATTTGAGGATAAAATAAATTTTTTGCCTTTGCCATTACATCTTATCTCTTTTGAAGCTCCTTTTCAAGAGTGGGGTCTTGATTTTATTGGAGAAATTCACCCTACCTCCTTTTCCCAGAATAAATGGATCCTTACTACAACTGACTATTTTACAAAATGGATAGAAGCCATCCCTTCTAGGACTGCCACAGACTCAGTGATTATCAAATTCCTTGAAAACAATATTATGTCTAGATTTGGATGTCTTAGAAAAATCATTACTGATAATGTTGTTGCTTTTAGATCCAAGAAAATGGTGGATTTTTGTCACATATATCATATTACTTTGGGTCATTCTACAAAATATTACCCTCAAGGTAATGGGTTGGATGAATCCTCAAAAAAGAGTTTGGTGAACATCATTAAAAAGCTCCTGGAGGAAAAAAAGAAATTACGGAACAACAAATTGGTTCATGCACTATGTGAAGACAGACTAACAAGTAAGAAATCAATTGATATATCTCCTTATCAGCTAGTTTATGGAACATATGTAGTCTTCCCAACAAGATTAGGAGTGCCAGTGATGAAGTTCATTGAAGAGGTGCAGTCTAAAGAAAATGGCATAAAAAGAAGAATAAACCAGGTTGTTCAGTTGCAACAAACCAAAGGAGGAGTATACAACAGAACACAGTTGTTATAAGAAAACATCAAGAACCTCTTTGACAAGAGGACGAAGGAAAATGATTTTAGCATTGGAGACAAAGTGTTGAAGTGGGATTAAAGAAGAGAGGGAAAAGGCAAGCATGGAAAATTTGACCTCTTATCGAAAGGTCCATACATCATCCATTCTGCAAGAGGTAATAATGCATTTTTCCTACAAGAAATGGATGGAACAGAATTGTTTGGAGGTCCTGTCAATGGCAGGATGCTCAAGCATTATTTCAGTTGAAGATCCCAGTTTAAAGTTTTATTCATTATATATAACATTGCTTAAAAAAAAATATTAGAAAAATTGTTACAAAAAGAAAGAAATAAAAGAAGAAAAAGAGGGCATATAAAAAGAAAAAGGTAAAGCCCCATACCAAAAAATAAAATTTCTGAAGGTGTGCAAGTCAAAATGCCACTAATTTTGAAAAGGAAGTCTTGTTTAGTCATACAGCCTAATCATGATTGGACAAATTTTGAATTTTTGTGAATACGTTAGAAATGAAGATTTGCCAAACTGTTTAAACTTGGCTTATCAGTAGAAATCTAGGAAATGAAATTGGTTCCAAAGTTTAAATCTGAAAAAAATAAGGAAAAAGAGGGATAAATGATAAATGACAGACGCAAGATCAAATCCCTCAGTCTAGTTTACTTTTTACAAAAATAATATTGTGTGCAGCTTGTCCAAAATGGCACAATTCATGACAAATGAAACTGCTTAATTTTGATTTAGTCCTGCTTTAAATTTCATGCTGATAGTTAGTGAATAAAAATCCGTCAAAATGTTCAATATTGACAGATAAGTAATTAGGTAGAGAAATAAAATATCTCATCAGTCTAATCTGAGCCTTTGGAAGATATAAGGGTAGAAATAGATAGTTTTTTCTTTCAAAAGAAAAATGATGTCAAGGGTTTTCCAGTCTAAATGAACCCAAAGAAATGAATAAAAAATGTTAGAATATAGTAATGGGTAGGTAGAATTACTTTGCAGGAAGCATGATGCTAAAATTTTGAAGGCCAAAGTCACAAAGAATTGTACCAGATCTACAATTACAGCAGGAAAATGAGCCAAATACATAAGGCACTAATCCACAAAATCCATAGATCTGAAATCTGAGGTTCTTGACACCTCCTAAAGGAGCTTCCCTCCCCAACTGGAGCCACTGTTATATTCCTATATTCGAAAGTATTATTAGTTGACTATGGATTTTATACCATCTACTGAAAATAACATTCATTGAATATCATTTATTTTCAGAAATATCACTGCCTTCATTATCTCCATTTAACCTATTCACTATATTTCATTTTTCCTCTCGAGCACTCTCATGCTGTGAAAAAGCCAAATTTTGACCTGAAATCCCTCATTTTTACCCCTTCCCCTTCCTAAAACCACTTTCCCCCACTAAAATCCCTCCCCTTCACTCATTTCCCTCTATTCTATTCACAAACAATGTAAAAACCCTTTTTACATTGTTTTGGAATTAGTTTGTCTCGAGCCCACTCTTTTTAATTAAACCCTTTTTTAATTAAAAAACCTGACCCCATTATATCAAACTACCCGACCCCTTATATGCTTTAAGCCCACGCATTCTAAACCTTACCCCCTCTATCATATAACCCTGTCCCCCACCTCACCATTAAGCTCCTCTGCTTAATATACCCTGGGCCCCAATTTATAAAGGCCCAACCTATAATAGAACCTTTCACTCCATTTAAACCTTTTGGGCCCCACCCGTCGAATCAACCCACGATCAGTCGAACACCGACCACTGATAGATATCTACCCTTCGATCCGATGACCCCAATCCTCTATCACAAACCTAAAGGTATGATGTTTAAACAAACCTCAACCTTGAGAAATGGGAAGTATTACTGCTTATCCTCCCCTCCACTTGTCTCTCCCTCAATGGTATTGTATGCCCTCTTCCCAATACCATTTACCGTCCATGCACCATGTGATAAACCCCAATATTTCCTTCTCACCCACTGCAAAAGCATCGACACCTTCTAAATTTTTCAAAGCCATATGCATTTGCGATAAGCCCTCGATCCTGTTTGTTAACCCCTACATCTCTTCCAAAGACTCGATAGGCCATAAACAAATGCAGAAGTCCCGCAAGTTTTAAATTAATAATTGTTTTTAAATTGTGAAGGTGGCCAAAGGGATGAAAAAATGCATAATTTTCTTTTCTAAGTCCTAAAAACGTTTAAAACAAAATCTATGGGTGATGATCTAACAACTTTGTTTATCAAAACGATTAGAAGCGCATGATTGAATAGAGGCAGCAAATATTATTCAAAGATAAAGTGTAAAGGAAAATGAAGAGATTATACAGTAGCATCACAGGCCCAGATGAAGACAAATGTAAGAGAACACGGTTAATGGATAGTGACAGTGAGAGTTAAAGGGATTCAAATATTAAATCAAAGTTCAAAAATAAAAGACATGGTTAGAAAACAAGGTTGAAACAAAAGACATAAATGCAGACCAAATAATCAAAGAACAGAGTTAAGAAAGAGGAAGAAGATCAAAAAGTGAGATAAAGATGATAGTGACAGTAAGGTAGAAAATAGTTAGAAGATACAAATAGAAGAGATGAAAGATAAATCAAATTTTAGAAGGTAAAACCAAGTTTAAAGATAAATCAGAGGTTAAAGGACAAACCAAAAGTAAATCAAACAAATAAATACAAATTCGAATGATAAGGCCACTCAACAATTACTTCTTCAAAACACATTTTGCCACCTACAACCTAAATTCACTTCAATAAAAGGAGCTACAACTAATAAAGCAGGCAAAGATATTTTAAGAAACTCAACAATTATTGTAAAAGTTAATGAAAATCCAAAAAGTAAAAAATATCCTAAAGTTATCTCAATATTTAATTTAAAATTTATTATTATAGCAAGTTAGTTAGTGATATTTTTCCTTGGGCCTTGCATGGTCTGAAAGGTCACGATTACATTTTCTCTGTAATAACTATAGTCTGAAACCACAGAATAGGATCACCTCATCATCTGCAGATAAATATTTCATATATTGTTCATTATTATTGTTGGTTGGTTGCTCGTAGTTGGGTTGATTGCTAGGCTGGATTTTGATTAGACTCTGAGTTGCAGAGATTGTTGCAATGGATTATTGTAACTATTTTTGACATCAGTAATACAAGCATGTTCATAGGATTCTTGAGCTATGTTAATGGTGATGTTATCCTTCTTTTACAATGTTTCTCTTCTATTTTCCATATTGTCCATCATTTCTCTGATAAAAAAACATTAAATTTAGATTAAGATATGTTGTCCTCGCACCTTAATTTTGTCTTCTTCTTTCATCTTAATGTTTTCTTCTGCAAGGTTTGATTAGAGAATTCAGGGGTGTCCTGCGCTATAGTTCCACCTAGCTTTTTTCCTTGAAGTTTACTTAGTAGAGTCTAGCCAAAGGAATTTATGGTTTGTCCTGTTATTTGGTTTTTCTTAAACTGTTATTTTAAAGGCCTTCTTTGAAGTTTGATTAAATAATTCATGATTGTCCTGCTTTTTATTTTCAGTGACTGTTATCTTGAATGTTTTCTTTTTTTGAAAGTAATAACTAGAGAATTCAAGGTGTCCTACTCTCTAGTATTGTTGGATTGTTGTCTCAAGGTTTACTTAGTAGGGTTTAGCTAAAGGAATTTAAGGTTTTCCCTACTCTTTAGTTCCTTTTAAACAATTATCTCAAAGGCTTTTCTTGTTGAAGTATAGTTAAAGGATTCTTAATTTCCCTTTAGTTTTACTGATTTCACAATTTTTTTTCATTTCATATTTCATCTAAACTAAAAATATCCCCTTGATATATTTATCTTTCCCTATGAAAACCCTTGCAGAGTTGATGTACAATTAAATCCTTTTATGAATCCATATCCGAATGGATTAATGCTTCTCACAGTCTATCTATTCAGCTGAAACAATCAATTAGAGAAAACAAACAAACCCAAACTTCATAACTAGCCTTAAATCAGAAAACATAAGCATAAAGATAAATCATTTACAAACACAAACAGAGAGAGCCCTCTCTGAGTCTAGGAAGGCTAGGTCCTTGGACTCTAAAGAGGTCTAATGTGGTTCCATGCAGATTTTTTTTTTCCAATCTTGCAAATCACGGGGCTCCAACACGATGAAATATAAATTAGATTACTAACTTCAAGAAAACTCTAGGAAAAAAAACTAAGACAGTAAATGCAAATCAACAACATATAGACAATATAATACAAAAATTTACTATGCTCATGTTTAAGCATAGTAACATTTCAGATACAACCCATTTCGGGGTTGTGCCAATAGAATTCCATTGTAATTTACCAACTCGTAGGCACCCTTAGCAATAACTCTTTTAACAATATAGGGGTCATGCTATAATGGATCAAATTTCCCTATACCTAATACGTCAGCTTCCTGATCATAAAGAGGGACCAGGTCACCCTCTGAGAAGATGCGAGGCTGGACATGCTTGTCGTATTGTACCTTTATACATCTCTTATGTGCGTCTTTGGCCAATTGGACTTCACGACGCATTTCATCAAGATGGATGAGGTTAAAAATATTCGCTTCTTCAGTAGAGGTGTCAGGTAAAAAGTTGATTGCGAGTTTTAATGACGATATTTCACATTGGATTGGCAAGATAGCTTCCAGATCATACACCAATTGAAAGGGGGTAAATTTTGTTGCATTTCTCACCGAGTTTCGATACACCCACAAAGCCGAGTAGAAGATTAATACCAATTCCATTTATGAAATCCTATCATTTGTTGAAGCATTCGTTTAAGATTTTTAATAGCTTCGACTTGTCCATTTGATTGTGGATAATAAGGAGTAGAACTATCATGGGATAGTCCTAATTTGGAAGTCAACTCATTCACCATATGATTGCGAAAATACAAACCATGATATATGACTATAGCTTGTAGAACCCCAAACCGTGAAGTGACATGATTAAACAAAAACAATGCAATTGTTTGTCATGTGTTTTTGAATGTAGGCACCACTTCAGACCATTTGTTAAAGTAGTCTACTACGACAATTATATAACCATGTCCCCACGATGAACGAGGGTTACAAACCATGAAGTCAATGCCCCATTTTGAAAATGGCCCCATAGACACAACAGGATGCATTGGCGCCAGCGATTTGCATATTTTACGATGAAATATCTCACACACATGAGAAATTCTGACCGCGAGGATTTAGTTGCGAAATATGGTAGGCCAAAAGTAATCAGGGAAGAGTATCTTCTGCACAGTATCATATCCAAACAAGTGTACACCACAAGCCCCATCATGAAAATCATTTAAGAACTTTGTAGCCTCCTTATAAGTGAGGCACCTTCTTAAAATTATATCGACACCACGACGATAAAGTGTATCTCTGATGACCAGATAATATTTCGCTTCGTATTGAATATGTCGCTGGTCAGAGTGAGAGACATCAGGCCAGAAATTCTGGGTCTAGAGATAAATGATAAAAGCCCCAGACCAAGGATCATATGATCCAATTGAAAACAAAGACTCATTAGGAATAGATGGTTCTGATGTAGTAGCAGTACTAGAAGAGGGAAGGTCGCATAGAATATCAGCCAAAACTAAAGACTTCTTTGACTTGGATTTGATGAATTTCAAATTAAACTCCTACAAAATGACAATCCATTTTTAATACATTCCCCCGGAAATTGAATTGATAAGATGTAAGTCACGGGGTTGTAATCCAAAATGAAATGGTCTTTCAGAACAGGATATAGTGGTGAAACCTTTGGACAACTTGAACAACCACCAAAGCAACTTTTTATACGTATGAATGCTTCACTTCCGTATCATTGAGATTATGACTCAAATAATAGACTAGATATTATATTTGATTTTCTACTTGGACCAATACCATAGCAATGGTCGTATTAGCCATGACAATATATAAGAAATAATCACTCTGATAATTGGGGGGATACATTAATGATTCCAGGACAAGGGTATACTTGACAACATCAAAAGAAGCTTGCACAAACTTATCCCAATGGAAGGGAATCTTATTTTTAAAGAGATGATTAAATCCTTTAGCAATTTCAACGTAGTTGGGTATGAACCTCGTTAGGAAGTTAGCATTTCCATCAAGTTTTTGTAATTGAAAAAAATTTGATGGTGCCAGCAAATCAAGAATGGCCTGCACCTTTAGTGAGTTGATTTTAATTCCTTATTTTGAGATGAGAAATCCTAGAAAATGACCGAAACCAACAAAAAACACATATTTATGTTGATTGAGGCATATTTTGTAGTGTCGACAGCATGGAAAGATAGCTCTCAAATGCATCGGGTGATCAGTCTGGCTTCATGAATGCACAGGTAAATCATCTAGATAGGGTTGAACAATGTGCTTGATGTCATTGAAAGCATAATCCATTTTATCCAAATTTATGCAGGAATGTAACAGAATACACATATAACCATAAATACAAATATTCAGTGGAAAGAACACTTCATTTCATTAATACTAAAGAACTGAAATTTTCTTATAGACAAAATGGAAATAAACTAGCTAGGGTGCTGGTAGAATATCTCTAAGAAGAGTTGTGGTGGCTACAGGCCTCTGAATTATGTTACAATGAGGCTCAAGGGCCTATTTATTATTTAGAAACAATTGAAAACCATAAAAATCCAAAAACCTAACCCTAGGAGATGAAGTGCCAAAATTGTGGGCCCCATTTGGGTAAATTGGTGTTTCAACTTCCTGGGGATGTAACTTTGGCATATGATCTTTGTTTGACGTGCAACATACCTTGATAGAAATATCTATCCAAGGAAAAAAAATTCTTGTGTGAGAAACATCATTCCATGAACCCATTTTGCTCTTGGGTTTCCCAAAAAATGTCATTTAGGGCCTTAAAACAGCGCTGAAAGTTTAGGACCCGAAAAACTGCTAAAAGTGGTAAGTCATGCTGAAACTGAAAAACTGAAAGAAACAATGGTGGGGCCCCAAGTGGAATAGGTGGGTGGCCACAAATATCCACCTCAATCATTCCTCCCCACCTTAGGAACCAATGGTCCCCATTGCATTGAGTTCCTCCATGAGATGAGGAAACTTCTACTCAACTTGGTTCCTGGTGAACCACTTGCCTTGGTGCAGGAGTTGGCCAGATTTAACAACCCAATACAACTGGATTTTCTGTTGGCGAGTGTTATTTATTTTCATGTCAATGAAACAATATGTGGTGGCTTGTTCCATGTAGACTGGGTTTAAATCTGTTGGTGTGAGTTGTTCTGTAATGTCAGAGGTGTCTAGTAGAGGTGGGAAGTAGGGACGAAGGAGATCCACATTGAATACTGGGTGCAGACCAAGGAATGGTGGAATACTAAGCTTGAAGACATTGTTCCCTATAGTATTGGTGATGGTATAAGGCTCATATCGGAGTAAGCGAAGCTTGCGGTGTAGCCCAGCGAGGCACTCCATCTGCAAATGTAGCCACACTTTGTCTCCCAGCTGGAAGTAGTGTGGAACCCAATGTTGATCATTTCAATGCTTGTACTTAGCATTGGCTCTATCCAATATGTCATGAACATATTGGCAGTTATGTTGAATGCGCTCGATGAACCTATTCGCTTTGTCATATTCAGACTGGACATGAGCAGAATCGGCCTGAGTAGCTACAAATGACATGGCTATGTCAATGGGGCATAGTGGTTGGAATCCCAAGCCAACCTGAAAGGGGTTCTGGTTGGTTTAGCTGTGGAGAGCCCGATTATAGCTATGTTGTACATATGATAGACTCTCATCCCATGTGTGTGGATGCTTTGAATTGTACATGTGCAGAATGTGTACAATCATCCTATTGATAGCCTCTGTCTGGCCATCAGTTCGGGGATGGAAAGATGTGGACTTGGTGAGCTTGGTGTCCAACATTTACTAGAGGCTGGACCGAAATGTGTTGAGGAAACTACTGTCTCAATCTGATATGATAGACTGTGGGATCCCAAAGTGCACCCACACTCATTAAAATAAGACTTTAGCAGTGGCTTCTACTATGATATTCTTCTTGCGGGCCACCATAATTGTCATCTTTGAGAATCTATCAACAACCACGAAAACACAGTCATTTCGATGCTTAGTAGAAGGAAGGCCTGGCATGTAATCTATGGAAATGGATTCCCAAGGTCGATTAGTGTTAGGTAGCAGAGTATAGAGGCCTTGATTCTTGATGGTTGGTTTGGCAATGGTGCAAGTAGTGCAGGATCTAATGTACTTCCCGACATCCTGTCGAAGGTTTGGCCAATAGAAATACTTATATAGTACTTCCACTGTTTTCTTGACCCCAAAATCCCAGTGACTTGACTGTAGTGTGCTTCCCATATCATCTTGGCACACTCACTTGAAGGAACACAAAGGTGTCCTAAGTGACATAACATTGCATCTTGGAGGTGAAAATTTGGAACTTGCATACCCCCTAATAGTTCCTTGTATGTGTGTCCAAATTCTGGATCGCTCTAGTAGAGAAGCGACCAATCATAAATCTCGTGCCCATAATATTTTAGAATGGTGGTTAGCGCCACGATCGGTGGTCGGTTAAGGCAGTCTGCAACATTATTTGTGCCACCCTTATTGTAATTGATGTTCAAGTGAAATTGTTGTAGATATGTGGACCACTTATTATGGCGATCGTTCTACAACCTCCCTTCTGTCTGTATGAACTACAGGGGCTGATGGTCTATGTGGATGATTGTTTCCTTCCAAAAAATATAATGCTTCCATTATCGACTATCCTGCAAAATGGAATACATTTCTTTGTCATAAGTGGGATACTTGCGAACTATGTCGTACAATGTCTCACTGTGATATGCCACTAGATGCCCCTGTTGAGTAAGAACTGCCCCATTAGCATAATCAGAGGCATCTGTCTCGATCTCAATTCTATGAATGCATTCTATTGAGATTCTGAAAAAAAAAAACAATTTTTCTTTCACTCCTCTCTCGGTGACTTGACTCAAGGGCCAAGTGATAAGAGAGAATCCCAACACGAACCTCTAGTATAAATTAGCAAGACCTAGAAACCTGTGAAGCCCCATTAGAGTGGTTGGGGCTGGCTAATCTCGAATGACTTGGATCTAGGTTGGATCCACATGCACCCCCATTTCATCAATAATGTATCCCAAATATTGAACCTGGGTCATGCCAAAAGTGCACTTCTCCAAATTGGCACACAACTTGTGTTGCCACAGTGTTTGGAGGACTTTCCAAATGTGGTGGAGGTGTTCTTCCCAAGTCTTGCTGAAGATCATAATGTCATCCAAGTACACTACTACAAATGAGTTGGTCAATGGCCACAAGATGTCGTCCATCAACCTCATGAAGGTTGTGGGAGAATTTGTCAACTCAAAAGGCATGAACAACCATTAAAAAAGGCCCTCCTTGGCTTTGAAGGCAGTCTTCCACACATCAAAGGGTTTCATTTGTACCTGGTGATACCCAAAATTCAAGTCGATCTTGCTGAAATATATTTCCCCTTTGAGTTGGTCCAAAAGGTCATAAATCTGTGGGATGGGTTACCTATTCCGGACAATGATCTTGTTCAGCGCCCAATAGTCAATACAGAGTCTCCAAGTCCCATCCTTCTTCTGTACCAATATAATCGGGCTCCCACAAGGCGATGAACTTGGCGGGATGTGATCTTTCTATAGAAAATCCTGAATCTGCCTCTTGATTTCATTATTCTACATAACAAAGCACTGATATATCATTCCATTGGGTAGCGGTGCACATGGGGTTAGATCAATTGGGTGCTTGACCTAACAGTGCAGAGGAACCCCTGTGGGTGAGGTGAATATGTCCTCGTACTCCTCCACAACCTTGTCCATTTTTTGTTGTCATGCATAGGAGCCATGTCTGGAGGTCGTGGCCATAGCCTTCTTCTTGCCCCGGGGGCAGATCATCAGGAAATCAAATTTCCTAGTTTGGGAAATGAGCTTAACACATTGTTTTACAGTAACTAAAGAGATAGTGGTAGGTGGTGGTACCTCTAGTATCCTGTAAAAATTATTTCCCATAGTAAAAATAACAACGTGAGGCCAAGAATCATACACATCATGTCACTTCCACAAATATGGATGGCTTAATAATATATCAAAAACATCAAGAGGAAAAATGTCACATAATACCCCATCTGTGAAGGGCTTGATGCTATAAGGAAGGCAACACTACTTGTTGATGGAGAGATCTCATCCTTGGTGAAGCCACTCGAAAGGCATGAAAAACCATTCAAAAAGGCCCTCCTTGGCTTTGAAGCAGTCTTCCACACATCAGAGGATTTGATTCATACCTGGTGATAACTAGAATTCAAGTCAATATTGCTGAAATATATTTCCCCTTTGAGTTGGTCCAAAATTTAATCAATCCGTGGGATTGGTTACCTATTCCAGACAGTGACCTTGTTCGGCACTTGATAGTCAATATAGAGTCTCCAAGTCCCATCCTTCTTCTGTACCAACACGATCGGGCTCCCATAGGACGATGAACATGGCCGGATGTGACCTTTCTATAGCAATTCCTGAATCTCCCTCTTGATTTCATCATTCTCCAGAATAGAGCACCGATAGATCGTTCCATTGGGTAGTGGCACACCTGGAGTCAGATCAATTAGGTGCTTGACCTAACAATGCAGAGGAACCCATATGGGTGAGGTGAATATGTCCCCGTACTCCTTCACAACCTTGTCCATTTTTTGTTGCCATGCAGAGGAGCCATGTCTGGAGGTCGTGGCCACAGTATTTTTCTTGCCCTGGGGGCAGATGATTAGGAAAAAAAATCTCCTGGTTTGGGAAATGAGCTTACTACATTATTTTTCAGTAACCAAAGATATAGCGGCAGGCGGTGGTACCTCTAGTATCTTGTAAAAATTATTTCCCAAAGTAACAATAACAACGTGAGGTTGGAATCATACACAACATGTCGCTTCCACAAGTATGGTTGGCCTAATAATACATTAAAAACATCAAGAGGAGAAATTTCACATAATACCTCATCCATGAAGGGCTCAATGCTATAAGGAAGGCGGCACTGTTGTCTGATGCAGAGATCTCGTCCTTGGTGAAGCCACCGATGGTGTATGTATATAGGTGTGTTGTGGTTGGAAATCGCAACTGCTTCATGGCTTCTACTGAAATGAGGTTCTTTTGGCTCCCATTGCTGAAAATTAACTATAGCGAGGAACCCTTTACCCACATATAGGAGTGGAAGAGATGTTCCTCCTCCTTTGGATCTTACAGTTCCTCCTTCTAGATATTCACAATGGCAACAGTGGCATTGGGCTCTGCATCAATAATCTGTTTCTCTTTTTCATTCCCCTTGTCAGGTTCTGATTCAGAGTCAGAGCATGCATTTGAATTAGAAGCCCTCATCTTGGCCACCAGCGACTGCTTGGTTCGAAACTCACTTGTGTTGTGAGTGGAGATCTTAAGGAACTCACACCACTTTCCCATGTCCTTCTTTGGCTTCATGGCGTTGTTATTTTATTGTGGCTTTGAAAATTTGTCTTGGGCTACCATGCCTTGGATTTTTCCTTTGTTTTGCATTTTGGGGGCACCTGTCCCTTGATTTTGATTTGCAGATCAAAAGTCTCACTTCTTCAGTTTGAATTTTTTCTCAATCTTGGCAGCGTACTGGTATGTCACACCAAGCGAGGAGATGTCAACGAACTCCATCTCCTCCTGAATGTTGTGAAGATAACTACGATACTTTAGCATGAAATTTTTCTCTGAATCTTTGATACCCAACTTTGTGCGCAGCGTATGGAACAGATTCATCAGTTCATGCACATATTGATCCCTTTGTTGCCGCAGCATGGTCCATTGTATATATTTTTCCTCATAGCTCCCCACAGGATAGTATTGTTCGTTGATGGCATCTCAGAAAGAATTCCAAGTGGGTACGGATGAGAACAGAGAGGGTTTTGTCTCATCCTTTTTCTCGTAGTAGGTTTTCCACCAGTCCTTGACATGGGGGTTAGCTTTGAGGAGTGAAAAAATAATCTTCTCCCAGTTGGAAAAATCATGAACTAAGAAATATCCTTCTAATGGATTCAAACATCTATCTACGACATCTGCATATATTTTATCCTTAGATATGGGAATGTGAAATTTTACTCATACCTTAAAGGGAGTCACACCTCCAGAGTTGTTGTTGGATGCAAATGTGTCACCAGTGGGTAGTCGTTGAAGGATCTAGGCAAAGTTACCCATCATCGCATTCCTTTATTTCTCAAGGGCGTCCTCGAGAAGTATTTTTATTGGATATGCTCCTCCCTCATATTTCTTTTCATCCCCCATGAGAAAACTTCGGGTTTTTCAAGGCTGATCTTGCAAAGGTTCCACTAGATCGAGCCCTAACTCCTTACATCCTGACCTCATTGGGGACATGTAAAGAAGGATCAAGAAAAATCAGACCCCTATGATACCACTGATCCGGATTTATGGAGGAATGCAACAGAATACACATATAACCATAAATACAAATATGGAATGGAAATAACACTTCATTTCATTAATATCAAAGAACTAAAATTTTCTTACAGACAAAATGGAAATAAACTAGCTAGGGCATTGGAGCTTATCTCTGACAAGAGATGTGGCGGCTAAAGGCCTCTGAACTATTTCAAAATGAGGCTCGAGTGCCTATATATTACTTAGAAACAATTTAAAACCCTAAACATCCAAAACCCTAACCCTAAGAGATGAAGCGCAAAAAATATGGGCCCCGTTTGGGTAAATTGGTGTTTCAACTTTCTGAGGATGTGACTTTGGCATACGATATTCGTTTTAAGCGCACCATACCTCATTATAATGCTATATATGAGGACTACAACTTTTTATGTCAAAAAAATTTATGTATCGACCCATTTTTCTCCCGGTGTTCCCAAAAAACGTCATTTAGGGCCTCAAAACAGCTCCGGAAGTTCAGGACCCGAAAAACTGCTAAAAATAGTAAATTGTGCCAAAACTGAAAAAATGAAAGAGACAATGGTGAGTTCCTTAGTGGAATAGGCAAGTGGCCACCAATATCCACCTGGATCACCATTTCTCTTTGAAAATTTTCCCCATCTTTATTTAAACCAAACAAGAGTTTCTGATAAGCGAATATGCCCAAGGAATAGATGAATGATGTCTTATATTGGTCCTCTGAGAAAATATTGATTCGATTGTATCCAGAAAATCAATCCATGAACGAAATTTTTTTACATCTAGCACAATCGTCAATAATCTGGTCGACAAAGGGAGTAGGATAGTTGTCTTTTGGACACGCAAAATTGACATCCCGATAATCAACACACACTGTAATGGTCCCTTGTTTTCTCATAATAGGAACAATGATATAAACCCACTCAGTTAGTGGAATAGGGTAAATAAAACCAACACACAAACGTTTTTCAACTTCTGCTCTAATGGGATCAGCCTTGTTTGGATGAACAAAACGAAGGCGTTGACATACTAGTTTGACATCAGGGTGCATATTAATGGTGTGTTCAACGATACTAGTATATATGCCTCGATTTTCCTCGTAATACGAAGAAAATATATGATGAAATTCATGAAAGAGAGAGAGATATGTTTTGAGTTCTGATGGAGAACAAGACACGCTGACATGAATGTTTTCTATAGTGTCGAGTTTGGTCGAAATATCGATAGAGATGGTTTCTTCAATATTTGATAAATTTCGCTCGGATTCAATTGCATTAATGGGAAAATAACTCGAAAAGAATGTTTTGATCGATGGGTGATATATTTCAATAATATTATTTTCTTCATAATCCTAAAGATGGGAGCGATGATGATGATCTTCCCATGGTTCTCCTTTTGGCATCATGGATTCCACAATATTCTCATTTGTCAAGAATGTGGATGAAAGAGGATCAAATGGAGTACCAAAATCTAATGAATGATCAACCCAAATGACCGACGATGATGATTTCGGATTCGCCACCCAATCCATGTAGATTTATTTCTATGACACAAATTCATCCAACGTAAAAACTTTAGAATCACCTGTAATCTTCCTTAAGCCAGATGGAGTGGAATATATCATGTAGAAGGTCTCTATGTTTGCAATTTTTGTCAACTTCGCAAATGACGGTAATGAAAAGGTCCCCATGAGGGTGGAATCTGTTAGGTGTCATACACCAATGTTCTGAAGTGTGATTTGAGGTGCGCGAACTAACATAATGCTTCCAGTTACTTGGGAACTGGAGGCAAAGAAGGATAGTTGATTAATGACTGTGATGACACCTTTATGTGGAAAGGCAATCATTCTAAAATATTTAGAGACGATCATAGTCATAGCATATACCCATGGCTTTCTGAGTAAGATGTTGTAATCAATGGGTCTATCAACAACCTCGACTTCAACATTTACTTCCCCCCCCTAATTGAACTTGCAGGTTATTGATAATACCACAAGGCTTATATACACGTTCGTCAAAAGCTTTCAACGTCGTAGGCGATTGAGATAGGCACCGAGAGCCAAGTGACTTCCAGTAGTTTAGAGACATAATGCACATAGATTCTCCCTCATAAATAATAGTACGATGAATAAGGTGATTGAGAACATTTACTTGGATGGAGAATGCCAATTTTGTCAGTAATTGTAGCACATAGCCTGTATGATTAAAGGCTACAAGATTGGAATTTGTCGGATCGATTCCACCAATTGCCGACAAAAAATCCTACCTCTAGGAGGGACAATTTTGAAGCACCTCAAGCAATGACATAGCTGAAGGGGATTGAGAAAAATATTCAACTATATTATAATTTTGAGCAGCTTAGGCTCGAGGATTAAATGTCTATTTATGAACAACTCCCTTCAGTGGCTTTACTGTTAATTCATAAATAGCACTTGGCATTATTGATTCCATAGACGGATTCATCATCGAGGTAGTAGGTTGATAATTAGCTTGACTACCGTAATATTTATTACAATTTGACACCAAAACATCAGTTGATGGCTTCGTGACAGACAACATAAGCACTTGGGAACTAGAAGATGGATCTGTAGCAACCAAATTTGTGTCCAGATTCGGAAATGGATCTGTCAACACAGCGTATGCATGTGAGGTCTTAACCAATTTTGAGACTTCGACATAATGAGGATAGTCTCGAACAAATTGTTCCTCATTATAGATTATGCAAGGGTAACGATGTTTCTCATTTCTAGTAAATTGATAATATGAACTTTCCTACGGGGTAGAGTTTTGTATTTTATTTGATTTACCCTTTTTCTTACTTCGGGGTTGCTTGTCACTCTTTCCCTTGTCAAATGATACGGCATGGATTTTGGAAGAAGATGCAGGATCAGATGCAGTAGAGTGATGTGTGCTTAAAATATCAATCATATCGTCTCTAGAATGTGAGTCCTTAGATGGAGGAGGAACAGTAAAATTAGATTGCGGCGCATTGGGAATTTTCTCGTAGAGCATTCCAAACATAGTGTAAATCAAGTCTAAATATTGGGTATGAGAAATGACCTTCCCTTCAGTAAAAACACCACCTTTAGCCACATCCTCATTTATTGATAGTAATAGGGACTTAATGAACCACTCTGCAAGAAGTTGATCAGGAACAAATGTCGTAACCATTCTACGATGACAACGCCACTCATGTATATGATCTCAAATGTGAGTAGCATTAGTCTGTTTAAAAGTAGTCAAGAGTTCCGTTCAAATTTCATATCGTATGGGTAAGTGGAAGTGGGTAAAAAATACAGTAGCTAGGGCAATGAAATTATAAAATGAAGCTCTAGGTAACTCAATGTACCATTTTGCTGTCAGACCAGTGAGCGTATGCTAGAAAAGACATAGTCGAATAGAGTCATCATCTAGGGAGTTAGATGAACACCACAAATGATAAGTCATAACATGCGTCAACGGGTCTTCCTGAGGGTTTCCATTGAACTTAGGAATATTTGAGGGTAATTTATGAGGTATCACCGACCACCAAGGAGAGCAATTTATTGAATAATTGGTGAGTCGGTTTAAATTTGGTAACTCTAAAGTTGCAACAAAGGGAAACTATCTCTTTAAGTCGAGTTGAGAATAGCCAGGGTATGATGGAATTTCTTGGGCAACAGACCTTTGAGCACTAGCATAAGGAATCTATTTCTGGTAATCGAGATAGGGGTTGTTTTGAAAAGAAAACGCTTGAGGATTCTGTTGATCAAAACCTGGGTACGTTACTTCTTGAAATGAAGGTTGTGGAATTTGCGCTTGTGGTTGCCAAGAGGTCTATCCACCAATATTATAACCCAAAATAGGATAGTTTGGATTTGGTTGTGGATAGGTATAACCTGGTTGTGGCTGTGAAATCCCGTAATATGGTAATCCAGCTTGTGAATAAATAGTTCCAGATACAGGTGGTTGTTGAAAACCAACCGAAGGAGTTGGAGTATGAGGGCCCAATACTTGAGGGTATTGGGTTGAAGGACTAGCCTGAGATGGTTGAGGTACAAAATTTTGAGTCTGTAACAAGGGTAAGGATTTATTAACAAGCAGATTTGTTGTGATTGCAACAGGTTGAACTAGTTGATACGAGTGAACAACCATTTGTGGTTGGATGGGTAGAGTGGGTTGCCACTGAAAAACATTCATTCCAACATTAGGATGACCAAATAACAATGGAGTGTTGTCAAAATGGGTGACCATAGGTTTCCCCCCAACATGAGTATTATAATAATATGGAAAATATTGTTCTCAAAATGCAGGGAGTCTAGTTGAAATTGTACTGGATGGAATGTACCCACATGAACCAGCTTGATATTTCCCTGATGGTGTGTATACAGGATCAAGTCGTTCAGTACTTAGTATAGATTTACCAGTTATAATACCAGACGATGACATTGGTGAAGTCCAGGGGTTTGAGGATGCACCAGAGAATGTTCCAGATAAATATTGGTAACCAGGTGGGACAGAAGGGCCACCATATAGATGTGAGTCTAGCAATGTTGTGAACATCGACGGGTTAGCAAGAGCAAGTGTTTTCGCAACTAGAATATATGGTCCAACTGAATATGTTGGCTCAAGTATGGTTATTCGACCAAATGTATACCCTTTTAGTTCTATGGGAACTATAATAAACATAGGATCAACAAAAGCAGAGGAAGGTGATTGAGGAAAAGACTCATACAGGTGAATCTCCACCCCAAAATGAGTTTGATTTATAGGTGTTTCGTCATGTGGTATTTCTTCAATCAAAATTAAACCACGTGGAAGGATTTTGCCATCATGCCCAAATTATATTTTAGGATGTTTACTGTGTGATATGGGAGACTCAATGGCTATAATAGATTGTGGGATGATCGATACAGGAACAAATTCTAGTCTTTTGACTTCGGGATTCAGATGTTCTGGTAAAAACGTGACAGGATCCAGATCGACTTCCAGTTGAACAACGTCGAGTTCGAGAGGTATGGTCTCACTAATTGGATGGATTGTGACCATAGGTAGCTATGAGGACTTTTTATAGACAAAAATATATGAACCAGTATTTATAGAAGCAACTTGAGCCAACTATGGTATATGTGAGGATGATGTCACACTAGAGCAACTGATAGTACTAGTTTTGATAGAACGATGTCGCCTTCTCCAACTAGAAATGGCTTTCAGCGGTAAAGGTTGTTTTAGTGATATTCTACGCGAACAAAGGGGAAATGGATGTTCTTCTTCCCTGATGATTGATTTGTTTTATGACAAAAAAAAATAAACAAAAGAAAAGGGTAATTCTAGGCAAAAGGTTTACCAAGTAATTGTGAACTGCAGAATACCTCCCGGCGAACCAAGAAGTATGGGCAGACAATATCCCTAAATGTTGTGTTCGGTTTATCACAACTTACAAGGCAACCAACTCAGTTCACTATGGATGGATAGCAACCTAAATTTGTCTGCCCAAATATACCCGAAGGTATGTGGAGGCCCAAGTCCATATTAGTTCTGTCTAATGCGAAACTGCACAGTGAGAGAACCCTCTTATAATTTCCATACTAGAACATCGCCCGATATACCCAAAGGTATGTGGAAAAGCTCTGATATACATATGTGAAGTGAGGTATCACACTCGGAATGTATCGCGAACCTAGTGATAGATGCTATGTTTAACAACGCTAGAACACATCTCTAGACTAGACCTTATAAATGTTATCGTTAGGGTTCCAATGCTTTCTTAGGTAAATTGATGTCAATTTTATGTTGATCTTGTTTATAAAGTTTGTCTTTGAGTTTCAGTACATGATTTGATGGAAATTCCTAAAAATTAAAACTAGAAAGATAAGAAAACTTTTCAATATTAGCTTTCTCAATGAAAATCCTAGCTACTAAGGGGAAGAACAATAATTTTTTAGAGAAAACAATAAAAAACACAAACTAAAATGCAGATTTCCTAAATTATTCCTATGCAAAGCACACAATTAACTATATGCACATGCATGTTTTTCTTTTCATCTCCATTAATGTGAGTGCAAGAAAGAAAACTATATGCATCAAATCAACAAAAACAATTGTTTTTCTTTGAGAAACAAGGAATTTAACAATAATTTATCTTTCAGGAAAAATGAAGAATGGAATGACAATTCTTCTTACAGGAAACAAATGATTTAACAACAATTTACTTTACGAAAAAAATGGATCTAATACAGAAACAAAATACTTTGAATTTTATTTGCCAATGATAAAGAAAAACACTAAAGAGGCAATGAACAAATTTACTTTTCAAAGGAGGAATAATATGGTAAGTTCACCGGTCTCTAAGAGGTATCATACAATTGAGAATATAGAAAAAAATTAGATTAGAATGATAGTAATGACAAATTTGAATGGAATTTGGTTGGCTAAGGGGCAAACACAGTCTCTAAGGGGAGACAATGTGTTGCAGTGCACCCTTGAGTGGGATACAATGCACTGAAGTGCACTGTCTCTTGACCAACAGTGCATTGGGCGTAGTAGTGATTGAAAATGAAAGCTACATAACACACTTATAATGCAATTATTTCATTCAAAAGTCTAATAACTGAAATTAGATGCTATTGATGAGGATTAGCAGTGGAAAAAATACCATGAATGATAGGAAACTCCCCAGCGGAGTTGCCAACTTGTTATGCAAAATTGTGATCTACAAATAAATCAAATTCCTTAAGTGTGGTGCTACGCACTTAGAAACATAGATGAAAGACTTTGCTAAAACTTTCTCTAAAATAATTAGACACACATAATGATATAAGAACCTACTTGTAATCCAATTTCTTCTCTGTCTCCTTCTGTCGCTTTTGTTTTCGCCGTCAATCCAACTTAGATCGCCAGATTGATTCCTGCAAGCATAAACAAAGGACAAAAAAAATATTGCAATATACAGATGCCTACTTACCTAAATCACTCAAATAAATTATATTTAAAACATATATATCATTCAAGAATCCATTGCATGAGAAATAGAAACATAAAGAGAGACATATATGGGAAAATTAACAACAATCTTTATTAAAGAGTAGAAGGGGGAGGTTACAACAAATGATCAATTTGATGCCACTAGCTCTAGCTTCATCCTAGCCTCATCACATCCAAGATCACACCAGCAGCATATTAGTACTTTCACTCTCTCGCGAATCAAGCTAGTGATAGATGCTATGTTTAACAACGCTAGAACACATCTCTAGACTAGACCTTATAAATGTTATCGTTAGGGTTCCAATGCTTTTTTAGGTAAATTGATGTCAATTTTATGTTGATCTTGTTTATAAAGTTTGTCTTTGAGTTTCAGTACATGATTTGATGGAAATTCCTAAAAATTAAAACTAGAAAGATAAGAAAACTTTTCAATATTAGCTTTCTCAATGAAAATCCTAGCTACTAAGGGGAAGAACAATAAGTTTTTAGAGAAAACAATAAAAAACACAAACTAAAATGCAGATTTCCTAAATTATTCCTATGCAAAGCACACAATTAACTATATGCACATGCATGTTTTTCTTTTCATCTCCATTAATGTGAGTGCAAGAAAGAAAACTATATGCATCAAATCAACAAAAACAATTGTTTTTCTTTGAGAAACAAGGAATTTAACAATAATTTATCTTTCAGGAAAAATGAAGAATGGAATGACAATTCTTCGAGAGGCTCAAATGATTATGCTCATAATTTGCTGAAAAAATGGATCTACAATACGAAGCAAATACTTTGAATTTTATTTGCCAATGATAAAGAAAAACACTAAAGAGGCGGTAGACAAATTTACTTTTCAAAGGAGGAATAATATGAGTAGGATTCAAAGAATATCTAAGAGGTATCTCCTTCTACTAAGAGAATATAGAAAAGTAGATTAGAGTGATAGTAATAATAAATTTAGATGGAATTTGGTTGGCTAAGGAGCAAACTGATCTCTGGTAGACAATGTGTTGTGATTTTACCCTTGAGTGGGATACAATGCAGCATTCTTGTCTCTTGACCAACGGTGCATTTGGGTGCATTAGTGATTGAAAATCAGCTACATAACACACTTATAGTGTACAATTTTATTTCAGTAAAGTCTATCTAACTGAAAATGTGAAATTAGATGCCAGAGTGATAGTGATGAGGATTAGCGGTGATTAATATACCATGAATGATAGGAAGCTCTAGTGAGTTGCCAACTTGTTATGCAAAATTGTGATCTACAAATAAATCAAATTCCTTAAGTGTGGTGCTACGCACTTAGAAACATAGATGAAAGACTTTTCTAAAACTTTCTCTAAAATAATTAGACACACATAATGATATAAGAACCTACTTGTAATCCAATTTCTTCTCTGTCTCCTTCTGTCGCTTTTGTTTTCGCCTTCAATCCAACTTAGATCGCCAGATTGATTCCTGCAAGCATAAACAAAGGACAAAAAAAATATTGCAATATACAGATGCCTACTTACCTTAATCACTCAAATAAATTATATTTAAAACATATATATCATTCAAGAATCCATTGCATGAGAAATAGAAACATAAAGAGAGACATATATGGGAAAATTAACAACAATCTTTATTAAAGAGTAGAAGGGGGAGGTTACAACAAATTATCAATTTGATGCCACTAGCTCTAGCTTCATCCTAGCCTCATCACATCCAAGATCACACCAGCAGCATATTAGTACTTTCACTCTC